>OX602115.1:9714024-10314024 GCA_951449985.1 Falcaria lacertinaria
TGTAGCTGAGGTTCAGACATTTATGAATTTTAATTTCGAATTCAACAGGAGGCTGTGTACGCTGGTTCATAGTGAAGCATATATAATTAGTTTTGTCGACATTGAGGGTTAAGAGATTTGAGTCAAGCCAGGTTGTTATCCTCATCAAAACATGCTGAGCTGATCTTTGGACACAAACCCATGTTTTGCCAGACAAGACAATTGCAGTATCGTCAGCATACGAGAAGATTTGGCCACTATCAATTTTCATGTTACATAGGTTATTTATATAAATAAGGAATAAGGTTGGGCCAAGAACACTCCCTTGCGGTACACCATATAATACAGCTTCCTCTGTGCTAGTAAAATCTCCAATTTTAGTTTTATGTTTCCTATCATAAAGATAGTCTTTAAATAATACAAGTGGAGTACCCCTTACACCTATTTCTTGAAGCCTGTGCAGAAGTATGGAGACAGAGACAGTATCGAAGGCTTTTTTAAGGTCAAGAAAAATTGCTAGACATTTATTACCATTATCTACTTTTTCTGTTACGAAGGAGGTGAGCGCCAAAACAGCATCCTCTGTTGACATTTTTTGTCTAAAACCAAATTGAAACGGAGAAAGAATTTTAAATTTAGTTAAGTAGCTGATTAGTCGTCGATTTATTAATTTTTCTAAGACTTTTGAGATGACTGTTAAAACTGAAATTGGTCTATAATTTGAAGGATCTGCTCTGTCTCCACCCTTATGCACAGGCGTTATAAGGGCTTGTTTGAAGGCAGCAGGGAAAACACCTTGCTCAAAGCACAGATTTACTAAATGGGTTATAATGGGCACAAAAAGTACGTGACCGATTTTTAAAAAGTCAGTAGGTATTTTATCCCAGCCTGGAGCACTATCTGATTTCAAACTCATGATTACCGCAAGGACCTCACTCGGATCCGTCTTAAAAAATACAAATGAGGAGGCAGGTTGGCTTCTTAAATCTAGAGGGTTGGGGTTCTGCTGCGTAGAGGGGTTTGATGAAATGTTATCAGCTAACAATTTACCAACGTTACAGAAATATTTATTTACATTGTTAACAGACTCCTGGGAATTCGGTGCGATGTCTAATAACTGTGAATTTTGCGTGTCAATCGATTTGCGTTGAGTAATTTTGTTTATTGTATTCCATAGTTTTTTAGGATTTTTGTTAGCTTTTAATAACTGGTCGCGGTCAAATTTACGTTTTTGTTTTTTAATTAACCAATTGCAGTAATTCCTGTACCGTCTATAAGTAATTTTCAAAATTTCATTATGTGGATCATTTTTTAGCTTCATTTGCATGTTATTGCGGTTCCAGATGCAACGCAGTAGACCAGCAGTCATCCAAGGCTTAATTATTCTATTTTTTTGAGGGATTTGTATAGTAAAGGTATTATTAGACAAACATTGCTGTATTTTACTAACTAGGCAATCTGCAAGTGTGCTTGGGTTCGTTAGATCAAGGAGATGTGATACATTACTTGTTTTGAGGTCTTCCAGGGCTCCTTCTAGGTTTATTTTACTTTTAGTTTTAATGTTTTTATTTGAATCTGTACGGGTTGAGATTTTAAGGATTGTCATAAAATGATCTGTGACAGTTGTATTCACAATAGCTATAGTGGCTGTTTTATTATTAGGCTTAAGTTTCAAAATGAAATGATCGAGACAACTGTCTCCTCTTGTAGGTTTTGTATGCCCAGGGAGTAAACCATGCATTACCAACATATTTAAGTAATTTAGTCTATTCGAGCTCTCATGTGATTGTTCATTGGGTTTACATATTAGATTTATATTAATGTCGCCAGTGAGTACTATGTTTTTACTTGGTTCAATTGAACTTATATGGTGATTGAGGGAATTAGTAAAATCATCCGTTTTTGTCTTTGATGGAGACCGATATATACCGAGAACAACTAGATCAGGAGATATGTTAATTTGTAGACAAGACGCATGTGTTAATTTGATTTCTTTTATTTTCGCTTTATGTGTATTTTTTATGTATGCAACAACTCCGTCAGCTTTGTTGGAATGATTGGTAGTTTGGTACGATGTGTAGTTAGTTATTTGTGGTATATTTTTATTAGCGTTTAGTCTACATTCACTTAATATAATTAAGTCCAAATTTGATTTCAAATTAGCTAAATTTAATTGTAGATCATCAAAGTTGGAATAAATGCTTCTAATATTTTGTGATACAATTGTAAAGTCGGTAGATTTTATTCTTATTAGCCTTGGAAATTCTTCGCTTGTACAGTTATATACCTGGGATATTTCCGTATTATCTATTTCATGAATGGTATTAAGGGTGCTATCCATTGTCGATTATCATAAAATGTATTAATGTAGTATAGAAATTTGTTACGTCTTCCTGTGTCATGTTTATTTTAGTATATAACTTTCGTAGCGGACTTATATGTGTTTTTGTAATATATTCGTATGTAGTGTTATGTGTTGTGGATGACTGAGCGTACAGTGTGTTTGGATGTGTGTAATGATACTTGTTGCTGTGTGTAGTGGTTTGCTTACTAGAGAAATCTGCAATGTGCGTTATCCGAGTGAGTTGAATGTTTATAGATTCCTGTATTTGTAAGGATGTTGCGAGCTTGTGCAGTGTAATAGGTGTAAGATATTCTATTATAAGCTTTACTAATAATTGAAAAGGCAAATTATTGTACGAACAATACAAAGAAAAAAAGTTATAAATGGAAAAAGTCCCCCGACTATCTGTATCGAGGAGTAGTCATGGGGCGTCTACTTTTTGCAGAAGATGATACACTTGCGCTTCATGTCTTATTTGGATTATAGGTGATGTGTCGTGTAATCTTACATATACCCGTCCATAAGATGTCCAGCAAAACTTATACTTCTTGGATTTTGTAAGATCTCTCGCAAGAAAATATAATCGAGCGGCTTTCGGCGTCAGTTGTTCCGAAACAAAGATAGGGGCATCTTCATTAGTAGTAAATCCCATGTGTTGGGCTTGGAGTTTATTTTTATTGTTTTTAATGTTATACGATTTACACATTTTCAGAACTTCTGTTTTTAGAACTGTAGAACCCATGTCAACCACTATAGATGTATTATTTTCATTATTTTTCCCATTCACTCTGTAAATATCCTTGATGTCCGGATTTTCAACCTTAAAGTGTACGTATTTAGATAAATTTAGTACCATACCAATCAGGTCTTCTTTATTTTCATTATTTTTCCTTGGTACGTTTTTAATCTCAATGCTGGTCTTTCTGCCTTCTCTCTGTATGTCTTCAATTTTCTCTTCAAGCAAAGTAATATGCTCAGTATCTTTTTTCGCCTGTACTTCTAGTTGATCTATTCGCTTCTTTAATTCTTCATTTTGACATGTGAGAAGGGCAATAGAATTGTCTATGTTGTGGTTTGTTTGCTGGATTTCTTTAAGATTTGAAGTAATACTCACTAGTTCCTTTTGTTGCGAGGTCATAAAAGTTTTAATCATGTCTCTCATTTCTTCTTTAAAGTTGTTCAGTTCTGAAGTCGCTTCCTTGTCCCTTGTCCTCTTAGAACGCTGTGTAACGTGTTCAGTCGGTGCGTTTTGCAACAATTCCTTAGGTTGAGACTCCAAATTGTGCAGTTTTGACGAAGAGGGTGGACTGCGGTTAAGAGGCATTTTGCAATTTCGTAGGTAAGTACCAGGATAGCATAAAACAACAATTATATTTTTGCAAGTTAAAGGATGAGCCTTGTGACCAATAAAGTAAGTGAGCAATGGGTCTAGTTATCTGGACATGTATCGGCTATTTCCATACAAAGCACTTATCCGTCCATTTTATCTTGTTATCCTCTAAAACTTATTGAATTGTTTGTTAAATTATTATTCACTAAATAGATTTCTAATATAGCTCGTTCAAAAAATATATAACTTTAGATATATAAATTATAATTTTTATCGACTTCTGAACGGTACAATCGACTAATTAGGTTGGTTTTTTTTTTATCTCAGGAAACTGGAATAGATTGCCCAATAAACGGGCCGGGTCGTCGTAACTTTACTATTGATGCTTTTAAAATACAGTTAGTTATTGATTAATTAATTACTTTATGCACGACTTTGTTGAGCCGCCTCGAGCTGCTGTGGCCTCACGTTATACAATAATAATAATAACCTGCTCTATATATAACCCGCCGTTTCCTAAACTTAACCTCACCCATGCTACAAAACAACCCAGACACGCACCACACTCCTCGGACATCCCATAGCACACAGACAGACAGACAGACACACGCCACACAGTTCATTCCTAACTCTCATCACTCTGACACAAATGAACCAGTTCACTTGGTATAAGCCGGTGCCTGGTTCGAAACATCTGACCCCGAGTCGAGACCAAGGAAATATCTTTGTACATAATAATAATAATAATTTAGATGTAAAATAAATAAACGGAAATAATAATAATAACTAAGAATTGCCTACTGCTCGAAATTAGACTACTATAAACAAAACCTTTCACATTACATTCAGTAAGACTTGTCAAACGCAGTCTTCTCTGGCAGATGGTTTTATAAACTCCTAAGGTGGCACACAAGCGTACGTAACTAATACCAGTCACCTTGCTTCCATAATATTATAAATTCTAAAGTAACTCTGTTTGTTTGTTTGCTACCTTTTCAGGTCTAATCTGCTGAACAGATTGTAATAAAATTTGTCAAGGCGATAGATTATAACCTGGGTAACAGCTAGTATGAAATAACGTTCGATACGCCTTCTTGAAACAAATTGCAGTAAACCGAGTTAATAACGAACACACATCCCTAAATGGTATAAAACAAAGTTGTTTCCCGCTGTCTGTATGTCGCTATGTTTGCTTAGATCTTTAAAACTACGTTACAATTTTTTTATGCAGTTTTTATAGATAGAGTGGATTCAAGAGGAAGGTTTTTATGTATACATTAGTATTTTGTAGGTACGTAACTTATATGGCTAACGCTGGCCGAGCGAAGCCGGGACGGGTCGCTAGTTTTAATCATAAAACGAATGTGTATGATATAAAAGGGCCAATGAAAAGAAACCTCAGTCTATTTAATGACGAATCACTATAATGTTGAGCTTTACGATGGCCGAGGCCGAAATATTATAATGGATAATAAACTTTAATTAAAGTCGTCTCGTGGTCGTAGCGGTGGAACGTTTGGCTAAAGAAGTAAGGTCTGTAGTTCGGTTCTCAGGATGATAATTTTTTCGCCAGTTGCTTTAGTTTATTGTAGACCTGAATTTAGAAATACGGACTATTTACTAATCGGGATTTAAGACTATTTAGTATTTATTCAATTATACAAAACTAACGACCCGCCCCGACAACGCACGGGCGCCTTTCCGTTCGGTTTTTTCAGGTATGAAACCTAAATGAATTATACATGAAAATATACTTCAGGCACCACTACGTTTTATTATATTTGAAGATATCTTATCTTACACAACAAAATTTAGTTTGTAATAATAATGGATATATCTTAATTTGTACGATCTACAAATTATTTAGTGTTTTTTTTGTTTTTTGCAGGTAAAGAATTATTCTTTCGTCAGTTAAAGATACCCCGTCATGTAAGTGGAAACAAAATAGTTTTTTCTATTCTTCAGAGTTAAAATATGGTCGTAAAATGAGTTGGTCTTTCCTTACCAATTAATAAATAATAGTGTTATATAAAATAGTGTTATATACAATAAACATCGTAGTAAGAATTGAGACAAGATTTTTCAAAATTCATCCTTTGTACGGCAAAAAAGTTTATATAAGTGTGTGAAACCACAGAACGCAACTAGTCTATACTAATCCATACTCATATTATAAATGCGAAAGCAACTGTGTTCGTTACATTTTCACATCTAAACGGCTGAGCTGATCGTAATTAAATTTGGCAATGAGATAGATTATAACCTAGGGAAAGACATATGATTTGTTTTGTCTTTAAACAGATGCAGAACGAGTCGCGGGTAGCAGCTTGTACACTATAAAAGAAAAACATTTGTTTTTATATTTGTCACGAATAAAATCAGAGACTTGAGAAATTATTATTATTAGTAAGTAACATTGGGTACATTGTATATTGCTACGCGGGTGAAGTTGCAGAGAAAAAGCTAGTATGTTATAAAAAGCTCTGCCCAACGTGACGTGGCCCTCACAATTTTATGTTCATTCTTTATCAATTTACATTTCATAATTATCTCTAATAACTTTTTATCTCATGAACGTACTTTTTACTTGAATACTAATGAGACAAGGGGTTCCATTCACGGGAGGTGCTGTGTCCAATCTGCTTTTCTTTTCTCATCTAATTGGAATGTTCATGTATGCAGTGGGTGGGAAAGAGATAGGTATACGTCTCGCCGGTCTGACGAGTATGTTGAAATACTTACACGGGTCTTGGATTAAAACTTGTCGGTTTGATGTACCGATAGCGCGGAAAGTGTTTTTAATATTAAACTTTAAATATTATAAGAAGCTGTAAATTAAAAAAACTGCGTGGTTCTTGATAAGGATAGGCTATGTCCCAGGTTATAATCTATCACATTGCCAAATTTCATTACGATCCGTTCATCCGTTTAGTCGTGAAGAGGTATCAAACAAACAAACAGAGTTACTTTCGCATTTATAATGATTAGTATGGATAAGTATAAGGGAGTTAACTTTTCCCTTATACTTATTATTGAGTATAAGGGAAAAGTTTACGATTGAGTAAAACAAGAACTCGTGAAAGGAAAATGGTCTAACATTCTAGATTAAAGTACTCAATGGTGGAAAATTTAAAAATTACATGGAATCGGCATGTATGAAGAGATTGATACTGTAGAAGAAGCAAAAGAGGTGTGCAAATCAATGATGAAATTCTCTATGCTTTCTACCCTGAAAGCGACTTGGCGCCAAAATCACCACGTACCTACATGTCGATGTATGTGGAGTTTTTGGCGGGAATCAGGCAGTAGTATAAATAGGGTCGGCAACGCGCGAGTGTTACCTCTGGTGCTGCAAGCGTCCATAGGCTACGGTAACCGCTTGCCATCAGGCGGGCCGTACATTTGTTTGCCACCTTAGTGGTATAAAATAGTGGTTGAGTTTTTTTCCAGTATGTACGAGTACATTGTGTTATAGTGATTTTTAATGTATATTTTTGGTGTCATGTTGTGCAGTAAAATTTCATTTAATTACTGATTATAGGAACATTGGAAATAATGTTGAAATATGATCTTTGTGTAAAGTGATTTATCAGTTTGGTCAATGGATTACCTCTGACCTAAAATCCGATCGGCTACTGCCGTGGATTGTCTCCAGAAACTCCCGTAAGCATTAAAATGCATGATACTGGGCATTTTAATGCAACAAGCACTAGAAACTTGATTACACTCGACACTGGCAAAATCGTCTTTGAAGAGGATTGATTGATGACAATAGTTAGAGGAAGACATAAGACGTAAGACATTACAAATAGTTAGAAGGAAGAAGAAGAAGATGAAAACATGTATGTATGAAGGATATAAAAGTAAACTTTAATATAGTAAGGTTTATGGGGTAATGTTTATTCCCATAATCCACCCTTGAAATGTCACATGTCTTTCTGATATAAGTGAAAATTTCTTTTTAACATGCCGACCGTCCATCTTCCTCTAACGTCCAAAGTTTAAACTGTCACAATGGGTTCCATTTAACGCGTTCGTATCACACCGGAGATCAGATAACATTGTGGTGTGATAAACTATGATGATCGATGACACTAAACCGCGTTCCACGTCCCGTACTACAGAAAAAGGGATAATTTAATTTCTGTGGGAAATAATTATACAGGATCGAGCAAAATTAGTTCTTAATTACGGGAAAAAGTCACGATTATTTTTAATCCCGGACGCAAAAAAGAGGTCTGTTATAAGTTTGACGTGTGTATCTGTGTGTCTGTCTGTTATGTGGCATCGTAGCTCCTAAACGCAAGAACTGAATTTGCGGAGTTTATTTTCCAGTGTCTCTGCGACTGCATTCAATTTTTGAGTCATGCATGTGTTTTTGAAAACCTATGAATGAATTTATCTCTAAAATCGACGACATGGTTCCTAAGATCGTATTTTTCTATACCTTGTAGTTCCCCGCTTTATGCTGACTACGATAGGGTGCGATTTGGTCATGTTACCAATACTAAACTACTAAACATGGCCACGATATACGCTGTGGCCTATAATCAAAGGCTGTGGCAAAGAGATTCAATTCACAAACATAGGTAAAAAAAAGTTTTTTTTATACTAAAGATCATCAATTGCTACTTGAATAATGAACTATGAACAGAAGAGAAAATGGTACTTAATTATTTTTCCTTTGTCTGTTTATATATAAGTAATATTAATAATGTATATAAATCACACTTTTTGCCAGACCTCTAACGATTGCCAACGTTATTCGACAACCTTCTTCTTCGAGACACAGAGGGCATTCAGTGTGATATGGACAGTCACCCATCCAACACCAGGGTATGATAATGCCTGCCTTAGTTGCTTAACTTTTCTACCGATCATCCTTGTATCCCTATAAAAGGGTTTAAAATTAATTTCCTTGCAATTTCAAAAAAGGTCGAGCCACTTGTTATCTGAGCTGAGATTACTAAGCTGAAGTTATCAGGATCGCTGTAATACGAGCAAGCCTTTTTAACGCCGCATTTACGGGTAAATGGCATTACAATGTAAATGAGTTGGTGATTATTTCTTAGCACATCTGCGTTAGTCTGACCCTCCGCCTTAGGTGGTATTAGGGCATGAGTTTCGTCCTTATTGCGTTGAGAATACCTGTGTCCGTTTAAAACTATTAAAATATCGAATGCCTAATACCACCCGCACCATACATTTTCAATTATTATGGAGTTTTTCAACCTAATTTCCAAAAAATACTAGATATTTGATCATCTTTAAAATTGGCACAATCGTTATGGACTGATGACAATTTCATAGACTAATCCTCGTATCCTGGCCAGGGTCATCAGGGTAATTTTTTTGAATTAGAATGCTGACATCATAGGTGCGTTATTGGAGCATATACCGAATAAACAATATTAATTTCATGCCGTGGTGTCTGTGTGGTATGAAGCGTTACCTGCTATTCTTGCGACGCAAGTTCGAATCCCACCAGTCTGTATCAACGAGTTATTATAACTCAAATGCAATGGTGTGACTACACCAGAGCTTTACGGTGAAGGAAAACATCGTGAGGAAACCGGCATACGTCTAGGAAGAAATTCAAGGACGTATATAGGGCCTAAGATACGGCGACGGACTCACCCTCTGTCGCGTTGCACTAAATTACCTTCGATGGAAAGTTGGTGTTGTAAACAGCTCTGTCTACCTCTTCGGGGACCCTTGTGGGAAGGCGCGAATATATATTTTTAATTTCTTTACATCGGTAAAAGTCACTATGTCTGCTGTGATGTTAGCTTTATTTGCGTAATGCTATAAATGAAATAGTCCGGATATGTTTCTTGTTTCTTTCTGTTTACACAATTATGGCGAAACAATTCCGTGTAATGAGTGCAATGAGAAGTTTAAGACGGATAAAATCATAAACGTTATATGTACTTATCGTTAATTCTTGATGTCTATTTTATGGCTATTGTTTCGGTTATCTATACCCATCGTGTTAAGGAATGTAATGGCCCTAAGGCTCTATTGAGATTCCTTTTTAAGGTTCAATTATTCGGACCGTAATAAACTTCAATTCATAATACAATAGTGATTAACTGGCGATATTAAGCTTTATATCAAATCTAATATAGTTAATATTTGAGTATATGAAATTAAATTAACAACGTCGTAGTTGGTCGTGAAATTGTCGTATCTTTGGCACTCAATTATCGACTCAATGCAATTAGAGATATGGTATAACTCAATTTGATGTGATGCAACATTAATCGGTCCGTTAAATAAAACTTACATTTGCAGTAATACAAGAATTTTAATTGACATTTGCCTCATAAATCGTAGATACTATTTTAACAAACTCACAAGTTGATTAAGGCATCTAATTTCCAATGATCGTATAAATTTGATACCAGAATTATATTATGTTTGCTATGTATCTCGCTTGCGGTTAAGAACTTGATGTTGCCACGATTAAATATATTTTTCTAAATAAGTCAGTAATTTTTTGATGCACAGACAATGGTACATGGCTGTTGTTATCTTTTCAAATGAAAAGAAAAAATAATTTTCTTCATTGCAGAATATCGATGCGCTCGCAATGCAATATTCGAACGTCGAACACCGACCGTTCCGAATTCAATTCAAAACACCCCAGACAAAAACAAAAACACAAGAATCGACCCCCAAACACATACCCTTCCTTTTCCAAGTAAAAAAAGTAAAAAGCGGCCTATTCTGAACGCTTCCCGTCGAGTTTTTATCAAGTTCACACTCCGTAGAACAAAAGTGAGCAAAACACGACGCCGCCAGCGACACCTGACGAAGTGAGAACGCAACTTGATACCGCTCTCCGAAGCCTATACACACGCCATTAACGCCTTTAAAAGCGAATGCATAAATCTCAGTTTAGCATAACCGGTTTCGACGATTGCTGCGCTCCTACTGTATTCGATATTTTACTTTAATATGTCTTTGGCAAAGTCTACTTTCAAATGCACCAAGGAATTGTATTAAGAATCGGTCTGTATGTGATACGGTCTGCCTTTCGCCAAGTAGTTTGGTATTGGAATAATTTTATAGTTATTACATATAAGAACGCTATCGGCCACTTGTAAACGAGAATAGACTTTAGCGGCAATTAAATAGAGCTACATGTTGCAATTAATCGATATTCATTGTTGTGAGTATTTTGATTTACAAATCACAAATGTTACTTGAGTACAGATTATTCGTTGAAAATACCGATATATTGGTTTACTACTGCCATTCTTTCAAAGTAGTATTTTTTGTTTTGTGTCTTACTAGACAGAAAACTTTTTTTGGTACTCCAAAAAAAACTAGAAACTAATGTAATGAAAACTAAGCGCTGCGGCGGTAAAAAGAGGAACTGAAATTAAGTATGAAAATTTTGACATTTCGCGAGTTACGTTTTCGAATACGTTGTCGTTATTCCTGCTCGGGCTACCGAGTATCAACATTTGTAAATCGAATGGTTATTCGAATCACATAAAAATTCAAATCATTATAAACAAGATTTTTGAAATTTTGGAACAAGTCTAGTGTTTTTTTTATTTTGTATAAATGTTTAATGGTGACTATTCGTAGTACGTAGTAGCGCTTTAAAAATGCATTATGAAACACGCCGGCTCGGCACCCACTACGCAGAGGCGATGACCTCAAACCGGCCTCACTAGGTTTAATATAAATAACATAATAAAGATTGCCTTCGAATGATCTTAATATTCTTAATTACTATTTTCCAGAAATATCTCTCAAAAATTTCATGTTGCAGTCATTAAATTTTTTTTGTTTGAGTTTCGACATTTGACAAAAAATATTATATATAGAAAAATACGTGTTATCTCTTGCATAAACTATGTATGAAATTTTCAACAGCCTTTCAATAATTGATAAAACAATTAGATTTTCATTTTATGGTTATCGATAGTTTGCTTTGAAAATAACTTTTTTAAATTAAGAAAAAGGTAATTTCATACAAATTGGCGTAAACAAAAACAAGAAATAGATGGGCCTCCTGCTGCTCTGTTTGGTGACGTTTGAGAATTCACAGATTTCTCCACTCCCACATAAACATATAAAATCTGTATAATGTCAAAATGATAAAATATTATTTTGTTTTTTATTTAAGTATCATCTATTTTGAATATCATGTATTCTTACGAAAATTTGTATTGTATTCTAATTTTGCTATAGGCTTTTTTATGTAGTCTTATTTGGTAATTAACAAATTAATAACCTTATCTTGGAACAGAAACATATTAATTGTAGGTATGCCCATTTCATATTATTGTAATAAATTGAAATATCAACAAGTAAGGTATTTTTTAACGACAACAATAAAAAAGTATACTTACAGCAACCAACTATTTTTTCACTTTGAAAGTGAAGTTAAAAAAAAAACTTGATAATAAATGATTCTTCTTCTTCTATTTAAGAGTTTTACTCTTGTCGGTGCAGCCGATGAATCTCCACTCCACTTCTGCCTGTCCAGTGCTACTTCTTTGACCTCCCTATACGACGGCTATCTTATCCTTAACTTGCTTGATGTAACTTATCCTTGGTCGTCCCCTGCCACGCCTTCCTTCCATTTTACCTTCCATAATTGTATTTATAAAACCGTCATGTCGTATAATCATTTTTCCTCTTCTATTTTCGATAGTAGACATTAAAAATCTAAATATAAATGATTAGGTTAGTAAATATCCATGTTAATAATTATAAACAGTTACGAAAGTAACTGTTTGTTAGTTTGCTTGCTTACTATCTTTTCAGGAAAAACGGCTGAACGGATCGTAATAAAATCGGACAAGGAGATAGATTATATCCTGGGGAACTTTTGTCTTTAAACAAATGCAGACGAAGTCGCAGGTAACTGCTAGTAGAAATTAAACGGGTTCTTTAATTGTTTATTTTCATGCCAACCTGGAATGCTGTAACTACCTCCACATATTGTCGTTTTTAATCAGTGATGTATCTTCATAAATTATAATTATACTTAATGTTTCTATCATAAATTATCATCGTAAAATCGACTTTGCACCACAATGATTAGGTTTCAAGTCGAACCGTTCGTAATGCGATGAGAGATCATCGATTATGTTTTATTATTATGACCATACAGGTGGATTTATTTTTGTATGTACTTTACATAGTGTTTATGTTTAGATTAAGATATAGCGAGAGATAGTTATCCTACTCTACAACGGGATAATCTATACCAATATTATAAAGAGGAAATATTTGTATGTTTGTATTGAATAGGCTCCGAAACTACTGGACCGATTTAAAAAATACTTTCACCGTTAGTAACCTACATTATCACTGAGTAGCATAGGCTATATATTATACTAGCTGGCTTCGCACGGGTAGACAAAATATTTGATAAATGTGTACCCGTGCGAAGCCGGGGAGGGCAGTTATATATATGAATTCATGCAGCCATGAAACAGGTTCTCAAGGTCTTCAAAACTAGAGCTGTTTAAGAAAAGTCGTCGTGATTTGGACTCATTTAAATTATCCGATTCTCAAATGCTAAGACCGAACATTTTTATCGAAGTATGCTTCCGAATAAAGTAACACAATAAAACTCTTGTCATTGACATTAATTTATCTTAGATGCTATTCATTGAACTGGTTTTTCTGTGGAATATAAAAATACAACGATCTCCATGTCTTGTAATTTGTTTACTAAGTTGACACTGTAGCGTAAGGCCATCGCGATGGTAAACAGCGTGTAGTATGCTGAGGAATCGTTGTGATAACAGCGTATCTTATTGACAACCCAGCGTATCCCCGTGAATCACTGGCAACCTTACTTACCGCAAATACACAATACTACATCAAAGTAGTGTCATTTGACTGCGCTGTTCTGTAAGGTGGAGGTACAGCCTTAGTCAAGCTCCAATGTTTATGGGAAAACCCACAGGAGATTTAATAAACCCTACCTCTCTTTTTAAGCTTGTTGCGAGATTAATATTCATGAAACGCAATTTTTGAAATTTCTAATGTAGAATCGTTATCACACACTGGCCATCAATCGTCCAAATAAATCGAAATGAACATAAGTCGAACCAATTACGCAAATCTAAACAAAACGCCCCGAGCTGAAGAAAGTTTATTCAATTAACCCGAGCAAGCAAAACAAACGGTTTCCACGATAAATCACGAATGCCAATGGAACATTCAACCAACGGTAGCCGGGCGATAGCCCCGGGTCAAAGATACAATCGCATCAGGACATTCCCTTAATGTTAATTGTGCTCGCGCAGTTTAATTGACGCCATTTTGAAACGATACAGCGATTTGACGACTGACGCTTATAGGCGCCCGGGAATTTTGCGATTTGTGTACATTTCAACTTTACTGCAACAATTAGCATTTTCTGTTTAGTTTATTTTTTTAATAATTATGTGCATGACTACACAGGTATTCGCTTTAAAAGGAAACATCGAATATATTTGTGTTGTGTTTTCTATCACGATGGTTTCCTTTACACATAAGCATTAGATATAGTGCGATTTTATTTTTCTAAATACCTGGACTAGTAGCAAGAATATCTCACAAATACATATTCGAAAACGTAGCTCCCAAATATCACACGAATTTTTAGTTCCACTTTTCGTCGCTGCAGCGCTGTTCTTTTTTCCATGCAAAACTAGTCGAAATCGATACGAATACGTAGTTGAAAATATTTGTTGCTAAGGCTACAGGTTTGGTGGCACTCTACACCCATTAATCTATTGTAGATCTTGATGAGCTCCCTTCCGTGAATTTATTATTATTATAAAGTCCCGTACAGTTGCTTAATATGGCTACGTTTTCTTTACGACCCGTATTAACTCTTAACTGGGCATCCAATAAAATTAATTAAAACACATGAACACACATTCTGAATTTATTACAGCAAACATTAATTACAAATTAAAACAATAAATTTGTTAAAAATACAAACTTGAGACTTGAAATTAATTCATATTGCCTACCTTTCGTTTCCGATACTGGCAATAAATAGGACACAACGGACAGACGAATGTCTTTGAGGCATAAATACTGCTCGTGTGTCGAATGACGAAATGTCTCAACCGTGAACTTTAAGTCTACAAAGTTACACTCTTAATATTGCGCGGTAAGGTGAATTTTACAGTGCAGGCCTTTTGGAATACAAATCATTAAATCTTAAATCGTGGTCCAAAAGACAATGAAACGCATTCAGGCTAAGGTGACAGCCGAAGCCCAAAGCCCGGTTTTCGGCATTTAATTCGGGATCGAGCCGAAATTTCAACACCACAATAGGAACGCGCAATAATGGCGACATTGACAAATGGCGGGAGGAGGCTACTTTTATATATTAATGTAAATTTATTAAGTCAGACCTCTACCTGTAAGATTTAAAAAATTAGGCAGGGGTATTCCAAAAGAAATAAAAGAAAAAGGATCAATACGCCGAATTAGTATGTGATGTGAAATAATTAGAAAAATAGCTCCACGGATAAAGATGTTTTCACTTCAAAAAAAATATGAAAATATTCATCGGTACTCGGATCCGGCAAGCATGTGTGAAGCGATTAATGAATGTAGAAGAAGCAAAAGGGGTGTGCCAGTCAAGAGTAAAATGGCGCTGTATACCGTCTGCCTACCCTGGGAGGGACTTGGCGTGATGTTATATATGTATCTATGAAAATATCATCAAATTGTCAGCTTTGAGGTAAAAATTATTTTGGATTTAACTGGATCAATTTTTTTTACAATATGCTTATGTCAATTTATCATAACACCAAGTTGCAAGCGACGGGCAGTTACCTACGACACAAGCTTATATTGGTATACTTACGAGGTTTGCCACCCACATGGGATCCAATGTACTAAAGTCTAAACAACTTAATTAGTGCTGGCAGCATACTTTATTGTTTAAATCCTTACATGACATAAAGTGTATTTCTCGTGCAATCTTCTATTTAACAGTTTATCCAAATTAATTGCCAGTATTATCAATTACACAGGATTTGTTGGTTTGTTTGAGATCACGTCTGGGTGCGCCTTGCGAATTATCTCACTCTAACATTTCATTTCGAATCTCGGAATGATTACGTTAAAATTCAGTTGCCACTCGCTCTTGGGATATACATGGGTCAAAATCTAGTATAGCTGTGAATTTGAAATTTCGAAAGGACATTCCGTTATTTCGTCAAAAAACACATAGTCGTAAATCGAAACGGAGCGCCGTCACTGTAGATAATTGTCGTGTTATTGTGTCACAATGTCTCCATTCGGACCTAGTAATTTGATAGTCTGCTAATTAAATTCGAAATGGTGATTGTGTTGCGACAGAAAATTTTATCTGTGAAACAGCAGACTCGAGGAGGGATGTCAATACCCCGTTACGGTGTTAATAATCTTTTTTCATCCTGCCAGTTTCTTATGCTGGTTGGAAGTGCAATCACTATCTCTATCTTCTTCTATCTTATATATCTTGTTCTTTTCTTGCTTAGATCTTTAAAACTACGCAAGGAAGGTTTTTATGTAAAATTAATTTAGGTTTCGTGAAACCATTGCGTAGCTGGTCGCTACATTGAATATATTTAAAGGTATTGGGAATAATTTTAGGGTCAGCAATCACTAGTGATACCTAGCGGGTAGTGTAGATTAAGAGGGCAGGGTGTTAATATATTTGTTTACAACGTCATATGCGTACATTCATATCGTCACGCAAAGTACCTCATGGGGTAGGCAGAGCGTAGAGCGCCATTTCACTCTTGGCTCACATACCTCTGCTTTTACATTCATCAATATTTTCATACATGCCCGCCTGTTCCTGGTATTCCTTACCAAGCCCTTTCCGTTATTAAAGTACTAGCTGTTATCCGCGATAGTTCGTCTGCATTTTTTTGATGACAATGTACCCTACGTCCTCCCCCAGGATATAATCTACCTTCTTGTAATTTTTTATTACGATCCGTTCAGCCGCTTAGTCCTGAAAAGGTAGGAAACAAACTATCAAAGAGAGTAACTTTCGCATTTATAATATATGTATGGATGTTGGGGTAAAAATGACACCTTATTGAGCAGCAATCTAAAACGTATACAGTTTTGAAACTTCCACATTTAGTTTCCCAAGTAAATGGTGATGTGAGTAGCAAAATACGTTCAAGCCTTAAAGGGAAGGCTTTATCCGCGGTCGAGGTCGTGACGTTGAACCCTTTAATGAACGTAAATCTAAAGATTCGCGGTAGGGTGCTGTTTATTTTTGTTTCAGTATTTTTATTGGAGCTTTTATTTCTTATTCGTTTTGTTATTGTACCAGCCCCAACAATGTTTGGGGTAAGGCTGAGAGGCTATGATGCTATAATGATGTGATGATGTGGTGTAGATTGATGGTTTTTTTTATACCTCTAAGGTGGCAAACAAGGATACGGCCCACCTGATGGTAAGCAGTCACCGTAGCCTATAGCCGCTAGCAATACCAGGGGTATCACTAACAGGGTGCCACACATATTGTTGATGAGGACTCACTGTGCTAGCAGCAATACTACTAGCCCAGCGTATCCTCGTGGAGCACTGGCAACCTTACTTACCGCAGAAACACAACACTACATCACGTAGTTATATTTCACTGCGGTCTTCTGTAAGGTGGAGGTACAGTTCCCAGTCGGGTGGCTCCAATTTAAATGGGATAACCCACGGGAAATCCCAAATCGCCCAATCTCTCTTTTTAAAAGCTCATGGTGTGATTAATCACTGTACTTAAGCTTAGAAAAACTCATTGGTTCAGGCCGGGATTCGAACCTAGGCCCATCAGATGACAGGCCGTTGCTTCAACCACAAGGCCACCACGGCTTAAAATGGTGATTGTTCGTAGAGACCAAATAAGGCTTACTATAATGTTAGGGATTGACACAGCTGGTATCAGCTATGATTAGTACATCAAGCAGGCCGTTTATTTATTTTCCGCTAAAAACGGATAGTGTTGAATGACTTGAATACCTCAAACTGAAGCGTTTCGTATCTATTACATAAAAATATTCAGTAGACATTAAACAAAGTTAAATAACAACTGTTTATTCTTAGTGTAAATAAACAAATAAACTCAAAACTATGGATAACAATGAATGAAATAACAAACATCAAATAAAAACTTTTTATGAATGTAACTTACGTCAAATCCCATTTAACACTAGAAGAATTCCATATTCCATACACAAAAGTATGTTTTAAATTCATAAAAATGTCTTATCACACCCCATTACTGGACAATAACTGGAATCCCGAGACAAAAAGCAAAAAGAACTCAAACGCGCCGTCCGCGTCGCTTACGTAACGAACGCGTACAGTCAGCACGACAATAAGTAGTCAACATTTATTCCGAATGCCGTCGGTATCTGCGGCCGAATCAAAAAATACCGCCTTTAAGGACCGAAGAAAAAAGGCAGGACAAGAAATTATGATACTACCAAATACGCGAGTAAAAACTACGTTTTATACACACATGTGCGATTCGGACGGCCCAATTATCTCGATTTCGGTTTAGCCGCGCTGTTTTGCCGTCGTTTTGGGGATAACGATAACATTCGTCTGCACTTGTTCTGGTAACTGTACACATGTAATTGTTATTCGGTGTTGATGTTTTTAGCAATCATTTAATTTTTTACTTATTTATTAATATCTACCCTACAGGAACCCAATGAATTCAAAATATATGGAAATAAAAAAATACGTTATGAGTTAAATTCCAAATACGATTAGGACGTATAGAGAGTAGAGCTATTGTCAATGATATTAAGGACTTTCATAAATATCTTTGCAAAATTAATAAAAATACAGTTGAACTAATATAAAGAACTGAATTAATCATCTCCTTCAGAGACAATTTCTTACTTTCAAAAGAAATAATTCGAACGATAAGACTTATTGAATTATTTGTTTATATTAATGATGATGTAGACAAAACTAATAAACCTATCGATAAAAGTTAAGAAAAATACAACTAAAACGATAACAATTACATTATAAACCCTGTACCAAACAATGCGCTCACGAAGTAAAAAGTAGATCCAAAAAGACATCAAAATCCTAGTAGAAATCCCTAACCAAAAACTAAGCGCCAATTAGTCGAGTGTCAGCTCAGCCCGCACCTCATTAAACTAATTAGTGGTGAAAAAAGCTAAACATCGATCAGTTTGGAGCAATTCCGGGTAGCCGAGCTCGTATCTAGATAGCCCTTGGACTGCGCTAATGAAAGGTATTTTGTTCACTTTATTAAGTGTAATGTATTCAGCCGATGGGTACCGTGATTCTGCAAATGTCAGCTCAGTTCAATTTATGGTCCTCAGTTTAAGGATTATGATGTGTGTGGTGTGTTTAAGCTGAATTTAACCATTTGCGTTTAAACGTTTGGTGGATTTTGTCTTTGCATTTTCATTTTGAGTTCGCTTTTGTTGAGACGTAGATTTTTTAAAGTAATCCAGTTCTTATTTCTGGTGATATTTTGAATATTTACAAGTCATACGTAAAGCAATAAACTGTTATTTATGTTTCCATAGTCATTCTTCTTGATGCTAGCAGCTTTATGTTGTTTTGGGAATACGGTGGCTGTAGCTCTGGGTTAGAGTTGCGATAAATCTTAGTTTTATGTCTCCACCAACGACTCCCGGATTCAACCATTTATATGAGGGATTGATCCTAACTAAATCTACTGTAAAACTTGTGAGTGTGTGCGCGTGTGTGGCTCTAAGACCTTATATAGAACTTGCGCAGTTTGAGTTCTTTTTGGATTGTTGGGATTTAATCTAGGAAGTGGTCACTGGTTGTAATGTTAAGATTAAGCTGACGGACGTTAGAAATTTAGCACAACCATCTAACCCAAATATATACATTAAAACCTTTAAGTCTCTTTACTACTAGTTCGACAGAGAACATGGCTTACTACTTAAATTTAGAAAATATACAAGATCTTAGATTGCGTTTAACATACAGATTAGATATAAGCAAATACCGCCATATGAGTCACTAGGCCTATATAATCCGTTCTTTTCACAGCAGACTGTCGATCCTACTTACCTGACTAATTACGTACATATAAAATACTTAAGACAAGTAGGCATAGCATCACGACAAGTTCCTCACGGGGCAAAGAGTAAAGAGTACCATTTCACTCTCAGCTATTTCATATTGTGGAAATAATCTCCCTTCATATATAGGTACTAATTTTCTACCGGAAAAACCGTGTCAGTAGCATTACTAGCCTTAATAGTTCGAGTAACTGCTTATTTACCATCTGTTTACTGTAAAATATATCTTCTTTACCCATGTTTTTTACATTTTTGCTTCCGTTAAAGTAATTTCATTTACCATTTTAAATGTAACGGGAACCTCGATATAATAATAGCCTTTTGCTATTCAAGTCAATATCTGAATAACAAACTCAAACACCGCACAGAATAGTGAATAACTGTCAGTTTTTTCGACCAATCACAATGTACAAATTGTTCTGGCCGTCACAAATGCTGCGACGTGATTGGTAGAAAAAAAAGTGTTACGGCACAGAAACGACGCTATTAGCTGGCACCTTTTATGTCTATTCAATACATTGTGAAATTGATACTTTGTATTGAACTCAATAATGTGTTGATAGTGAATGCAAGGTTCGCTATTGATGCTATTAAGACTATCGATCGCTAGAAATTGGCCTTTTGGAATCATCTCTACAATCTGTTTGTTGACTTGTTAAAAATATTAGGTTATATTTTTCGGTGACTTGTACCTAAAAATCTTACATGTACCTAAGGTTTTTATACAATAGGTATGTATTCAACAGTTTCATACATTTTTATTAACACTTTATATATTTAAGAACCTTATTGTTTATTTATTTAATTAGCACAAAAAACAGAAGACAATTTTATAAAACACAAGTACAAAGTAAAATGAAAAAATCTGATCTGAATTGTGCTCCATGTATTGTATTATAAAATTGTAAGCCGAATAAGGCAAATGCCATTTTAATTGTCATTTGTTGTAATTGGATATATACAAACAAATATAATTAATAATTAGGTATTATTACAAAGAACTAGCGGCCCGCCCCGGCTTCGCACGGGTAGACATTTATATCAAATATTTTGTCTACCCGTGCAAAGCCGGGGCAAAAATGTTGGTTTGTCCTGAATTTTTCCTGAATTTTCTTTGCTATAAACCTCACAGAACCCGAGACCTTTCCAACGAATGCAAAACCGTGGAAATCGGTTCGTGCGTTCTGGAGTTATAGCGTCAGGAAGGAAAACCCGACTTATTTTTATATATTAGATATATAAGTCAAGCGGGAATCGAACTTCCATTGGTACAGATCGCAAAACCATAATTTTATTTGCTTAAACGTGATAAACCTTTTTATATTTAAATTCCTTGAGGTGGCCTGAGGTTACTGTTCCGCTGAATTTAAATGCAATTTTATTAACTATCCCCTTACAAAGTTGCCGAAATGTTATGATCTTGCGTCGCACTCAGGGTCTTGTGAATTATATGTTACACTGTAAATTTGTTCTAAGGGCATTTTAACGAGTGCAAAAAAATGTTAGTACATAATTACTGTAAAATTGATTACATTTTAAGTGCAGGAAGTGTACAATAAATTAAAACTATAAAATTATGGGGACATGTTAACCCTATTAGGGATTTAATTGTAATTTAATGTTCATTGTAAATTTTATAGGGTTTAGAGCATGCGATATTGATGGACCTAATTAAGTGAGTAACTAATGCCTACAATGTAGTCCATAGTGGCAAATAATGATAGGCACTGTCTACCATCGTCAGGATCTTATTCGATATGGCTACATACTAGACTTTTCTCACGTAGATTTGAATAATCAGTGAGTACTATCACTGATGAGATTTGAGATTTGATTGTGTCATCTTTGAAGAAGTTGATTTAATTAAAAACATTTCTATAGAAATCCCTAGAGTATATTCGCCAGATCAGATATCAAAACCATCTAAACTTTTCAAGGCACAACTAAGCTACAGGTAGGCAGATCTGTACTGGTAGCAAGAACATCTCTCGACTACGTGCACGAAAACGTAACTCTCAAAATAACATATTTTTTGCCCATACAGAAATAGTCGAAAGCGATACAAATACGTAGGCGCAAGTTGTTGTTGCTAAATCTACAAACGCCTGAGCCAATCAGCGTAAACTCGAGTAACATTTCCAACTTTAAACTTACAAGTTTATTACAACAGGTTGGTGTCCGCAAAACAATACAGTAATTAGTGTGGCTACACACTGCGTACGAATTAAACAAAACTGTATTAGTATTAAAGTCCAGAACAAATAATTACCTTTGAAGTTTGACCCCGACGCCCGCTCCAGCTCCGATCTAAATAATAGAAAAACATAAACCGGAAAATGTCAGCAAAACTCACAGCAAAATGCCCATGCAACACTCTATCGCAATTGTATTAGAGCTGGGAGTTGTGTAAACCTCATACAGAGGCGTACGGCGATCGTAAAACCTACTGAATCGTTTGGCATAACGCTGGTCTTAAAATATAGCTTTTTCAATGTAATTTCTTTTGTTGAGAAAACACTTCCAGACATTTATGCTGGAACATATATATTTGTTTAGGTAATGCAACCTGACACTCTTTTTATCGCTGTTGAGTATATTATCGTGCATGCGATAAATTTGATTTAAAATCTGACCGAGTATTATGTGTGTATTAAATTTATATTATAACATTTATAGGAAAAACAAACTGCTCTCGAAATCTCGATTTAACTTGTCGTAGATTTTACCTCTATAAACGTTCAGAACCAATTTCGAATGCTGATACTTACACATTATAATTTTGATTAGATATTTTTTAATTTATCGATTGTACATTACACACAAAACTATAAGAGTCTGACAAATAGCATTGACGTTTTTTTTGTCGTTTACATTCTTTTTAGTGCGATACTCGACTAAGCCAAGTTCATATGCAGTGTCCTTATAAAACGTAAGCTATATAGAGATAATATGTTAACTATTACAGTGATATTAGTTCACTGATAAATTATCGTGCTTAAAATATTCAAAAACTAAGATCGCCGGTTCGCCCGCGCCCTAAATAGGGGCTGAATAGGTCCAACCCATGTAGTTGTCGCATTAGAGGTAACCAGTACACGTATAGGAGCCCTGTAATGGCTGGCAATCCCTGGAATTTCCAATTACAGCCTTATTGGGCCACTGGCTATTGTAGCAATACACACGGTTAGTTAGCTGTATTCGCTGGGGAAGGGAAACCTGCGACTTGTTGCCGCGACTTGGTCGTGACGATTTTTCTTTATAAAAATCAGTTTATGCCCAAATACGGCATATATGTAAGTCTACTTTACCAGTGGTTTGAAAAAAGCCAAATGAGGAGAACATGCAAGAAACTCAGTACTCTGCCATTTTTTAGCTTTTTTTTTACATTTTAAATACTCGTTTGTTATAACAATATAAACTAAAAATGTATTCCATAAAATTCTTCTAGGAATCACAAATATCAAAATTCTTTTTATGTTGTAATAAAAAAAATACCAAATCAAGAAATACTAATATTATAATTGGGAGAGTAGTTCCAAGTTATTTATTAAATTAAATCCAGAGTTAGGAAAATGTTTGCGTCGCGATGAATCTAATCCGTATTCACTGATGTCGTGAGTGTTGTGTGTCGGGGCTCATTTTCAAAAACATGGCGGTAGTTAAAAATTTTGCGCACCCGCAAATCAAGATGGATGAAGCGAACACAGCTAAAATCAGTCAGCTCGTGACCGCGGCCGATGCAACTTGACAGTGAACTTGACCCAAACGTCGAGGTAAATAAACAAATTACTATTGCGTATATGACCCGTTTTCTATGCTACTTATGTTTTCGAATTATCATTCAATGGTGTCATCATGGATTTTTGTAGTCTGCTACTTCGGTTTCAAAATCACAATTGTGTTGTGTTGGAATTGTTTTTCAATGAACAGATATAGGACACTGAGATAACATGAGATGGGTAAGCATGAAGCTATCTTTTTTCATTTAAAATACAAAATGAATTTTCGACTAGGAAGTCGATAGAAAATTTTCCACCAATTACTTCTTATCGCTGTGAGGCGAATCATTCAATTAAAAAAGCAAATTCATAAATGGCCATGTATATACTTTTAATTATACACCGAGTTAATAAATAATCTAAAATCTAATAAGAGCTCCTGCGATCTTATAACACTAGATCCACGCCAGTACCGCTAGTAGTTTAATGAAACAAAAAACAGCTAAACTCCCATCAATCAATCACATTCTCATGTTTTGAGGCGTGACCGATAATCATCTATATTGGCATACTTTTTGTATGTTAATCAATCTTTACGGCTTATGAAATATTACACTTTACATTTCAAATAATATTTTTTATTCTTGACGAATTATTTCGATTCAAAACTGAATTTTAAAGTAAGGTTACTATGAATGGGACGGTCGTCCCTGGTTTTAGTCCATAAGCGATAATAAGTTTAAAATTGAATGGAGCTAGGTCTATAATATGTGGTGTTTAAAATATCGTTGTTTAATATTTTGACGTCTTAATGTCGTCATTCACAATGGACTGACGTTCTTGGTAAAGATGCTGTCACCGTACAAAATTTTCCTTTTCTATCTGTATATTAGGTCCTTACATATGAAATTGGCGTTTTGTATGGGAGGAACAAAAAGTCGAATATTTTTTAATATAATATATTTAATTAATCAAAGTATGAACCATTATTTTCTATGCACTTTTGCCATCTCATAGGTAGTTCATTGATCCCTTTACTAAAAAAACCAGTCGGACGGGAATCAATAAAATCTTTGAAGGCGATTTGGACTGCCCCATCGGAGTTGAATTTTTTCCCTTGCAAGAAGTTATCCAAATTTCGAAAAAAATGGTAATCTGTTGGAGCAAGGTCCGGGGAGTACGGAGGATGTCTTAGACTTTCCAATTGAAGCTCTTCTAATTTAGTAGCCGTCTGTAGCGCAGTGTGTGGTCTAGCGTTGTCGTGAAGCAGCAGTGGCGTGGAGCGATTGACCAGCCTAGGTTGTTTAGCCGCTAGCTTTTCCATCATGGTTTGCAATTCCTGACAATAGACATCAGCCGTAATAGTCTGGCCAGATTTGAAAAAACTGTAATGAACAATACCGGCACTAGTCCACCAAACGCTTACAAGTAACTTTTTTGGGGTTAATTTTCGCTTGGGGCAGGATTTGGCTGGCTGGCCAGGATCTAACCATTGCGCTGAGCGCTTCCGATTATCGTAAAGAACCCATTTTTCATCACAGGTAATGATTCGGTTTAAAATACCTTCATTATTGTGCCGGTTTAGTAATGTAACGCAGCAGTCGACGCGCGTTTGCCGGTTTGTTTCAGTCAATTCGTGAGGTTACCCACCTTTCAAGCTTTTTAATCTTCCCAATTTGCTTCAAGTGAATTAAAACAGTTTTATCACTAACATTGCAGCCTGCAGCTAACTCGGACGTGGTTTGCGATGGATCCGCTTCCACAATAGCCTTCAACTCTTCATTATCAACTTGAGTCTCAGGCCGTCCACGGGGCTTGTTCTGCAGGTCGAAATTTCCAGAACGAAAACGTTGGAACCAAAAACGAACTGTGTTTTCTTTTGCAACACGACCGCCATACACATCATTCACCCTTCGAGTTGTTTCCGCAGCACTAGTGCCACGGCGGAACTCGTACTCGTAAATAATGCGATATTTAAGGTTTTCCATTTTGTAAAATGAGTGACGCAAACAGAAAAAAACAGAAGAAAAAAAACAAATGAATGACGATCATCGAAGCACAAATACATGAGTCTATAGCTGTACAAATTTGAATTTGGAATTCCTTACCAAAGAGGAGAAATTCGTGATTAAAGTGGCCAGTACGAAAAACGCCAATTTCATATGTAAGGACCTAATATTATATGTTCATGGAGCTTTGTATCAAAATGTCCCATAGTAAAGGTAAAAAGTTACAACTTTAATATTCAAACACCCTTAATTCTCAATTAATTAATATATTTCCTTTTTAAGTTGCGAGAACCATTTTTAACTCCATCTAGATACTCGGTTAGATATTTGGTCCATTTCTGCAATATGGATCCATTCCACACAATGACAGTTTTGAATAAATATGTTTTTTCAACTCTAATAAGAAATAATGATTATACGAAGCCAGTTTACAGTATTGTTCGAAATATTATGTTTTACGTCAATTTAATTTTGTAAGAATTTTTTTGTTTTAACTAGTTGGGTCTTTTTGTTCACAAATGTAACTTGGTTCCTTGTTAACTAAATCGTAGTATAGTTCAAACTAAATAGTACCTCTATTTTGCTTGTAAGTGTTATTTTCAATAAATGTTAATTGTTATCCATTAGGTTTTCAATTTTAATGGCCATGGTCCTCTGGGGCGTGACTGTCACAACGTAGGGGCCCTATATGGTCCCCACTGGAGCTTATATAGCATTTAGTGACAATTAAGGCTACCGTTGGTCCACGAAGGTTTAAGCTTGAAGTTTATGCGAAGTTTTCTGTGAGAAAACACTTACCTTCCGCTATATAGGGTGGCACAAACCTACCTAGATTTATTTTGGAGAAATCGATAAATGTTAACGAAACAAAAGAGGTGTGTAAGTCAAGAGTGAAATGGCACTCTTAACTCTCAGCCTACCCTTCCTTTGCAAATTTCTGTGGTTTAGAACCAAGATAATACAACAGCTACGTTTAGAAGTTAGGAGATGTAGAGAAGACTAATCTTCAAAGTCATTAATTTAGTTTTATTTTAACATTTATTTTTATCATTACCTGTCAAAAATGTCATACCATTAGTATGACATTTTCTTGTGTCATGTGTGAGTGGAAAATAAAACATTATTTCTTTCTTTCTTTACCTCTTGAGGGACTTGAATATAAGTAGGTATGTAAGTATATTTATGACGATGAGCATCGGAAAATTCATGTTTTTTTTTTAATATTTTCCATACAAATAGAAAAGTGATGTAACTTTGATCATTGATGTGAAGAATTAGGATAATATATGTGAATATGCCCATGTCCGTTGGCATAATATATAGCAACCACCTATAGCTGTGATAGTTTGTTACACCTATATCACTTTTACAGTGGAAATTAAAGTCCTTTGCTAGGATAATCATCTCGTTATTGTTGTATTTAGAATCTTAGATTCATATATTTATAAGGATCTACTTCAAACTAAATATGCCGCCAGTCCCAGTTTTTTCTTTGTATTATATAATGCCTAATTAAATAGAGAAGTCACCAGTTAACTTAGCATTTTGCATTAGCCTCACTTTTCCGTTGTTCATGCCACAAAAATATTGTTTCACCTCGTAAAAAATTCTATTTCTTTGTTGGCTCACATAACGAAAGGTGTATAATATGTAGCATACGCAAAAAACTGGCTACGAATCAAAAATATTCCAGTTAAATCACAGAATATTTCTTGAGTAACCAATAACACAATACAGACATAATATCATTGTAAATAACCTGGTCATCTACTAATATTTTTATTCCATTTAGAAATTTTAAAATTCATGATTAAACGCATGGTGTCTACCAAAAAATTATGATATTATAGTCAGATTTTACACATTAGACTTTTCACAGAATGTAACAAATAAATTTAATGCGAAAAAATATCAAAAACTTCCATCGTATGTTAAAAATACGGAAAGGCCGGTAATAAGTGCTTTATTAGGGCCAAAACTTAATTAATGATATTTGATTTTGATTTTGAAGGCCAAAACACGGACACACGCATTCGGACGGACGGTAACCATAATTGCAACAAGCCTGCTTAATGACCCTAATAAAAATGAACTGTTATATCGTATTCAAGCATACCTTTCTAAAACCATTGGATTCGAAATCCTTATATTTATGATTCGCTGTTTTCCCCGCGAGTTCGCCCGCGTATCAATAGAATATATAGACTATGTTACTCAGTGATAATGTAGCTTTCTAACGGCAAAAGAATCTTTGAAATCGGGCCAGTAGTTTCGGAGCCTATTCAACACAAACAAACAATCAAATCTTTCCTCTTTATAATATTAGTGTAGATTATGATATTCGCCCTACTTTATTTATATGTGCAATTTAAATAATTACTCGAATGAACGATCCATCAACGGGTACAATGAAAGTAAAAGCCGTTGTATCATGTTTGTTTGATCTAGATTTATGAAACATCTCGTGTCGAAAACAAGTCTGAATGGTATTTATTACCGCTTGGGTATTGTATTGACTATTGAGATATTAATAGCAGTGGCTAATGTAGTGGTTCGGATGCGTTTGAGTGCTTCTAGTGTTATGAAAGGGTTATATAATCTGTGCATTCTTTATGGTGTTTTTTTTTATACCACTAAGGTGGCACACAAGCATACGGCCCACCTGCTGGTCATCAGTCACCGTAGCCTATAGCCATATTGTAAAAAACATACCTAAAATAAAAAAAAAAGTAATGAGAATACAAATAAAAATAAAAAGAGTGTAAATTCTATAAACCCTGTCCTATATCATTAAAAATCGTAAAACTTGCCTGCAATTAACATTATTACAGTTTTATGGCGAATAATTCAACTGGATTGCTTTCAGATGCCAAAAATAATGCATTTTATTTTATAACGATTGTGTGCCTTCGAAAGCGATTCGTTTATGGACTTAGGAAGTTAATATTATCATCCAAAATCGACGTCAGGTCGGCAACGCGTGAGTGATGGTGTTGCAAGCGTCCATAGGCTATGGTGACCGCTTACCTTACTTAAAAAAACATTACAACCTGTTTGGCAATGTTGATTACAATACAGTTTTTATGTACCAACAGATTATATGCATAGTGATCCAGTCTGCAATTACAATAATTATATATTGTAACATGAGCCATAGGCAGACTTCAGACATGTTAATCTTTAAATATAAAAAAATTAAAATAAATGGCTTGTAATTAATCTTAAATGTTCCTAGTTTGCTTTTAGATTAAAGGTACTATGTGAATAATTTAAAAGGTTATACGAGTCGTGAGGCTTTCGGGACCGCGGTCCCAAATGCCCCTTTGTATTTAAGAAATATTTTTCATGGTCCCGAAAGCCCCTTTGAAATTTATACAATAGTGAACGTTCGTTAGCTTCATTTAAAGTTCGGAATTAAAGTGATGGATAAAACTGCGCGTGATTTCTTTCGCGTGGAATTGGAGGTATAATCCCGTGGTTACCCATTGCTTTGACGTACCAAAAATCACAGATCAAACAAAATAGGTAGTTGGATTGTGAACCTTCACCAAATCTAGAACTCATTAAAGTCGCAGTAATTATTCTAGGCTAAAACCATTAAGCAAGTAACTAAAAGAGACATCAACATCTTCTGCTCTCCTCACACACAAAGAGAAGTATATACGCTACTAATGAACGGACGGCTAAAACATTCAAATTACATCGAAATCGCGTCATTCTGCGGTCAATTTTATAAAAACAAGACCAACTGTAAAATCAACCACAATTATTTTAATGTAGAGTTGAAATTTGACTATACGGTTGAAATCAGAGCGATTGGTTGAAAAATCTGAGAGCTGCTTTTTTCGCCGGCTTTACCTGGGAT
Source organism: Falcaria lacertinaria (assembly GCA_951449985.1). Taxonomy (NCBI): domain Eukaryota; kingdom Metazoa; phylum Arthropoda; class Insecta; order Lepidoptera; family Drepanidae; genus Falcaria; species Falcaria lacertinaria. The sequence goes on from OX602115.1 coordinate 9,743,350, forward strand.
AATAGTTGTGGCTGGTCGGTTATTTTGGACGAGACTAGGCTGTAATTTAATTATAGCCTTATAACTGTCATTGCAAAACGGATTACATTCACGAGTTGAATAAAATATTGCACTTATTATTGGTTTGCAAATTTAAAGTGTAAATAAATTATTTTTGAGGAAATACTGTCAAACTTTTTTTTATATTATTAATTTGACAAACAAGTCTACGGCCTGTCTGATGGTAAGCGGTTACCGTTGCCTATAGAATAGGCTATAGAATAAAAAAACTAAAATGTATTTAAAATGTGAATGGTCGAAGCCCAAGAAGACGAAGGTCCAACTTTCTATCTCAAATTGCCAAAGTACTTAAATGATAAAAAGGTAAAGAGTCGTTGAGTATATATGAAGAGATTGATGAAGGTAAGAGTGAAATGGCGCTCTATACCCTCTGCCCACCGGAAAGGGACTCAACGTATGACATTTCTTGTTTTAATCTGTAATGTAATTTTTAACCGACTTCAAAATGGAGGAGGTTCTATGATCGTCTGTATGTTTTTTTTACTTATGAATGTCCATCGATATCGCCGCCAATAAAATTGTGGACCGATTTTGAAACTTCTTTTTTTTTGGTTGAACTGTATTCTTCCTGTTCAAGTTGAGCTTTTTACCTTCATAACTTCGTTGACATAAATTCACGTCCTTTGAATTGAGCAACATAGGAATCATTTTGTCTATTGTAAAGGAATTTTAAAGGCATCATCTAAACAAAAATTACCCGTCCGCGTTGGAATCTCATCACTCATCTTTATCAGAGCCAGCGTCATTATTCAACCTTTATTACCCGACTCACGCAACAAAACGAGGAGTACCATAAGGCGGGGACCCTAACTAGTCTAACTGCCGCCTAGTTCTAATCAAATCTATCATTGTACTGTGATGTTTTAATTCTTTGGAATTTCTGAGTAAGTGCGCGTTAATTGTCCGTAGAAAAATAATCCAAATCTATACGAATACATAGTCGAATGTTGTTCTTATTAAAGCTACATATCATAAGTTTCAAAGTGACATATATAAACTACTAGCGGCCCGCCCCGGCTTCGCACGGGTAGACATTTATATCAAATACTAGCTGCCCGCCCCGGCTTCGCTCGTGTGGACAATTTTTTTTGCATTTATGGGGATGAAAAATAGATGTTGGCCGATTCTCATAGATACCGGATAAGCACAAAAAATTTCATCTAAATTGGTCAAGCCGTTTCGGAGGAGTATGGCAACGCAAACTGTGGCACGAGAATTTTATATATTAGATTTTGTCTACCCGTGCAAAGCCGGGGCAGCTACTAGTTTATATATGTCACTTTGAAGCCTATGTTAATCAGTGATAGTGTAGCTTTCTAACGGTGAAAGAATTTTTGAAATCGGTCCAGTAGTTTCGGAGCCTATAGACATTTATTAAATATTTTGTCTACCCGAGCGAAGCCGGGGCGGGAAGCTAGTATAATATGTAGCCTAAGTTACTCAGTGATGACAATTCCATTTCAGAGTTGAAATTTTCTCGTATCTCGAATGATACACGAATCACCTAGGTATTTTAATAGTAAGCCGACCGCTGCCTTGTAATTTGGCTTCGCATCATTACGGCCGAAACACTGGTTTCTGTTCGTATAATGACGCCACAAAAAACTAATAACGACCGAATAACAAAACAAATGAAACGAGCATTTTCTTCTAGCGGTCGGGCTTAGGTGAGCCGAGGTTTGTGTTATCTTGGAATCCTTCTAATATTACAAATGCGAAAGTTATTAAGAGTGGTAGGGCGATTTGGGATTACCCGTGGTTTTTCCTATTTAAATTGGAGCCGCTCGACTGGGGACTGTACCTCCACCTTACAGAAGACCGCAGTGAAGTAGTCACCATAGCCTACAGCAATACCAGGGATTTCACTAACCAGTTACCAACCCTGTTGTTGATGAGGACTCACTGTGCTAGCAGCTTTACTACTAGCCCAGCGTACACACACGTTGCACTGGAAGCCTTACTTACGGAAACACAACACTACATCAAAGTAGTGATATCTGTACAGGCTGTTGCTTCAACCACAAGGCCACCACGGTTTACAATAACGAAAACAACAACCATACATTTGTATATAAAACCATCCTAACTCCAACCGAAACTTATTCCACTAAAATCGAAGCTCCAATCGCTCACCATGTAATCATCGCCTACGCCCGACCCTACGGACTTAAGATAAGTTTTTTTATTAAAAAAAACCCACAAAAACCCAACCAACCCGTTGTTACGTGGATAGCTAATGCCACAATAATAACACACTAATTTTTAACTAATGATACCCGTCGAGGAGTCCGATATAATTTTGTGAATCATTTTTGAGAATTCTTTCGTTAAATGACATTTGGACAAAAGGTTTTTGGTTGAAATTATATTTTGGTTTTTAATATAACTAGCGTTTCCCCGTGACTTCCACACGCGTAGCTATATAACAATATAGTATATGTTACTTTAGTTTGAATAAAGCATTTTGTTGGTGAAAGAATTTTTCAAATCGTTTTTGCGTTTTTTGATTCATTACAAACAAAAATTCAAATGTTTTCTCTTCAAGGGTCCCCTAAGACAGTGTTTTTCAACCTTTTTCATGGCACGGCCCCTTTAGTATGAAGAAATATTTAGCGAAAAATATTCATTCCAACATCAATTCATTTTCATAATTAGGATCAGATAAACACGTAAAATGCTAGTTAACATTATTCTTATTAAATCTTTTTAAACTTTATTGCTTTATTTACTGCAGTAGCTTTCCCAGCCTTTTGCAACTCCCCTAAAGCTTCGCGACCCCCCTAAAGAGGCTTCGTGACCCCCCAGGAGGTCGCTACCAACTTTTTATAAGGGATAGGCAGAGGCTTTACAACACCCTCTTATCACCGAAGGTAATTTGGTGCCAACGTGACAGATACCCAATCGTTTTCTAAGCTGAATAAATATTTTTCATTATCATTTGTAATTTTTCTATAGGTCACCACTTACCACCACGCAGTCCAAAAACGGTACGGTTGCTTGCCAACTGAACATTATATAAAATGACAAGATAAATTGTGAAATAGAACCTTAATCAAATAGAATGACGGTGCCGATTGCCCTGAACCCGTCATTAGCCCAAACCAAGCCTTTAATTTTCGTTATAAATTTTACCATAAACGTAACTAAAATATTTGTTTTTGTCACTAGACTACTAGACTTCCTACCATACAATTAAGGTATTATTTACATTAATTTGGATATCGCGTGATAAGTTGACAGCGGTCGTAATGGCGTCATTCTAGGAGATGTCGGATGATTGTATACATTTGTAGCGACCTCACGGCTACATAAACCAACGTTAGAAATCGACTAACTAGCAGGACAACATTCAACGAATGACGTCACAATCCTGCCACGCGCTAGCGAAGTTTTCTACGCAATTCAACATATATACAAGTTTCCGACTAGAACAGTCGGAGCCGCGGTTCCCCAGGCACAACACCCGCCTGGCTGGAAGATCTTCCCTTTGTGGTGGCTGAGCATGATCACCTCGCTCGCCCCACACATTTGTAATTTTTTTTAATGTGAGGTTGCTGTGTCATTATCCCTGCAGTTGTGAGTTCATTTATCCATTTTACAGGAATTCGAGTTTTCATTGTCATGGCGTTGAATTATTTTTCGAGTTGTGTCGCTTAAGAGATATATGTCTGCAGTAGCCTGACGAAAGACATTTATAGATCAATCCATAAACTTGTCATAAAAAAAGCAAAAAATTTACAATTGTTACGTTACACAAATTATAAAATATGATGTAGCCATTTTTATAAAAAATAACAACTCATAATTAAGATTTAAATTATTTTTAAAAGGAACAAAGCTCGGAGCCCGTTCAAACTATTCAATTTTTGAATTCAATTCGAATCAGTTCAGTACAACTTCGATTCCAAAAGAGGTCATCTATATTTAGCACAACAATGTGGACTATAAAATGATTAAGTTCAATTAAAAAATGGATTGTTCATCACGATCCGGCCCCGGGCAGGTTGTGTGCGTCGCGCTTAATTGAAAATGTAATTTGTTATCGGTACCGCATAACAATTTGTTTTATTCAACTGTGTTTTATTTATTATACCTTTCGAAATTTAACTGAAGCGAACAGCAGAGCGCTGTTCTGCGTACGATGCCTTCGATATTCAAATATTATTTTCATTTTCTTTTTATTCTTCATTCAGTGGCACCTTTATTTCATGACGCTTCCGTAATCGAAAGTAATTTTGAAAAACGAACGTGCTTTTTTTTTGAGTAGAATCGTGGCCTGTAGTTATTTTTATTTTCAATCTTTTTTTAGGCAGTTACGGAGTTTTCAGCTATTTGGCTTTAAAAAATATATTATGTTTTTCAATTCATGTACTAATTAGGTACAACTTTTTGTTTTCAGGTAAGAATTAATTCGAATCTTCTAACGAGATAATCAAATTCATGTGAGTAATAGGTTAACAATTTTATTCAACTAACAAGGGATGTCTATGCTAATACGTGCCGTATTAACCATTAGTATTCATCAGTTAAGTAATTTTTTCTCAAAATTGTAATAGATTTTTTGAGAGTTCAGTTCCAAAAAAAATTTTTAATGCAATTTTTAAGCGTATTTACTTGTCATTAGCGGTATTGAACGCTACCTATAAAATTACTATTAATTTCTATGACAATAAAAAAAATGGCCTTTCGCTTGATATATACAAAATACGTGTATACATTATGAGTTATTGTAAAAACAAGAACCATGTTCGTGGTATACAACGAATTACAAACAGAAATTATCAATTCGGTCACGCCACTTACCTAAACATTTGGTAACGTATAAGACGTGTTCATGGGAACAGCAAATTGTTACGACCAAAGACAACGGCACTAGCCAGATTGATTTCTTTACAATCAAATTGTTATAAGTTTTTCGACTGTTAAGGCGAAGTCGGCTTTGGCTATTTAAAGCTCAAACATAACTCTGTTTATCCCTTTAGATTCTCTAGTTTTGGTTAAAGAGACATAAGTGACGATTTTATCGGTTGACAGTTTGATGGTTTTAAAAAATACTGCTGTTTTTGCTTTAATAAAACCATTTTTAGAGGTAGAGTTTTCCCATTTTAATTGGAGCCGCCCGACTGGGGACTGTAGCTCCACCTATACAGAAGACCGCAGTGAAATAACATAACTTGATGTAGTGTTGTGTTTCTGCGGTAAGTGAAGTTGCCAGTGCTCCACGAGGATACGCTGGGCTAGTAGTAATGCTGCTAGCACAGGGAGTCCTCATCAACAACATGGTTGGCAAACCCGTTAGTGATATTCCTGGTATTGCTAGCGGCTATAGGCTACAGTGACTGCTTACCATCAGGTGGGCCGTATGCTTGTGTGCCTCCTTAGTGGTATAAAAAAAACAAAAACAATGTAACTGACATAAACAAATATTGTAACCTAGACTCTTGCCTAAATCTAGGTTAAACTGAAGCACTTGATAGCTTTTATGGATCAAGTATGTGAGTAATGTCATGAAAACGAGTCTTATACGCGATATTAAATTGTTTATTTACCTCCGGACGTATAAGACCGGACGTTTAAATCGCGAATGTTTAAAAAAGTATGTGAGTGTCAAACAAAGGCATCACATAAAGGGCCGTATCTTAACACCAAGTTACGTCACTCTTTCCCTTAAACACGCGGCTTTATTCAAAACTCGGTTGTCTATTAGCGATTCGTCACTCACGATAACTTAACGTATCGGATTTGGGCTGTCACTGATGTTAATTGGTACCATTGACTTAATGGCCGGTGTTAATGAACTTTGCCCGTTAACCGGAAAATTATTGGGAAATGTTTGTGCGATCAAATTTAACTTTAACGAAACCTCTATATTTGATACTAGCTGTTTCCCCGCGACTTTGCCCGCGTATCTATAAAATATATAGCCTATGTTACTCAGTTATAATGTAGCTTTCTAACGGTGAAAGAATTTTTGAAATCATTCCAGTAGTTTCGGAGCCTATTCAACACAAATAAAAATACAAATCTTTCCTCTTTATAATATTAGTATCTAGATGTCAATAATGGTATATATATTTTTTGAGAAAATAACGCTTGACTAATTTAAAAACCAACCATTATTGACATTGATAAATAAAAATATCCATATTTTTAATGGTTGAAAATATCAGTTAATATTTTAAATAAGATTTGGTTTAATAGTTACGTATAGAAAAAAACTATCGCTTAGCTGAATACAATATTGATATTTCATTCGAATACGGTAATTTTGTTTATTTAAAATCAATTAGAGGTAAATTTCAAATATTAGATAAATTAGGTTGATGGTTATATTCAACATCTACTCAATATAGTATACGTCGACTCCATACATACTCCATACAGAGAATATTATTCTTCACCTTATTTTACGTAGACGATTCCTTACTGTGCCGGTAGCAGGAACATTGTCGACAACGTATTCGAAAACGTAACTCGCGAAATGTCAAAATTGTCATACTAATTTTTAGTTCTACTTTTCACCGCCGCAGCGCTGTTCATTTTCCAAAACAAAAATAGTCGAAGGCGATACGAAAACGTTGTCGACAATGTTCCTGCTACCGGCACAGATCATTAATGTACAAGACTTTGTCCACTTACGACCAAAATTCCCTTCATTCCTCTGGTAGAGATCAATCTTGTAATAGCCTACTATAATTGTACCATCCAATTTGTATTGTATAATGCAGGTATTTCTATCTGCGCTATTGACTTTGGTGTTCAATAAAGGGTTATCTTCTGTCTAGAATCTTCCCTGGGCCTGCCTTTGCTCAATAAACCTATGTAACACGGTAACAATACGTGTTAATTTACAAATAAGGTAACAAAAAATACAGCCTAATAATATGTATAGTCCTTTTACAGCTGGCTATATAGCCAAACATTAGGATAATTAAAATTAGTCTAGTTCTTCCCAGACCGTTCAGTATTTGTTTGTACTGTAATTTTATTCATAGGTTTCTAGAAATTGTACAGCCTACAAAAACCAACTGTCATTGGTTATTGCGAGTTTTGTTTTGTTATCAATTGTTGGCAAGTGCTAAAAATGCTGGCATCATTGCCAAGCTCGATAGCAATGCTGATTCTCTGAGCGAGATATGTGTCATAATTCAATTTTGTATAAAAAAATAGACATTATAAGGAAAACATTTGATTTCTCTGTTACGTCTGGTTTATTAAAGGTATGCTATACGACGTAGCAAAATTTTTGTCAAATCCATTATTAATGACTACTGATATCGCTTTATTGCGATCTAGAAAACAATTATAAAACAATAAAAAAAGAAAAGAGTCATAAATCAAACGCATTAAGTGTTGATCCTTTCAACAGATAACGTTCCAAGTTACCAATGTCCTCGGTGACATAAAACTGTCTTAAGAAATATTTTTATTACGATTTTATTATTGTCCATACTCATAAAGGCTCTAATCGCTTGTTAGAGCCAATTCAGACGTCGAAAAGTTGGCTCGAATATCGATACAATTCTTGTGAATATTCAAATCGATTATGGGAACGATTTATGTAATTAACGATTGTTAAAAAATATTCTACGATTCAAAATAACTGTCGAATCTTAGACGATTTAGTACCTTTTTTAGAATTAACGGCAAAAGAACGCGTAGATCTTCTGTGCTTGTAGGTTATATGGTTATTGATCTGAAATACCAATAAGATTGCTATCTCTTATTGCGCTGCGTTGAAGGAAACTGTGATATAGCAATAACTACTTCGATTATCGCTATGATAATGTTTAGGTATATATTCTTCACATACTATAATATAAAGTCGCTTCCGCTACCTATTCGCTTAGATCTTTTAAACTACTTAACGGATTTTATGTAATTTTCAGCAATAGATAGAGTGATTCAACAGGAAAGTTTTTGTAACCCTTGCGAAGCCGGGGCGGGTCGCTAGTTTGTTTATAAAGCTTAGTGATGAAAGTCGTTCACCTAATGCCGATCCACCCAGGAGCTTTCGTAAAGTCCCGCGTGGCTCCACAGCGCTCGACACCTCGCGACCTTAGTTCATAAGCCTTTTTTGCACAGTAAATTTGCCTACAGTGCCTTTCAAACTTAACACGGTGATGCATTCACACTGCCACATCACAGCAGAATATTTGGCACTGCAGTGGTACCCACCTAGCCGGCTTCTTGCATTAGAAAATCTACAATTGTTAATTATTGACCCTGAAAGTTAAGCGTCTCTATCCAATCCAGAGCTAAACGGAGTGGAATTATTATACCTGTTAATACATTTAGTCATATCATCATTATGTGCTGAAGAGTAAAGAGTACTTAAAACACAGAAATTAAGCATGAAGAGATTGATGATTGTAGAAGAAGCAAAAGAGGTATGTAAGTCAAGAGTGAAATAGCGTTCAATACTCTTTACCTACCCCGTGAGGGACTTGACCTGATAATATGTACCTATGTTAATTGTGCTAACATTGTCTTCTTCTTCTTAACTTTGGCAATCAATCTTCTTCAAGGACAATTTTTGCCAGTGTGGAATAGAATTATCAACGTTCTAAATTGTTTATGTCTGTTGCATTACAGGTATGTAAGTCAAGAGTGAAATAGCGTTCAATACTCTTTACCTACCCCGTGAGGGACTTGACCTGATATGTACCTATGTTAATTGTACTAACATATGTCTTCTTCTTCTTAACTTTGGCAATCAATCTTCTTCAAGGACAATTTTTGCCAGTGTGGAATAGAATTATCAATGTTCAAAATTGTTTATGTCTGTTGCATTACAGTTTATAGAAACCATGCTTTCAACGTCAATGACTAGCAGGCCTCTACACTGAAATGAATCTTTTTGTCCGCGATGAGATCAATTATATCACCATTAAATGTATGTTTGTATGAATTAACCATTTGACTTGTAACTTTAAGATCAATTTGTCTGAATACAATTGGGCTGTTAAGCCTCTCGCACATTAGGGCTGCTTCCTATCAACTAAAGTACTAACTTTCATATTTTTTAAGAACTTTTATATTATATCGATCTGAAATCTTGAAACAAAGTAGGTAATTATTGTAGTCTCTCTACTAAATATTTACGGATAAGTCGCTCAATAAATTTTAGTGAAAATAATCAATAAAATAACGTCGTGGGAAAGGTTAAGATACATTTTATTTTCAAAAATGATCCAAGTTATCAATTTAATTAAGAAAAAAAGAAATTTATGATCTTTTACTTCGCCATTGGTGCCAGCCATACAACCCCCTGATGGTAAGCGTTTACCATAGCGTATGAACGCTTGCACCACCAGGGGTACGCATTACTCGCACGTTGCTGACCCTAAAAAATCTATTCACATCCTTCTTGAAGAACTTGTCTTATATATTCTATCTATCCTTAGGTAATAATCTGGAAGAATGGAATATACGTCGAATCATCCACATTTCTTATTATTTACAATTTTTATTATTAATATTTCTAATATTAATATTGGTCAGATTAGTGTGGTCAGGCCTTTAGTGTGCGGTCCGATTATCGGCGCGTCAGTTAGGCCTGACAGCGAAGCAGGGTGGATTAATGAATTCTAACGTGTACCTTTAATATAAACACGTATTAAGTAGCCAGTTTAATGTTTGTTCGTGAAAGGACGACTTGAGGTCGGTATAAGGAATGTTGGAATATACCTACTGTACATAGCTAAGTCAAGATTGAAAGTAAAAAAAGTGACGTAAACCAACGGTACACATCGATTAAATGTATGAATCGATATACCAAGCAGTACATCAGTGAATCGATTTATATATCATTAGAAATAACGATACATATTGTATTGTAAACGATTGTAATAGTAACATCACTGTTTTTTTTTTTAATAAACAGATATAGAATTTTCTAACATATTTAGTAAAGTTAATGAAACAATATTTTATATGTTTTAAAGTCATGTATAATACATATATCTCCTTGCCAAATTTATTACGATCCGTTCAGCTGTTTTGCCCTGAAAAGCAAGCTGACAAAAAGAGTTACTTTCGCATTTATATATTTTTTTATACCACTAAGGTTGCAAACAAGCATACTTATATATAGAAAACACAATTAATAATATAGGAAATATGTAAAATAATACTTTATTTGAACGTAGAAGCATACTCAATATTCCAGAAGCTCATTCGATCTTGTAAAACCAATCATAACCCCTAACTTCAAGGTCGAAAATTCCTCGCAGGCGTGGACTCAAGTTGAATTTGCATGATAATAGTAACTCGTTGTAAATAATAAGTGAATTAGAATGAGCAACAGCAAATGCAGGCATAGTTTAGTATATCAATCACGTAGGCAGTCCATAATATATGACGTAAACATTACTTTTGTTTGAGGTTTGATTAAAGAACTTTGTGTGGTTTATCGAAATTTTTATGGATAAAAGACATCATCCATTTTGGTCCAAATCTGAAAGTGCCGGCCAACGCGTTTTATTGTATACTAGCGGCCCGCCCCGGCGTCGCACGGGTAGACATTGATTTCAAATATTTTGTCTACCCGTGCAAAGCCGGGGCGGGCAGCTAGCCTATGTTAATCAGTGATAGTGTAGCATTCTAACGGTGAAAGATTTTTTGAAATCGGTTCTGTAGTTTCGGAGCCTATAGACATTTATCAAATATTTTGTCTACCCGAGCGAAGCCGGGGCGGGCAGCTAGTATAATATATAGCCTATGTTACTCAGTGATAATGTAGCTTTCTAATGTTTTTTTTTTTATTAAAATCGGTCCAGTACTTTTTGAGTTTATTCGTTACATACAAAAATCTTTCCTCTTTATAATATTAGCGTAGATTAGTGTAGATTCTGTTAGAGCTTGCCAGTTTGTTTTTCAACCCTATTTTTTGTATTTTTGTTAGAGCTTGCCCGTGTTTACATTTATTACTGTGACACCAAGCCTGTAGGATCATTGTAGTTGATTTTAATCGAGTTCGAAAATCTGAATTTTCATACATTTTTGTTGAATTCAAAATAACTAAAATAAATAATGAAATGTCCTGTAATTACCATCTTTGGTGCCATAGTAATAAATGCTCAGACGGACAAGCCCTTACAGAATATACAAAAAAAATGCGTTGGCCGGCACTTTCAGATTTGGACCACATCTCTATGAAACATGGATGATGTTCTTTATTAAATATTCAATCGGCAACGTGTAGTAACCTTGGTGTAGCAAACGTCCATAAACTACGGTAACCGCTTACCATCAGGCGGGCCGTATGCTTGTCTGCCACCGTAGTGGTACTGTTTTTTAAACTTTCGCGATTTAAACACATTGTAATGACATGAAAACGGGTCTTATACGCGATATTAAATTGTTTATTTACATCCCGACGTTTCGACCGAGTTGCATCGGCCGTGGTCACGGGCTGACTGATTGTAGTTGTGTACGTCGCCTTCTTCTTGATTCGCGGGTAGAACGAATATTGTTATCTACCTCTATATGAGTTTTTAAATTTAGGTCCCGACACACAAATAAACAATTTAATATCGCGTATAAGACCCGTTTTCATGTCATTACCGTAGTGGTATACAATAATCTAATAATAAGCCACTAAACATTCATTGTTCATAGTACTAGCTATCGTTAGTAAAAAGGCTTCATATAGTCTTTTGAGTGAGACGCGTGCCGGTGCAACCAAACGCGTGATTGTGTGTCCATTGATCCGTACAAGTCGTGTTTTCGCAGCATGTGCGATTTCTACAGGCTTTTGTTATTACAGACATAGTTCTTTGTTGTCTTACACACGTATATCATCACGTCAAGTCCCTCACGGGGTAGGCAGAGTATAGAGCGACATTTCACTCTTGATTTTCGCACCTCTTTTGCTTCTTCTACATTCATCAAGCTCTTCATATACATATTTCAAATTAGATTAAAACAAAAATCATTTATTCAGTTTAGGCTCTAATAAGGCACTTATGAAGGTCTAATTCACCACAGGTTCGGCAAAAACCTGAGAAGAACTGGCAACTCTGCCTTTTTTTTTCATGTAACAATCATGATATACGACGAAGTGTACGACCTGCATACATTTCGCCAATTCATTTAAGATTTATATATAGACCCGCCCCCGCTTCGCACAGCCTGCCATATAAGTTGAATACGTACAAAACACAAATGGATTATACAAAAAACCTTCCTCTTGTCTCACTCTATCTATTAAAAAAACCGCATCAAAATCCGTTCCGTAGTTTTAAAGATCTAAGCTAAAAATAAAATAGGTAATGATTATTACAAGTCTTAAAGTCTCAAAATTATGTCCATAAAAATATTATGGTCATATTTCCAAACTGAATCATTGCCAAAATGAATAATTACAACATAATTTGGTCGCCGTAACAGACAACGCAATGTTTCAAGTTCTTCGCGCGAATAAATCTCTGGTATTTATTATCTGTGGAGCTACAGATAAATGATACTGACACGTTGACAGAGTTATGTTACTGTTTTAGCTTTAAATGATAAATACATAAGAGTCAACTGGTGAAATATTTGCATGTAGATTTGAGGTGAAAAAAACATTTTTGGCTAAAAAGCTAGAATTTCGATTAGGAAAAGTAGTTAAAGGGTTTATTCACTACGAATGCGATCTGATATTAAAATTATCGCAAAATAACAATATTTGCATATCATCATCACGCCAAGTACCTCACGGTAGGCAGAGAGTATAGACCGCCATTTCTCTCTTGACTTGCACAACGTTTGCTTCTTATACATTCATCAATCTCTTCATACATGCCCGCCGGTTCCAAGTACTTTTGACCGTTCCATCAATGAGTACTTTGGTAATTTGATCTAGAAAGTCAATCCTGGCCTTACGGCTTCTTCTTCCACTCATATTGACATTGTATACCTTTTTGTTAGTATTAGGACGAATTGGGATCTCCCGTGGGCTTTCCCATCATCTGTCTGCCTAAGATCATTAGAGACAGCCCGCTGTCAGACAGACGGACGGTACACGTTCCGTTGGGATACCCTTCGTGTATGGAACCCTAACAACGATGCCTTCTTACCAATAACATTTAAAAAGTGACGATGGATGTATGTATAATTTAAATTAGGATTGTGGGTGGGTTTTCCCATTCTCCACCTTACAGAAGACCGCAGTCAAATAACACTACTTGATGTAGTGTTGTGTTTTTGCGGTAATATTAGATAATAATATATAATATTATATATAATATATTTTTTTGTATTGCTGCTAGCACAGTGAGTCCTTATCAACATCATGGTTGGCAAACCGTTAGTAATACCCCTGGTATTGCTAGCGTCTATAGGCTACGGTGACTGCTTACCATCAGGTGGGCCGCATGCTTGTGTGCCACTGCCACCTTAGTTGTATAAAAAAAATCTTTGGAAGTATGTATTGTGAGTTTTATTTGAATTTTATGTCATTTTAATGCATTCAATATGACAAAGGTCACATTTTATGGCTATTTAAAAAGTAATTAAGGTCGTATTAAGACAGCTGTAGTTTATAAATATTTCAATCATGTGAATAATTATAACAATTTAATGTAATAAATTATTTATTTGTTTATATAAATAAATATGCGTAGGTAATTGCGTAGGTAATATTTTTTTTTTTTTTTTTTTTATTTTTTTATTTTTTTTTTTATTTTTTTTTTTAGATTCCAGACATTGTGATTGTATAACATAAAGATGACGGAAAATAAATTCCAATACATTTGGAAAGCGTGAAGTATAGACCGATTTCGCATTCTTTTGTATTTGCAATTGTCAGGTTCTTTCAGATTGGAAAAAAGTGGAACATTTTTAATTTCGTGATAAACTGAATGTTCTTTTTTTAACATCTGAATGTTTTTTTTTGTGAACTGAATTGTATTTGACATATGAATTCATATAATTTATTTATTTAATGGCAACACAAAAAAGTACATTTCGTATTTTGCCAGTGTCAAGTAGATAATAGAGAGGATCCTCTTGGCAACGTCGTACGGTGGCTAAGACAGGACAAAGTCTATCGGGATAATTGGTGACATAACTTTGAACGATATATTTTAAATGTTTTTTTTAAATGAATAATACATATACCACCTCATATTACAAAGTTTTAGCTTACTCGTCGATATTTAAGGCTTTCACGGCCGCATTGGGTGGCACATGTCGTCGTAACTTGGATATATTGTTAGGGCGAATTAAATTCCATGCCGAATATAATACACCAGGACAGCGGCGAACGATTACTCACAAAAATGACAAATGAATGTGTATTTCACGGATTAGTGATTTAGCATCACAATGAAATATTGCGAGGTATTTTTGTAACCGATTATACTGCGTGCCGGATTTATTTATTCGTATAACTCATGATATTGCTTTAAATACTTAAAATTATATTATATATCCATTGCTTAGTCTCACTTTTTATTTTTTTTGGTATGTAAGTATGATTTTAAGTAGGGTAACAAACTGTTGGTAAAGTTTTAGAGATTTCTTTAATCACAGAACACCTAATTGTAGCGTACAGGCCTGATACCAATTCGCCCTACCCCTCTTTATAATTATTAGTACCTATATTTACATTGCTGTCTCGCTTGGTTAAGATTTAAGTGAAAAGCTAATGTAGCAGTCAATGCACACGACCACGTGGCGACTTCAACATTGTTTGTGATGGGTCTAATTACGCAGCATCAGCGCGACCGCAGCGCGGGAGTGCCTAGCTCCCGGCCAATGAACTTTTACCAAAGAGTAACGCGCAGAGTCGACAAAAAACCCAATCATATTTTTTTGCCGAACTAATGTTATGATTTGATTAATATTTTATTAGCGGTTAATTGAATTAATGTTAATTACTAGTTGTTTGCTTGTCAAGCTTAATCAAGAGATGAAATTGTTACGTTTGATGTTCGGTCGTGTGTAATTGTGTGAGATAACCGATCATTATTTTTATCAAACTATACATCTTGCTTTGTTGAAGACATCAGTATTATATTTTCTTCTTATGATCTTGTTTATGAAAACACTACCTACTATAAAATAAACATTGGGAGTCAAGAGATATGCGATATATTAAAGTCAGGACACAATAGTCTTAAACTGTCTATATAATATAAACATTCTTTACGCGTTACATTTTGGTTAGGTACATTACATTTAAATTAAATTGTAGATAATTTAAAAATCCTTTAAAATTACGTACAGCGTCTCAACACTATAATTTGCGATATCCTATTATTATCGCTTCCAATTATTATTTATCGCAAAAGATTTTGTATACTATTTAATTTTTGTTCCTAAATAAATAATAAATAAATTTCATGCCTTAACATTTTCATAATTCCATCACACATAAATAGCGTTACTCATTATTATTGTAAATTAATATTGCATCCCTATGTATCAGGAATATCGTCAAATTAATTAGCTACTTACCTAAGTATTCACGTCAGCAGTCACTTCTACGAGAATTTAGTCTGCAATTTCAAGCAAATGATATAGATAGAGTATAAGAACCCGGCGCGAATGTGTTATCTGCCAGCTATTATATTTTAGAGACAATCACCTTTGAATATAAATTCTTTTAGAGATCTCCTTTATGTAAAACTTTTTCTTAGTTTCATGACTATCAATCGTTTGAGATTCCGACTCGAATATTAATGTTCAAAATAAAAAGTTTTGAAATTAGAATTCTCATCTATAACTTTATATTGCAGTTAAAATGTTTATAAATTTAGAACTTCCATTCCAAAATTAAATTTAACAACAAATGTTTAACATAGATACCAACATATAAATAAAATTGCCGTTCGATGAAAGCATACGCTTCAAAATTATAATTCCATAAGTAATAATTTATTTCATAAAATAATTATATTAATTAGTATGGTATCTTTATTTGAATTTAGATTGCGTTTTTTTTTCATTTGAACAAATACCTTAAAATGTTCTTGCTAGTTAAACGAAACCAGTTATTTTCGAAGCAAAACCAAAATAATCGTTTGCGTATTGAATTAATATACCAAAAAATTAATTTTGTATTTAAAAGCTGTACTTTGCTGTTTCTGCGGTAAGTAAGGTTGCCAGTGCTCCACGAGGATACGCTGCGCTAGTAGTAACTAGTAATGCTAGCACAGTGACTCCTCACCAACAACAGGGTTAGCAATTCGTTAGTGATATCCCTGGTATTGCTAGCGGCTATAGGCTACGGTGACTGCTGACCATCAGGCGGGGCGTACGCATGTGTGCCACCTTAGTGGTATAGAAAAAAAAATGGCTAAAATAATCTTCGTACAAGCTGTCAACATGTTTATCGTTCAAGGAAATGGCACCTCAATCAAAGCCTACGCAATAGGTTTATCGAGTTTTTGTCAACTATTGCGCTAAGTAGAAATCCAACTTAAAATCTACTTATCAACGATGACAGTTTTTTTGCTGTCACTCCCAGTGACAGATGACAAAAAAGGACTTATGCTGATATCCCCACATCACGAGTGTTATTGCGATACATTGAATACTTATTGAATATGTATTTCCACCAGCGACACTGTCCCACTGCTTGGCAAAAGCCTCCCCAAATCCTTCCAAGTCCTTCTATTCAGCAATCTGGACTTGAAATAACCTTCTCACTTCTCTTGCTCAAAAAGCCCGTCATTGTAGCGTATCGGAGCGGGCTTAAAATCGCTAAAGCTGGGGTAGAACTACCTCGTATATAATGGGTAATTTTAGCCCCTTGTATAACAATCTACTACTAAACATTAAAACTCTACTATAATTACAGTATGTTTAACTCGAATACTATATTTACAATTTTCTTCTATTCTTTATAACCAATGTTAGCTACTTACTTCCGGGAAATTGAAAAGATCTATTTCAAAAG
Source organism: Falcaria lacertinaria (assembly GCA_951449985.1). NCBI lineage: Eukaryota > Metazoa > Arthropoda > Insecta > Lepidoptera > Drepanidae > Falcaria > Falcaria lacertinaria. Next base: position 9,760,301 of record OX602115.1, read on the forward strand.
ATATCTATACCCTAGGTATAAAATTGCACGTCTCTTATCAAAAATACTCAATGACAATTTGTATTCCTACGGTATGCAAATTTCAGGCAAGGATATATGGGCTTGCATTCAAAGTGCTGTCCTTTATTCACCATGTATTTGATTGTATGCTAACTTGGGACACAGTAGCCGTACCATCTCAGTACAACATTTACGTAGTCAGTTCTAGATTTAACTTAGTAAGTGTTGTGAATCAGAAGGGAATATTGAAAAGCAAACTTAAAACTATACATACAATAATATATTACAGTTATAATCACAATAATTAATAATTTGCCAGTTATAGTATTACGCGTCCAACGATGGCAGACTGCTCTTTTTTACACAATCCTTTGTACACCAACTGTCAAACTAGTGTCAGACCAATGTTGCCTGCATTACTCATTAATATGACGGATTATAACGATTGCTTATGATAAAATTAATGAGCGTTACATAGGTATGTACACACACTTAAACTCTACGCACTGGATCTTTGATTTTTAACTAAGAATATTAATTCAGGGAAATGTTTATTTTACTTTATTTCCTACTAGCTTTTTCCGCGATTCGCCCACTTATCAATATAATATATAGCCTATGCTACTCAGTGATAATGTAGCTTTCTAACGGTGAAAGAATTTTTAAGTCGGTCCAGTAGTTTCGGAGCCTATTCAATACAAACATACACACATACAAAAATAAAATAAAAATCTCTTTGTAATATTATAGAATAGGTTTTGGCCGCGATTCAATCCGTATGCTGAGATAAAAGTACCAAATATTTTCCTTTAACAGTTTCGTTAATTTTCAATTTTGGCGTGATCGAATACGAAAAAGCAGTAAGGTAATAAATCCATATTGTGCTGCTAGTCCAGCGAGTCATCCCAACAATAAAATGTCCAATGTACCAGTGATACACCTGGTATTTCAGGCGTTTGTAAGCTGCGGTGACTGCTTACCATGTCACTTTCATAGTATAAAAAAAATATAAGTCTGCGGCTAACTTCAAAAGGTTCTTAAGGTTTTTTAAGGTACTTGACTTACTGTCTGTATTTATGTATTGTGTCTGGGGTTCGGAGCCTGGCTGACGATTTCTATCATAATCGTGTTACTGTGTGTGGCAGGCATTACAATAGGTATTAATTTTGAATACCTACTTAAGTCTGGGTCGATTTAAGGTTACTTATTTCGAGTGTCCATTGATTTGAAGGACGTTGAATTAGCAAGGCGAATTTGTTTGGCTTTGTCATTCGAGTATTCATTTTGTTTTTCTTTTTGGACACTTTTTTTATACCACTAAGGTGGCACACAAGCATACGGCCCACCTCATGGTATACAGTTACCGTAGCCTATAGTCACTATCAATACCAGGGGTGTCACTAAAGGTTTGCCAACGATTTTATTGATAAGGACTCACTATTTGAAAAATACATATTCAAGAATATATTATTATATGTCACAACAACAACAATTTTCGACGACGTTTTCGTATCGCTTTCGACTATTTTTGTGTGGGGAAATGAACAGCTCTGCCGGTTTAAAGTGGAATTAAAATTAGTATGATATTAGTATACTTTAGCGAGTTACGTTTTCGGATACGTAGCCGCTTTTTTTCTTGCTCGGGCTACTGAGAGACAGTTTTGGCCGGCTACTTGAGACATTTGACCGGCCCAGTTTTCTTGTGGCTTCCTATTCTTCGTTAGTCACTTGGGCCATCCCACATGGTTTCTTGCTGAATAGATAAGTGAGTATTATTTATTTCTCGCTGTACCAATGGTTCGGCAACATTATTAAGAATAAAAAATAAATTGTAATTTGCTTTTTCCGCGTAAATGTTTTTATTTAAATTATAATATATTTTGTATTCTATAAATATGAATTTCCGCAAAGTAACACCTGAATCTATTCAACATTATTAAGGGTCGGCAACGCGCAAGTGATACCCCTGGCTACGGGTAACCGCTTACCATCAGACGGTCAGTATGCTTGTTCGCCACCTTATAGGCGTTAATTCCATCTTAAGATCATTATTAATTATAATCTCAACTTTAAAATACAATTTATAGAGGAACAAGTTTAACAAATGCTCTTAAATATATGTACTTCGAAATAAATATGGCGGTATCATCGTGCGCATCGGTGGCGTAATTAAAAGTATTAACGGCAGGGTATGCGGGTTCGATTAAAGATTGTAATAATGCGTGCATTCAGTTGCTTATAGAGAACTGAGTGTGGTGCAAGGTAAAGAAGAGCAGTGTTTCCTGCGTAATATTAGAAGTAATAGTAGTTAATATTAGTAGTAAGTAGTTAATATTAGTGGTAGTAGTTAATATTAGTAGTTAGTAGTAGTAATGTTAATGTACTGCTTATTTCCTAAAACACTGAGCGTCATGATTTATAGCCAATGTTGATCCATTCTTAGGTCTTTATGGCCGAATATTGAATAGCCAGTCAAATCTGATGCCACATTAAGTTTGAATGGCCTCCGATTTTACATGACAAATAGTATTTTGACGACGCTTCAAATAGTTAAGTAGCCCTTCAAAGTTTGAATTTCGTTTCAGTCAGGCCGTTAGCCATATAAATCTGTAAAAGTAGCCTATAGCCGCTAGCAATACCGGGGGTATCACTAACGAGTTGCCAACTCTGTTGATGATGAGGACTCACTGTGCTAGCAGCATCACTACTAGCGCAGCGTATCCTCATGAATCACTAGCAACCTTACTAACCGCAGAAACACAAACTGCTTCAAAGTAGTGTTATTTGACTGCGGTCTTCTGTAAGGTCCCCAGTCGCACCGAAATCCACGGGAGATCCCATTCGCCCTACCTCTCTTTAATTTCTTACCTTCAGGTGGACCTTATGCTTGCGTGCCAACTTAGTAGAATAAAAAAAAATGCTCAAATTCATATTGTCATCGATCATCATCTGCATGCTGACCTTGATCGTACCTAAAAGTTGCGGCGATAAAAACTATCCCAAAAAAGTTCAACAGCCACACAATGGGGAAACGGCGTGAGTCTGTTAAGGTGACGGTTGCCGGTTGAAATGCGAGCTAATTTATTTAAAGCGTAACGTTTTTGATATTTGACGCTCAATTTTTTTTTTACAATAGATATTTTTCGATGGAGTCATATTTTTTTAATTTATTTCAGCATACATTTTGCTCTACATGTGCTTCGCGTGAATTTCAATTCCGTTGGAATATTTTGTTTTCCAAGACAAAAGTACCTTAACTTGATTTGGTATTCTCTAAAAAGTTTTAACTAACGAAAGTTCAATCAAAATCTATGCAACCGCTTTAGATATTAATGCGGAAAAAGCTCATAGAAAAGCAGCCAAAAATAAAAATAAAGAGCTTCATTAAAACGGAAGGATTTGTAAAATACTTTTTTATTTGTATGTATGATTTAAATAATTTTTCTTTCGACACACTGCTATACTACTACTTGTTGCATTTTAGCACTAAATGGGTCATGCATTGCACACTATAGCCCGTGCCTTAATACCCATCGGGCATCTGTTCAGAGTCACAAATGGCCGATCTTACTGATAAAAACACCATTAAATTAATATTACACATTTTTTACCGGACAATAATCGGTTTGCAATGATGAAATTCTATAAGCGTGATATGAACTATGAAATGCCTACCTGCTCGAATTTGAATTCATGTATTGCGCCATAGATTGTATAGTGACACTAGAAATTTTGAGTACTTACCTACCTAACAGTAGGGCTAGCATGAATAATTTGCGACAACGTTTTCGTATCGCCTTCGACTATTTTTATATTGAAAAATGAACAGCGCTGCGGCGGTGAAAAGTGGAACTAAAAATTAGTATGATAATTTTGACATTTCGAGAGTTACGTTTTCGAATACGTTGTCGAAAAAGTTCGTGCTACCGGCACTGTGTAGTGTAATAGATTCGTAAATTTAATATGTAAAACCTCCATGGTTTCATCCGGGGAGATAATGTACTTGCGCCATTTTGTTGACTGTAACAAGGTTCTAAGTGTTTCTTGGTAAAGAATCGTAAAAAAGCTTTGAAGAATGTAAATGTGGCAACAACTAATTATGTTGGTTATAAACTCTTACCTTCATAATAAATTACGTGCGATGGGTGACACTTTCAAACTACATATTTTTCTTTTTTATAAATATTCTTATCTTTACTCCGTGTCCTTTAATTAAATAATACACTTAATACGACATCAAAAAAGGAGTTCATTCGTTCTTTTTTTATATATTTTTCTTGAGAACAGGGTGTAGAATCAAAATCGACAAACGTTGGAAAAATCACATATTTTTTATGTAATTATTCATTAAATACGTTTACATCACTTTATTCATAAAGTCCGCTAAAATGAAAGCACTCCACGCAACTATGCATGGGAAAAACAAAGCAGATGTACTCGCGTGCAGAGCTTGTCGTAAGTTCACCGTAAGCCATTCTGGTAAGTTTCCAAAGCTTTCCATAGAGCCTTTTGGGAATAATGAGATTCCAACACGAGTATCGTTTAAGGAAATTGCGATCGACTAGTCGACACGAAAACTTCATCAGCGAATTGCTTGTCTTGATAAAATAATAGGGTGGGTATAATTGCTGAATAATTATAGATTTTATTTATAACTCTGTGTCGTTGTTCACGCCAATGCGTAAACTAACTTTTTTCGAATCTTGGGCACTGGGCAAAGCGCGCCTTTTTTAAGAAGTTTTTTTGTCTTGTCAACGAAACAAGAGAAGGCACTCATATTTTTTCTCGATTTGGTAATTTTATATAAACATAGCTTTTACCCACGGCTTCGCTTCGATTTCACAGAAGTTTTGTTTCAATAAACAATATTATCAACAGTCATCCTCGTCCAGAATGGATAGAATTAATTGGATTGATTTCTTTTTCTATTAGACAAATTTTGCTATTTATCCCAACTGCGTCAAATATAATTTACAGTGAAATATATAATTGTTGTTGTAGCTACTTTTGACCTAATTATTTATTTTTATTTTACAGGTAAGCAATATTAAGCTACTGAACGCCATTTACTGCGAAAGACATTTTGGTAATGTATTTTTTTTTATTCGAGATTCAAATATCAAGAATAGTTTTTCTTTCATGGGTGATACTTAAAATAGACATTTCGTTCGAAATGCAAAATTGTTAAGTCAAATTGATTTACGAATTTTAAGTTTTTAATTTTTATACGCCTCAGTGTCCTATAAATATTCAAACTCATACTGTTTATACTAAATACTATCGCTTAAGTTCGAAAGATACCCGTCGAAAGGAGGTTAAGCGGAGTCTTTACGATGCATTACAGATAATAAATAGTTGTAATCACTCTGGCTAGGCTCCGCACGTTTTATGGCTGCGAGGACACGGCTCCATAGTTATTAGCCACCATGTGCCATGAATTTGAAAATGTCTGAAATTGCAGCGAAATTATATTATTTTGTAGAGACACTTTGAATGAGACATGAACTAAAAATCTTTTTTTTTATCATCATACCCATCAAAATAAATTTCCTGGATTTATGAATTAGTCATTAATCATGCACGGTGTTGAATGGCCCTATTTATTGTACCACTTAAACTGGCACACAAGCATACGGCCCAACTGATGGTAAGCGGTCACCGTAGCCAATAGCCACTAGCAACATCAGGGGGTATCACTAACGCGTTGCCAACTATTGTGTTGATGGGGACTTTTTAGCAGCATTACTACTAGCGCAGCGTATCCTTGTGGAGCACTGGCAACCTTACTCACCCCAGAAACACAACACTACATCAAGTAGTGTTATTTCACTGCATCTATAAGGCGGATGTACAGTCCCTAGTCGGGCGGCTGCGATATTAATGGGGAAAACCAGCAAGAGATCCCATTTCGCCCTAAATCATTTTGGTTACTTCTTAATCAGTTTAGAATATTTTAGATCTTTAGTTAAACATTTATTTTTCCTCATTTAAGGGCTTGTATAACAATTGTATATCACACAAATCCTGTCGGTTTCACATACAAATTAGTTGCAACGTTCCGGACTATGGAAAATATTATTATTGCAGCTAGAACACGTCAAATTTGTTTTTTTTTATATTTCCAGATTCCTTAAAAATAAATACTAATAGTGGTAAGATCAGCCAAAATGTTCTCTAAAATTGCATAAACGGAATAGATAGACATAAAAATAGTTCTGTAATTTTCCAGGAAGATTCTCACAGCAGCAAAATATCTGTAACTACATTCATATGTCACGTTGACGTAAACCTAAAGCATAACGATATGCTATATAGCGGCTATAACGCGTTATTTATAACCGACGAAAGCTGTTATACGTTATAACAGATTACCATTAAAACGCTGACGATGGTTGGTGCTCACAAAGTAGATATTTGTGAGTAATAGTCGTTGGGGATAATCCTGGTTACAGGAGACATTGTGTGAGATAGTGTAAGGCTTGTAGGGTTGATGGAAACATTATATCACAGGTTACAACACGGATGACTGTGCGACTTTGCACGCGTAGTAATATGTATGTAAAAAGTAGCCTATGTTCATCAGGGGTAATGTCGGCTTCTAATGGTAAAATATTTTTTCAAATTGGTCCAGTTTCGGAGCCTATTCAATACAAACAAACAATCAAAATCTTTCCTCTTTATATTAAGAGTGTAGATATAAAATATATTTTTAATTAAATTTTTGCATTTTATGTGTTTTGTAAACTTCAATATTACAGATTTTCAGAACGTTTGTCGTCAATTGAAACTCACCTGTTTATTGTTTTCATCTTTCTGTACCCAAAAACTCGACACTCAATACCAAAATATAGTAACAAAAGAAATACCTCAACAAAATGCCTATAGGTATGCTTGTAGCAACCCTGAACGCTTAAAGCCCTCAAAATCACAACCAGTAGGATCGTCTAGTCTGGCACAGAGTATGCAAATACAGCACACCCCCCATGCAGCCCTGTTTACGACTACGTGTCCCGTGATCCATCAGCTATGTTTATTGTTACTGCCTACTCTGTGGGCTGAACAATGTAGACTTTGTTTTAATTCTTTACAAGTCTTGGTGTTATTAGAAATTGTTCACAATATTTTCAAACTGGCCGCTTGGCTCACGTTCCATTTACAAAATATTTTTTTTTTTAATAACATAGGAATGTTGAAATGCAATGTTTATTCAGGTATATTCAAAGGGAGGTAGGGCGAAATGCGATCTCCCGTGGGTTTTCCCATTTAAACTGGAGCCGCCCGACTGGGGACTGTACCTCCACCTTACAGAAGACCGCAGTCAAATAACACTACTTTGATGCCGAGTTTTGTTTCTGCGTTGAGTAAAGTTGCCAGTGCTTCTCGAGTTTACGCTGGGCAAGTAGTAATGCTGCTAGCACAGAGAGTCCTAATCTGCTGGCAACGCGTTAGTGATGCCCTTGAATTTAAAGAGAGGTACTGAACGGAATCAAAAACATATTTCCTTAATAAAAAGCTAAGCTATATCTAAGCAGATAAAGTTGCAGGCGAAGGCTAGTATATTTATAACTAGCGGCTCGCCCCGGCTTCGCATGTCCAGCGTTAACCATATAAGTTAAAACACAAATGAATTATACATAAAACTTTCCTCTTAAATCACTCTAACTATTAAAACAAAAACCGCATTAAAATCCGTCGCGTAGTTTTAAAGATCTAAGCATACATAGGGACAGACAGCGGGAAGCGACTTTGTTTTGTACTACATAGTGATAAAATGGCTTCCACTATAAGTAAATAATAGCTGCTATTATCATACAGTACAATTAACGTCACGAGCTAACTTCATACCTAAGTGATACTTGTACGTAGTATATTAAGTACTCTGAGGTAATACATAAGTTTGCCAACTTTACATAACATGGTCGTCGTTGTGGCGGTAACCATTAACCAAATACCGTGGAGCATAAAGCCTTCCATTCCACTTCCTGTATGCATCTTCGGTACACAAATACACGTGACATAAGTCACAAATATGTTCATTTTGACAACACCGCTGGTCTAGTGGTTAGTACACCTGACTGCTACTCTAGAGGTCGCGGGTTCGATTCCCGGCGGGGCAAACATTTATGTGGCAAATATGTTTGCCTTGCGTCTGGGTGTTTGATATGTATTATAAGTATGTATTTACAAAAGAAAGTATATAAGTATTATATCAGCTGCTGGTTCCCATAGTACAAGCTTTGCTTAGTTTGGGGACAGATGGCGCTGTGTGCTAATGTTCAAGCATTGTTATTGTTATTTTATTTTATTGTGGGAGAATAATGGCCAATCTTTTGTTAGACTACATTCATTATCATCATGCCAAGTACCTTAAGGGGTAGGCAGAGAATATAGAGTGCCGTTTCACTCCGGTAGCCCGAGTAAGATTGCCTTGCGACTACGTTTTCGAAAACTTAACTCACGTGACTGAGTTTCAATTTTTTTGCACTATTTTTTATTTCCACTTGTCACCGGCGCAGCGCTTGTCATTCTCCCATCCAAAAGTAGTGGAAAGCGACACGAATACGAAGTCGAAAGTTGTTTTTGCTTAGGCTACTGAATTGCACACCTCTTTTGCTTCTTCTATATAATATATGTATCTTAATACATGCCCGCCGATTCCACTTACTCTCTGCCCAATACATTAAGTATTTTTTACCTTCGAAGAAAAAGAGGAGTGTTATAGTCAGTTTTTTAACACTCATTCGTGTTCTATACGTTAGAGTAGGTACGGCAGCGCCCGAGTGATACCCCTGGTGTTGCAATCATCCATAGGCTACGGTGACCGCTTACCATCTGAAAGCTTGTTTACCACCTTAGTGGTATAAAAAGGAACGTACAAAACAATGTAGCAGTACCTTTCTCATCAAATAATTTGTGCAAAATCTCCGGTTCATATATCACAGGACAAACTGTCCGCAGCGACCGGGAGCTTGAGATAATGGGACACAATTTGTTCGGGAGATACACAGTTCACAACGATCTCTCTCCGCATGACGCTAGACCTTACAGCTGTTGTCTGACATTAATCCTGGATACAACTACGGTTTGTACGATTGTGTTTATGACACACGATTGTCTTGACTTGAGTCTGTGATACTCGTACATCATCACGCAAGTCCCTGCCTGTCTCATGATTGTAGTTATCGCATAGGCAAATTGAATCTTACTATTCCTACTAATATTATAAATGCGAAAGTTTGTGAGTATGGATGGATGTTTGTTACTCTTTCACGCAAAAACTACTCAACAGATTTGGATGAAATTTGGAACACAGATAATTAATAACCTGGATTAATACATAGGATTCTTTTTATTCCGGGAAAATTTTAGGTTCCTCTGAGATTCTAAGTTCAACGCGGACGTAGTCGAACGTAGGACGTAGGCAGAAGCTAGTGAGAGATACCTTTGAGAATTGCTTTACTGCCGTCACTTACGACAACTTAATTCGCGCATCTTTTTTATCTTACACAAAATATATATATAAAATAAAATATCAATGGAAGTATGAACATGAAAAATGTAAATGAGCTTACGCGTCTTCTCGTAACGGGATCATACTGCAATGCTAAGTAAGCTAAGCAATATCCATCCATTCCATCCATTAAAAATACATTTCAATTACACATGCGAATAGAGTTTACGACCGTTTCACTTGATTTCCTATTCCATATTCTTAAAAAATAACATGAAATTTTACACCAACACTCATTCAGCTGTCAAGCTTCAGGGTATTGACGTCAAATGGGAAAGACTCCAGTCAAGAGATGGAGTAAATAGATTTTCTAAGCCCTAAACCCGACATACGCCTTGACGACGGCGATTTAACGTGGCACTTCGGAATTCTTCAACAAAATCCATTCCCATTCAAAATCATTACTCACATGTACAAGTATATTCCTTTGCAAGATGCATCTTTTCAACAATAACTCCTGAGGTATTTATTACAAAAGTCATAAGTGTTGTAACTGTAAAGTTACGACTATTTTATAGCTTCAAAACCGACCTGTATGTGACGAAAGATGAACGTAAGTACAAGACGAACTTAGTCCTAACAATTAAGCGCATTTGTGAAGTGTAGTGTTATGGTGTCGATATAGGATACATTCATAATGAGCCTTTTCTATGTTTTTATCACACAATTGTAACGTAGGCTCTTAAGAGTAGAGTAACGTAAAGTAACAGAAATTTCAAATTACTTTATTTTAGACTTTAAAGCTTTCAAGGTGAATAAACGTAAAAAAAAAACTGACTGACTGACTAACATATTAACGCACAGCCTAAACGGCTGGGGTAAGAGACTTGATTTTTTTACAGTAGATACTTATTATGATGTAGGCATCCACTAAGGAAGGGTTTTTGGTAATACCACCCCTAAGGGTGTGAAATAGGGGATGAAATTTTGTATGAAAATTCGTTCAAGCTAGTAACAAGTAACGTGGATATTCCAATAACGAAACATTAAATATATTAAAGTAAAGACGAGGTTTGAACGTAGGTCACTTTCAAAGGTACTTACCTATGTGTTGCTAGCACTTTTTTGACACAACTATTGCGCAAGTATAGCTTTTCCGAGGAGTTAAGAGACATCGCTTGTATGGTGGACTTGACAAGTCAATTTGCTTTAAATACGCCTCGCCTGTGAAATACAAGTATCATAATTATTTTTACATGAATTTCATAGACTTTTCTTGTCTATACAACCCATTATTAAAAAAATCTGCAAACCAAACTCAACTTTTTAAGAAGAAATCACACCAAGAAATCGATGAGAATTAAAGATCGTATACTTTCAAACAGAAACCGATACAGCGATTGCCATACTAAAAGCCATATTATCTTCACATTGATTGCATTCACTCGATCATGGATTCTTGATCTTTCCCTCTATCTGATCTTGGCAGAGAACCTGTTTACTCTTAGTAATGCTTAAGCCATGACATCTGTAGATTCCTGCCGGCCCATAATAGGTGATAAAGGCAGTATGTAAAAATTGTTTTGCTATCTCCCGGTGTTCGACGATGTTAAGCCGTGGTGGCCTTGTGGTTGATGCGACGGCCTGTCATCTGATGGTCCCAGGTTCTAACCCCGGCCTGTACCAATGAGTTTTTCTAAGCTTAAGTACAGTGATTAATCACACCATGAGCTTTTAAAAAGAGAGGAAGGGCGATTTGGGATTTCCCGTGGGTTTTCCCATTTAAATTGGATCCGTCCGACTGGGGACTGTACCTCCACCTTACGGAAGACCGCAGTGAAATAACACTACTTGATGTAGGGTTGTGTTTCTGCGGTAAGTAAGGTTGCCAGTGCTCCACGAGGATACACTGGGCTAGAAGTAATGCTGCTAGCACAGTCAGTCCTCATCAACAACATAACCATGTTGTCGATGAGGACTGTTGATGCAACCTGTTAGTGATATCCCTGGTATTGCGGCGCGGCTATAGGCTATGGTGACTGCTTACCATCAGGTGGGCCATATGCTCGTGTGTCACCTTAGTGGTATAAATAATTTAAAAAATGTAATGCTAGCTATCAAAGTGTCAGATCAAATACAAAATTGGCCCAGTGCAAGTTGGACTCACACACCGATGATGCCGTACAAACAAACCTGTTACTGACAAACTTAACATTGCGGTTCGATCCCTAGACACGGCTACTGCAGCAACCGCAAATAATAAGTTTGACTGACACCCCTGGTGCTAAGCGTTCGAAAGCTACCTTTTATCATCAGATGGGCCATAAGCTGATACGCCATCTTAGTGGTATACAAAAAGAAAACGCCCGTTAGTTCAGGAGTTATTTCATTGGGCTTGTTAACTTCTTGTAATTACTACAAATAAAACACAAAATTTGCGAAACATTCGGCTCATAACATCCAAATGGCTATTGCCTCCATAATCATGTAAATGATGCCAAATTTTAACAAGTTGCAGCTGATTAAATTATATCAGACTAGCTTCTGCCCGCAACTTGGTCCACGTTGAGCTAAAGGTTGTTACCCGCAGCCTCAGTTGTATGCTGAGTCGGGACCTATTCCTGGCATCACACATTGTCACATGCTTTGGTCACATGTTATTTATTTTGTTTGAATTTGTATGTCAAAGGATCAACCAGTGTTGATCCTTTATGAATTATGTGACATAGTGTATGTCAGAAATAAAAATAATTTCATTTAATTTCATTCATTTAATTTCTATAAATCCCAGAGGAAGGTAACATTTTTCCGATATTAAAAGTATCCTTTGTGTTAATCCAGGTTATAAACTACCTATGAGTGTTAACAATTTTGGCCAAATCCGTTTAGCAGTTTTTGCGTGAAAGCGTAACAAATATCCTCAATACATCTATACTCACTAACTTTCACATTTATAATTAGCTGGATTGGGAATGTGGTTCAGGCAGCGTAATTTCCATATACCTAACCGTTTTAAGCAAGGTTTCGGTAACAACGCCTGCTTTTTAACAACTAAAGGTGGTGATGTGGAGTGTACATGACATTAATTAAGCCTTCATGTGCACATGACTGTACCAAGATGCAAATTTAACTCAACACCTAACTACCACCTTATAGCATTACCATATGACTTAAATTTGAACACCAGAGACCATGACTTAAGTTGGCAGCCACTGACGCAGCTGCAATGTACCGTGACACGTACTAAATAAGGATTGAAATTGAATGGCGATCATTTAAGAGTTGTCACATCAATACTTTGTTGACAATGACCACCGATTGAGCGATCCGATCGGCGAGTAATCGATAAGAGATCGGAATCGAAGGAAATCGATTGAAGCGATTCGTCTCGTTATTTTAGACATTGATTACCTTTATTCAATCTGATTATGGATATTTTTTTCTGAGAATGAGGTTTTAATAGGTAGTCAATAATCGATTTATATTCCAGTAGGTGCGAGTAGGTACCAATTTGCATAATTCGTGGTGGTATAAATGCTTTGCATGTTAAGATAAATAAATTTACAGTTGGTAAATTAAAAAACACGCTTGATATGTATTTATCCTTATCCTGATGACTGTGGTCAGGATATTAGGATAAAGTTATGAAATTATTGTATTATCATCGGTCCTCAATAAGTATGCAAATTTTCAAAATGTTCGGACTTCTTAAAGTCGGTGAAAATTATGTTGAAAGATTCCGTTATATTGATACAAACATATATACATACAGGTGAAGATATAAAAGCGTCTTAAAAACTAATATTATAAATACTAAAGTAACTCTGTTTGTTGGTTTGCTTGCTACCTTTTCACGAACAAGCGGCTGAACGGATCGCAATAAAATTTGTCAAGAAAATAGGCTATATCGTGGGGAAGGACATAGGCTGCTTCTTCCTTTAAACAAATGTAGACTAAGTCGCGGGTAACAGCTAGTAATAAATAAAAAGTTCTCTAATTTCACACTCTGTCAAAACTTACCTACGTGTATTAAAATCCAATCTTGCGCACACATGCGTTATCGTGAAGAACCGCCGAAATTTCCGTGAGCGCATTATGACGGCATCGCACCCGCCATGTTTGACCACGCAAAAAGCCATGCGCATGAGATCCCGACTCGTCTCAAAGCTAATTGGGTACTTCTTCGCGACTTCCCATTGGTCAGAAATGTCGAAGGCGGGACGCAGTTATTTAATAACCGCACCCCTTTTTTTAATTACTACGATAGTTTTTTCCACACTTATCTTGTATTAATACGATACTGAGAAACAGTATGTATGGGGAGACGGGGCTCTAAGGCTCATAGTTGGTTGGGCTTGTGCTCTTTAATCCTAAGGGATAGCAATGGAGGTCAGAGGTTTAGTGAAAAATATTTTGCACTCTATGATCCAGAGAGTGTTAAACCAAATTCGTATATTCTGTGCTGAAACTGAGTGTGTGTGTTACGAAGGGGCGGGTTAGAACATAGACCTAGGATTTTTTTCGCTTGGTTAGAATACCAAATAATATATAATTTATATGTGGAGTATATTGTCTCACAGCCGTGGAACTCACAGACCTAGAATTTGGTGGCACTAGTATCGGCCTAATGTAATTTTTAAGGCTAAAACTATTTAATATTAAGACTTAGGAAAGTAATTTAAAAAACAAAAAACCGGCCAAGTGCGAGTCGGACTCGCGCACGGAGGGTTCCGTACACACTTGTTGGGTTTTAGGTAAGGCTTCGTTGGTCAATTTGACTCCACGCGTTCGTGAGATAAAAAATCTTGACAGACAGACAGACAGACAGACAGACGGACAAAATGAGATCCTATAAGGGTTCCGTTTTTAACCGTAACCCTAAAAATATAATAACAGTGAAATCAATTAATGATACAGTTTAACATCAACCTAACGATTAAAACAAATTGACAAGTGAAGTCGCTTTAAAAGCGATATGCCTTACGAGTTGACTGTCTACATGAGTTTAAAGTTTTAAGAAACACAGGGCTGAGCAGACCAGTGACTGGTATCTAAAATCCAATCGCACTAATGCGCTAAGGAAGGTCGATAAATCTATATTCCTGTACCTTGTGAATTCCTCTACGTATGCTGGCTTACAACCGGGTAGGTACCGTATGTTATTCGAGATTGCTCGATGCCAGTGCAGCGATAAATTGTGCCGTGTGAATAAACGAGAAGCGAATGATGATATTTTTGGAGGAATGACGAATTTATGTGGATAGAAACAATTCATGTGCACTAATTTGCTATTTTGAAAGGAAAATTAATTCTATGTATAAAGATATTTTTTTTTATCCCACTACGGTGGTACACAATCGCACGGCCCACTTGATGGTAAGCGGTCACCATAGCTTCTAGCCGCTATCAATACCAGGGGTATCACTAACGCGTTGCCAACCTTGTTGTTGATGAGGACTCACTGTGCTCAGCATTACTCGTGTAGTACATGGCAACCTAACTTTTCCCAAAATCACAACCCTACATCAATTGTATTGTTATTTGACTGCGGTTTTCTGTAACGTGGAGGCACAATCCCTAGTCCGTACGCTTGTGTGCCACCTTAGTGGCACAATAATAAATATGGCGAACAATTTTAAATAAGACAATCTTTTTGTCTGTCAGTCTTAATTTTTAGACTGATACTCTTGAACTCTAAAACAGTTAATTTAAGTTCATTGCAGAAGGTTAACCTTATGTCGCACCAGAAGGTGACAAAGAACTCGTACGATACTACATATCACAATAATCCAAAATTGTTCTTCAAATTAAATTTTCTGGAAATTCCAGCTGAATGTCCGGCCACGACTGCTCTAAGCTTCAAATAATAGACAATTTATAATTCTACGCATGTCACATCTAATGGAATTTGAAAAACTGTGCGTTAGTATTGGCATTCATCTTGTGACATTGGGGATTCCCAAGGAATTCAAATTGTACTTGACAGATATGGTCACCGATTTTGTCTAAATTTGGTTGTTAAATAAATTTATTTGTTTCGAAAAGAGGGTGGTGTTCAGTTATAAGTTTTAAGTGTGTATCTGTGAGTCTGTTTGTGGCATCCTAGCGGATGTACCGATTTTGATATTTTTTTTCCAAGGTCACAATCGAGAGTGTTCTTAGCTATAATTTTAGAGGACTTTTTTTTATTATTATTGTGATTAAAAATAATAGCTGATTTCCCATGGATATAATCTATCTCCTTGTAAAATTTTATTACGATCCGTTCAGCGGTTTGGTAGTGAAAAGGAACCATACAAACAGAGTTACTCACACAATTATAATATAAGTATGGATTAATATCCAGGTGCTTATAGAATTTTCGATTTAGCTATGGACTATTCACGTCGTTCTGTCTATCTAGAGGCAATTTATGACACAGTGGTGAAGAATTTGTCCTTGAACAAACCGCAGGCTAGAATACGTGATGAAACTTCTTCTTTGTTCAAATATAGTTGAAACGAAACAAAATCTGAGTGATTGAGAATCAAAAGGATATGCTTAGCTTGGGATACGAACAAAAACCAAGACTTAGAATCAATTTGAACATAACTTTTTATCAGCTACAATATAATAGGTGATTATTTTTATTTTTTCAGGTCAGATTTTTTTTTTTTTTTATATTTATTCAGGACATTGACTTTCCTGGAAAGCAATGAACATAACCAAAATTCGCTTCACATATAGTTGAAATTCTTCAAAACACCGAATTGCGCCTTAACCGCGTATAACTAATCTAAAAACCAGAAAAAAGACGAACAAAAGAATTCAAAACGCATCAGCGGAGTGTAATCGAGATCACGTAGTTGGATCGTCGGATCTCGTGTTTTGTCTCACTTTAATTTACGAGAGCTACGCAAGTGCGAAGGAGATGGATTTAATAATGGTCTAACCGCAGATCGCACTATCATTAACTCGTATTCCATTTGGCTCTGTGCGTGCGTTTTCGGTCGTTTCAATTGTGATCTGTGTAGGTGGAACAAGCACTGTGTGTTTCTGTGCCGGCACACAAAAACACTTTAGTAGCGGAAACCATGGTGCGCTCACGCTGCAATCATCGCGACCGACAATCGTAAGAAATAAATGAATTTTTTCGTTTTTTCTTTTTGTATTTCATCGCGTCAGGTCGCCGTTAAATCGGTTTTTATGTGTTTTCCACCAACAGACGGGCTTATAATGGGGTGCAGCTATTATGTATAATTTGACAGCTATTCTCGGCAGTTCTTGGAGCGTGACGTGATTAAAGATCCCCATGTCTCGGTTCAAACGAAATGTTTACTAGTCGACAATGTGTCGGAAATGAAAAATCAACATATTTTTTTATTCTCTATGGACTTTCACAGTTATACTTAGTTTTTATAATTTTTGCCAGCATTTTAAAAGTATATTTGTTTAATTATGAACCATGATACAGGGCCATTAAGATTCTTCTTGTACATTTGAGACCGCTGGCCCAGTGGTTAGTATACCTGACTGCTAAGCTAGAGGTTGTGGGTTTGATTCCCGCCGGTGCACATTTATGTGACATAATGTTTGCCTTGCGTCTAGGTGTTTGGTATGTATGTATTCACAAATAGAAGTATAAAAGTATTCTATCAGCTGCTGGTTCCAATAGTACAAGCTTTGCTTAGTTTGGGACCAGATGGCGCTGTGTGATAATGTCCAAGCCTTATTATTATTATTGCACAACAATGGCAGGTAATATACAAAATGTTATCAATTTATTGTGCTGTATTTATAAAGTGTATACGTAATCCATTTGAGGCGAACATACATCTAAAACGAATAAGACAAAAACTCAGTAGCCAAGTGTACTAAGTTAACCTGTCAAATTGGATAACCTAACTTATGGATAGCATCACTCATTTCGCGTACTCCATACCGCCAATTCGAAAAACAAAACAATATCTGCAGTTCTAAAACTCTGCCGGACTAATCTGAACTTTACCATTAAGTGTTAGCGTCGATGTTGTTAACACCTCTGCTGGTGATAAGTTGGTAAGGCTGTATTTTAGCCTAAGAGTTAGCTGTCATAATAATTTCCTTTACGCCGTTGAAATAAACGTGTGGTCCATTTAATGTATCGGTTACAATAGATATACGAGGCGACGTGGAAATATAAATTACTGAGTGACGTCATTATGTATGCTATTTTAAAACTGGTAAAGTGATACTCAATTTAAATCAATAATATCCCGTGATGATAGTGAAAGTAAATAAGATTTACTCGTGGGTACAGGGTTGCTAACTCGCTGCTAACGGTTAATTAATAATAATATATTATATATTTATAATAAGAGAAGCTGGTATATATGGTCTCTTTCAGCTGTAAAATAATGCAACCTGTAAAGGACTATTTTCGCCAGTGTCGAGTGTTAAAGAATTTTCAAGTTTCTCAAATTATCGTGTTTGTTGTCTAGTGTTAAGCATTCTAATGCTTACTGGAGTTTCTAGAGACAAACAACGGCAGAAGCAGATCGTAACATGCCTTTAGGTCAGAGGTAACGAATTGACCAAAATAATAAATCATTTAACCCAAAAGTCATCATAGCATCATTTCCAATGTTCCTATAAATCAGTAATTAAATGAAATTTACTGCACATAACGACACCAAAAATACACATCAAAGATAACACAATTTAAGAGACACTGGAAAAAATCTCAACCGCAATAAGTACATTTTATCTTGATGACAAAATAAAGAAAACAGTTATCCAACCAAACAAAACTTTTCACATGCTCCACGATTCTAACGGATAGGATAGGATAGTCCATCACCGGTCACGACTCCTCATATATCCATGGGTTACCATAAGTAAATTCCCTTTGATATTTATGAAGCCAGTCGGGTTTGCACGTATGGAATAATATTTATATTTGCCACGACACGTGCGATGCGTCACGTTACCATGGTCACGGTTACTTCATGACATGAAGCTTTGAGGAAACGAAATAATGTTTATTTAAATTATCAGGCGAGTTTTGAGGACGTTTGGTCGTCAGATACTTACTGATAGTATGATATGAAGCTAGCTTCTGAAAGGCTGTAGCCCGCGTCTTTGTCTGTATTTGTTAAAGATAAAAATAGCCCATGTCCTTCTCCAGGATATGTTCTATGTCCTTGTCAAGTTTTATTACGATCCGTTCAGCCGCTTAGCCTTGTAAAGGTAACAAACAAACAGTTTCTTTCGCATTTATAATATTACTGTGGGTGTGTTTTTTAAAGTTGCCTACAAGTTATCGGCTTAAGAAGCGTATTTTATTAGTTCAAAACTATTTTTTTAAGTACTTGTTTAATCTATTTTTATTGACACAAAACAGATTAAACTAAACTATAATATATTTAAAATTAGTTATGTGAGTTGATGATGATTTCCTAATTAAACCATTTGCCCCACTTGCCCAGTTGCCAATCTCAAAAAATGTGAGAACGATGTAGGACACAAATAGGTAGTAACTTTATAGAATGTTTATAGATTAATATAAATATGCTATATTTGCAATTTACCGTTCTCGGTCGCACAGCCTAAAGCCGCAGTAATTGTCACTTCTCACATGAGCAATTTCAGTCGTTATCTTTTCAGTCTATTGTGTGCTTTCAAACTTCTAAGTGCGGCTGAAGTATTTAGTGGAATTTCTAACGTTTATTATGACGAAGCATTTACCTGATAGTATGTTTAAAAGAGACGTAGGGCGATTTGGGATTTCCCGACTGGGAGGGACTGTACCTCCACCTTACAGAAGACCGCAGTGAAATAACACTACTTGATGTAGTGTTGTGTGTCTGCGGTAAGTAAGGTTGCCAGTGCTCCACGAGGATACGCTGGGTTAGTAGTAATGCTACTAGCACAGTGAGTTCCCATCAACGACATGGTTGGAAACCCGTTAGTGATGCCCCTGGTATTGCTAGCGGCTATAGGCTACGGTGACTGCTTACAATCAGGTGGGCCGTATGCTTGTGTGCCACCTTAGTGGTATAAAAAAAATGTTAGTTCCTTCATATAAAGCTTTAGTAATTTTGACTTCGGAAAAAAAAATTAACCGTCCCCACGTCGGCTCACCAAAACATCGGTTTATGATATCTTAAGTGGAAAATAATGGCGGTATTTCGAACAATGCAATTTTCCATGATACATTATTATATTTCAAGCTTTTTTCGAGAAGTTTTGCTGCCTTGATACTGCTTTTGTTGGGGGTCTCGTGAGAAGGAATAGAGAACAAACAATTTGCATAAGTACTTCACCTGTAAAGGTAATTTTATATTCGTTGAATTGTGATTTTATAAGTAACCAGAAACGCGCCCCGGCATCGCTTGGGTAACAGTATACATCTACTTTCTGGTACTTCTACCTACCTCTAATACGGTCTGGCTGCGGTGACCACTTACCATCAGGCGGGTCGTAAGACTGCTTGTCACGATCGTAGTATGAAATGCCTCACAAACAACACATATTTTACCATACTTACAAACGAACAATAATTAAATTTCTGAAACAAATCTGCAAGTCACGCATCTATGGTTTGGGAATATCGTTTCTTTTTATCCTTTGTTGTACTCTGTGTTTCTGTAATGCTTCTAGCACAGTGAGTCCTCATCTACCATTACTATTTAATAATTTGTTTATATTAAATGTATATGCCAGGTAAAATAAAATAATCTCTCAACGTCTTAGATTATACTTACACCAGTAAAATCCATCCGCCATTTCGCGGCCCGAGAACGCGCAACAAAATGGCCGTCGTCCATTTCGGTTACAGGAAACGTATCTGTCAACGCAGCCGCATCGCAAGTGGCCATTGTATGATAATGCAATCGGCACCGACAAAGTTAACTGTGTGGCCATGAAGTCGGCGACAAGAGGCACGCATTAACTTCTCAACGCTTGTTAATTGTATGCGCCTGTTAACATTTTGCGCTAGAATTTGTAATTAGAAATTAATGGTTTTGTTGAATGAGAGTTTTGTAGAGGTATGTATTGCAATACTATTCCTGAGATTTGCATGTAATTAGCGGCAAGGAAGTATTTTATAATGCGTGTGATAAATGTATGTGGTTCAAAAGCATGTGATGTGAACTTATATTGAAGACTAGCTGTGCACACATACAGAAGCAGTTCGACAAACAAAAAACAATACGAAGTGATTTTTGCTAGGTACCTGAGGGATATACATTCAATATGCTTTTAGGGAAAAGCTGTTTATTGACATTACAAACAGACACATTTCTGCTTCGATGGGTATAGATGAACTTAAATCTTAAAGCATTTCTTGAAGATGTAAAAGTAGTTAAGTGACAAATGAGACATAAAATAAGAGGTGACAAATAAACTACCTATTCGCCGATTTTTGTCAATTAAATACTTTTTCAAAGAAAAAGCTCTTTTGCAGAGAAATCTTTGCGTCAAAATCAGCCTTTAATCTCCGCTTGTTTCGCAGCCCCATCCTAATTCACCTTTCGATCCACATTATTCCCTTATAAGTACAGAAATATGGATATTATTGTGCTTAGGGATTCGTGAAGCTTCCTCGTGATTATTTGTCGGTAACAAGGTGTTTTTCTACCAACACTGTTGGTGGATAATTGTACCGCTAGTTAAGTCTAAGAAATAAGTGGGGAGATAGGATGAAGAGGATAAGAAAGACGCTTCCGTAGATGTATTTATATCATACGAGAATTTTAACAATATAAATAATTGTCATTATTATAATCAACATTCACTCACCCTAGATATTACGGCACGGGTGTGATCTCCAACAGATATTTTTTTTCTATTTAATAATAATATATCTTCGAGCCTTCCCACAAGGGTTCCCGAATAGGTAGGCATAGGTGTTACAACACCCACTTTCAACTAAAATTTAGTGTCAACGTGACAGATGGTAAGTCCGTCGCCGTCTCTTAGGCATTACATACGTACTGGTTTTACTCATTGGTACAGACCGGTGGGAATCGAACTTGCGTCGCTAAATTAGCAAGCAACGCTTCTACCAAAAGGCCAACACGGCTCTTTTTGGAAGTTTTTTTTCCTTATTAAATTTTAGGCACTACCTAAAATTTAATAAGGAAAAAAAACTTCCAAAAAGAGCCGTGTGTGTGATAAGTTTTAATATATCATTATAATTTGTAATGTATTAATTTATTGTACACAGTTTTTATATACTAAATTATTTTTATTGAACTTCATTAAAAATTACCATTGACAAAGTAAATCCGTGAATTTAATTTATCTCTCTCATAAAGCAGTGTGCATAAGGAGTGCAGTATATAATGTTGCTTTTTAAAAATATAATGTACACATCCGGCGTCGGTCACCGCGTCTCAGTGCGTGGTTCGTAATTTGATTTGCAGATTCGTTTTGTCTTAGAGGGTGTGTGGTCTATGCGATGAAATTATAGCGAGTCCAACTTTTTACGAGCGTGAGAAACTTTTTGGTGCTAAAAACTTAATTATTCTTAAGAAAACATGACTAATGTCACTCTTCTTTATTTTACAGACAATTTATGTAATAATTAAGGCACAGATATTTTTTTAAATAAAAGTCGATGTATTTTTAGTGTATTAGTGACTACATACATTCCTATATTACCTATGCTCCATATCTACACTAAGCTAGACCACAACATTAGCTATTACAATTGTTATTGAAGCTCAAAACTGGCAAACTAGCTTATGGCCCGACCAATGCTCGTTAGTTAACAAAGCCTATAGATGTCTACAAGACTAGGACTATCGATCGCGCTTTGTCGAGCCTACTCGCTTATGCCCTAGGACATAAAATACAGCGCTAAACGCTTATGCCTTGCACCAAGCTAGGACTTAAGTTAAACTTGGCACGAGACAAAGGCAGTACATTTTGCTGGGACGCCCTTGCCAAGATTAATTACTGTGCAGTACGGGCTGTATGAATTTCAGATAAGCTGTTACTCTTGTCATCCTGCTATTTAAGTGCGTAATATCTTTTTTCTTTGTTGCAGGTAAGGAGTTTAAAGATTTCATCAATGGAAACAAATACCATTACTCATTGTATCAAGGAGGTATTTATTATTCTACTAAATTATATCTACATATTATATTTATGTACGTACTTGTATACTAAAAATTCTCGTGCGAAAACAGGGTTGGCACAAAACTGTTTAGAAATTATAAAATTAGTTTTAAGATAGCAGCATTACTACTAGCGCAGCGTATCCTCGAGGAGCACTGGCAACCTTACTTACCGCCACAACACTACATCAAGTAGTGTTATTTCACTGCGGTCTTCTGTAAGGTGGAGGTACAGTCCCCAGTCGGACTGTACACTCCAATATTAATGAGAAAACCCTCGGGAAATCCTAATTCGCGTTACCTCTCTTTTTTGTATACTTTTAGTACTAATAGTAGAACCACTGGCGATACATGGTGTATGTAGAGGAATTTTCAGCTATTTACAGCAGAATCCTTATAGGATCCTATGTGCTTGCTATACTAAACATCTAACAACCAATAAACAAGGAACATTACTAACATAATAAAACACTTAACCTATTTTGTGAAAGAGCTTGGATGCAGTACCGAGGCATCACGCCGGGCATAACAATTAGAGTTTTTTTAATTCACAAATACCACCAAGTTCATCGGCATACATTGTATTATGCTTAAAATAGACTGTTGAGTGATTGCGGGCATTGTTGCTAAAGAAGCACAGTTTTTTAGAGACGACTAGCTCGCGACTTATTTCGCGTGCACATTTTTTGATATGAAACATCAGTCTATTGTCTCGTGTTGATAGTAAAGCCGAGTCGTATGCCGTGACAGCAGATGTGATGGTCTCTTGTGCCGTCATGCTTCCTATACTTTTATACCACTAAGGGGCAGACAAGTATACGGCCCACCTGATGGTAAGCAGTCACCGTAGCCTATAGCCGCTAGCAATACCAGTGGTGTCGCTAACGGGTTGCCAACCATGTTGATGTGGACTCACTGTGCTAGCAGCATTACTACTAGCCCAGCGTATCCTCGGTGTTGAGTTTGTAGTTGTGCCATAGGGCTGGATAACTCGCTTTCTATAATATAAAAATGAATCGCTGAATGTGTTGCTAAGTGCAAATCTCGAGAGCAGCTGAACCGATTTCGATAATTATTATTTTAGAATATTCCTTGAAGTACGAGGATGGTTCTTACGGAGAGAAAAAAATTAAAAATTGCCTGAAAGCTTCTAAAAACGGGTAGACGAAATATTTGATAAATGTCTATCCGTGCGAAGCCGGGGCGGGCCGTTAGTTATTAAATAAAAGTCTTGTATATTAGCAGCACACGGGAGAGAGACCAAGCGTTACCAGCACATTAATTAACATTTCTGTTAAATATTAATATTTTAGTGCTGCTATGCAACGCGTCCGAAAAACGATTTTACCTGTAAAATGGGTTGTTGCGAAGGGATGGCAGTCGTTATGTCCGACCACAACAGTGTTTGGGATAAGGCTTTGATGATGTGAATTAGTGTTAAGTGAGCACGTTTTGTTACCTATAGAGAATTTATGTATGTATATTAAATACAGGCGTGGTCAGGCATAACTATATGTCTTCATACAATAGTGCTCGTTGTGACGCATACCCAGTCTTTAATGTGAGGGTGAAAGACCTTGGAGATAATTGTCTTTTTTATTTATGAACTAGTTGTGCCCGCGACTTCGGACGTGTGAAATTGTTTTTTTTTACGCGGATCACTATTTATTTTTCTAAAATAAAAGGAGCGTACGTTACGCCGTATAACGTCAGCTTTTTGCCAATGAAAGTCTCGTTAAAATCAATCCAGCCGTTTTGTTTGTTACTTTTTTGTATTTTTTGCTTTTATATGCTTTTAGTATAAAACTCTCAATTTGACATTACAAATAGACGCTTTAATTTTATTTACTTGATTAGACTCCATGATTGTTTCTCGTTCATCAAAAGATAATAAAAATATAAAGATTAATCTTTAGCTTGAGAATTTATTTAAAAAGATTTTGAACTTGGAACCCTCATTTGTATATTTCACTTTTCAATAAAGTTCCGTCAATATGTGATGTTGTATCAATATTTAAAGGCAACTGCAGTTCATATATTAAATAGATATTAAACACGAGCGTAGTCGTAGCAAACACCGAAAATTGTTATTCAACACGTGAAGTTAAACCTTCGTAAGTTTTATTTGTCACAATCCGACAGTTTCATTAATAAGCCGAGTTTTATAGGCGCGTCGCGGAGGTCTTGCCTATAAATGTAATACATGTGACAAATTATTAAATAAATAAATACTTTGGGACAAATTTATACATTTAACACTCAATAAAATGTTTCATCTTCGATTTTAATTTGATACTTTTTCTTCTCTCTGCCCTACTAATAGCAGAAACATATTTCGATAACATTTTCCAAAAAGTTTACTCTAAAAATATTAAAATGTTCATACGAATCATTAGTTCAACTGTCGCCGCTACTGAGCTGCTCATTTTCCCATACAAAAGTAGTAGAAAATGATACGAATGTGCAGTTGAAATTAATAAGACAGTTTTCCTGTTAATACTGCAGTTATCAAAAAGCTAAGAAAACATTTTTTTTTATTTCATCCCACGTTTGCCTGTTAGAGATCGCCGAGTGTGATAGGCAGCCAATTACACTGTACTTAAATGGTACACTGTATTTATAATGTATCTCTTCGTGTTATGTATACAATAAACCTTTAATTAATTAATAAATAAAGCAATCTAAAATACCGATATATAAATGAGATTTAACGAGACCGCCGGTCTAGTGGTTAGTACACCTGACTGCTACGCTGGAGGTCACGGGTTCGATTCCCGCCGGGGCAAACATTTATGTGACAAATATGTTTGCCTTGCGTCTGGGTGTTGGTATGTATTTACAAAAAAAGTATATATGTATTATATCAGCTACTGGTTCCCATAGTACAAGCTTTGCTTAGTTTGGGGCCATATGGCATATTCCAAGCATCATCAGCCTATCGACGTCCACTGCTGAACAAAGCCAACGCTTGCCAGCGACCTTTATCTAGTTCATCGGTCCATCTAGTGGGGGGCCGTCCGACGATGCGTTTTTCAGTGCGTGGTCTCCACTCTAGAACTTTTAGGGCCCCATCGGCCGTCCGTTCTACGAGCTATGTGCCCTGCCCATTGCCACTTCAACTGGCTAATCCGTTGAGCTATGTCGGTAACTTTATTTCTTCTGCGAATCTCCTCATTTCTGATTTGATCTCGCAGAGAAACACCCAGCATGGCCCTCTCCATAGCTCGTTGAGTGACTCTGAGCTTTCTTATGAGGCCCATAGTGAGTGACCACGTTTCTGTTTCGTATGTCATCACTGGTAACACACACTGATTAAAGGCTTTCGTCTTAAGGCATTGCGGTATGTTCGACGGAAAGACGTTGCGAAGCTTCCCGAACGCTGCCCAGCCGAGTCGGATTCGACAGTTGACCTCTTTCTCAAAATTGGACTTGCCTAATTGGACTGTTTGTCCCAGGTAGACATATTCGTCAACAACCTCAAGAACAGAGTTACCAACGGATATCAAGGTGGGCGTGACATGGGCGTTCAACATGATTTTAGTTTTGTCCATGTTCATTTTTAGGCCTACCTGTTGGGAAACCCTGTCAAGCATCTCAGCTCTGCATATTCCAAGCATTATTATTATTATAAACCTAAAAAGTATCAACTACCTACAACGGTCCAAACCAATGCAAATTTAAATGAATCACGAGGCATGGTAAATCCTAGCTTACTAACTTGCCAGCATAATTTATATCTCACGCCACCAAAATCTCACCAGTCCCATCGTACATAATGCTAACAGGTGCATAAGTATGTCAATACACGATTTATATACCGGATTGGGTCAGTGCAGCCATTTAGAATACATCATAAATCGCTTTTGATCCCTGCAACCTAAGGCACTACACTTCGTAGGGTCATCACGTTAGCTTGCTATTATTAAATTGCAAAAAATTAAAAGAGAAGTAGGGCGAATTGGATCTGGTCTCCCGTGGGATTTCCCGTTAAAATTGGAGCTGCCTAGCTGGGGACTACCTCCACCTTACAGAAGACCGCAGTGAAATAACACTACTTGATGTAATATTGTGTTTCTGCGGTAAGTAAGGTTGCCAGTGCTCCACGAGGATACGCTGGGCTAGTAGAAATGCTGCTTGCACAGTGACACCTCATCAACAACAGGGTTGGTAACGCGTGATACCACGGGTACTGCTAGCGGCTATAGGCTACGGGGACTGCTTACCATCAGGTGGGCCGTATGCTTGTGTGCCACCTTAGTGATATAAAAAAAAATGCTATAAGAATTTACACATCCTTTTTCGTGACGAATCTACTTTGTGGCGAATGTACAACAACCGATAGCACCTATCATCTATTACGTTTCGTAATTGAAGTTTTGATAAGCATCTTTTCAAAATAATTTAGTCTTACATTTCTTAACCTACAAAGCTATTTGATATAAGAATTGTTATTCTGAACTAAGATTGGCATCCATGCTTTCGCCGATTTAAATTATTAACAATCTAGCGTAGTGTAAATTACAAGGAACTGTTTATAACAGAGGTGCGTTGGTATAGTAACGCACCACTTGACCCCACTTTCACCACAGTGGGAACGCATTTACTTTCATTGGTACTTTTGCGAAGATACATAATATAATGATATAGTTTTAGTTGCGAATATTAATCGATTTTTTTCTTGTCCAGAGTTTATTTTCTACTAAAATCTACACATTTTAGTCCAATGGGAAAATAAAAATGGAAATTCGCAGGCAGTTAGCAGTTTACTTTGAGAAGTTTCACACAACTAAATTTCTACATACTAATAACATGTTATAGCTAATTTATTGTGTTAACGAGCTGGTTACCAGCCATTTAAGTACTTGCAACAAATTAAAATTAATATTTTTTGCACGCAACGCGGAATTTTCCTTTGACAACTCCACATTCGACTTTAAATCATATATCATTAGCAATAAGTTCAAAATGTTATGATGTGCGTGTAGTTGATTTTGAAATGGCTAGGCAATTTAGATTTCTATCTAGCTGCTTCACGTAACGCAGTCACATGCAACCAATGAGTCTGGAGTACACACACTTAGTAGTACTGATTATTGATTTGATAGGCGACGATTTACAAGAATTAATGGTGACAGACCGACAATTTCAGAGACCAGCTGTCAATTCATCTGGTAGTTGTAGATAAGCATTCAATAGTATTATTTATAAGGCGGCGTTAATTAGACGTACACGCGATTTCCAAGTAGATCGATTATGAATGTCATTCTACAATAGTCAATGTCTAAAATCGCTAGTGTATTTTTGATGCGAACCTACTCAACAAGACCTTTCATAGATCTCGTGTCGCTTTGGTTTTACCTTTCTACGAATCTATTT
The DNA here is from genome assembly GCA_951449985.1 of Falcaria lacertinaria. Taxonomy (NCBI): domain Eukaryota; kingdom Metazoa; phylum Arthropoda; class Insecta; order Lepidoptera; family Drepanidae; genus Falcaria; species Falcaria lacertinaria. The sequence goes on from OX602115.1 coordinate 9,788,213, forward strand.
ATTTTTGTAGTGAAGATCTATTAGCGAGGTCTTTGCTTAGAATGGGATTTATTTCGGATCGTTCATGATTAGGATATGGGGATCGTAATTAGTCAGATCTTCAGAGTTAAATATTGTGTGGAGACCGACCCTAAATTATTGAGGTTTTCGTTTGCGTTGTCAGTTGCTGAGTTAGCAATCTTGTCATATCTTCTTCATAATTTTATTCCGAGTTATTGTTCCCGTGTTCAGTTGGTATTAGTTTGGCTGTTAAAAGACCATTCTTTTTTTAAAACAAGTTTTTATTAACTGTGTGTAACTGTGGGTTCCTGTGACGCTACAAATCTCCATTTTGTGGCATCCGCCATGTTGGATTAAAAATGGCGGCATTTAAGTAATCGTTCATTATCATGGGAACGGGACGCTTATACCAAATTTCAGCTGAATATAACACTTGGTATTGGGTAAATTAGCTAGACGTGAAAGTAAATATTTGTAAAAAGGACGTAAAATAACGTTGGTATTATTACTCTTTTTGCAGACAAATACACGTACCTATACATAATTCTACTTCCCTATTATACTGCTACTTTACCTTACAGCGATTCACCGTTAATTTTATGTTCGCAATCGATAATCGCGTGACAACACTACAGTTAGAATCGATGATTTTAATTAATGCGTTTGAACTTGGAATAGGGCTGGCGGAGTATCTTCCAGAAAGAAAAAGGTAGATTAAACTTTGCGAACAACGAAGTGACGCCGTTTAAAACTACGCCTTTCAGTGTACATATACACAATTCCTCGCGGGGTAGGCAGAGAGTATAGAGCTCCTCTATATACATTATAATTTTACTTACACGGTTTTTTTTCTCAACTTGTTTTTTAGTATTTTTTTCCGAACCGATGGTAAAGTAGAAATTCATCAGTCGCCTTATTAAGGCTTACACTGAATAAATTATTTTATGCTGTATTAATCAGTAGTAGCTGCCCTGTCGTCTGTCAAAAGCGCCATAGAAAAAGGGACCTTATATTATTTATATTCAATGTTCCTTATTTTTTCAAATTAGGTCGTCTCTTCATAAGAACCTTCTCCTGACGATAAAAAACACGACAAAATGAATTAGCGATATCGGTCTAGCCGTTCACGCGTGATGCCGTGACTAAGGGAAATAATAATAATAATAATGCTTGGACATTATCACACAGCGCCATCTAGCCCCAAACTAAGCAAAGCTTGTACTATGGGAACCAGCAGCTGATATAATACTTATATACTTTTTATTTGTAAATACATACTTATAATACATACCAAACACCCAGACGCAAGGCAAACATATTTGTCACATAAATGTTTGCCCGGCGGGAATCGAACCCGCGACCCCTAGCGAAGCAGTCAGGTATACTAACCACTAGACCAGCGGTCTCGTCTCGGAAATAGATAGGTAATTTGATTTTCAGTTATAATTTCTCGACGGTCAATAGCTTGTACCTCAGTGACCTCTCAGATTTTATGACCAAATCATGTTTATAATCTACATATTATAATCTAGGCACTATACCCATGTAATGAAAGACTATAGTGAGTGCGATTAAAATAACAGTTTCCTTATGATTAAGACTACTTCAACCAACATTCGTATTTTCATTGCGTAAGTATTGTATGTTATATCTATGGATGTTTAATGGCATAGCAAAGAAACTTTGCGTACAATTTTATTATAGTTGCCAAAAAAAACAGTATTAGGTATTTTCTGATACTACTAAAATGGCAAACAAGCTTACTCCCCATATAATTGTGAGTGGTGCTTAGAAATAGTACATGGTGAAGTTTTAAATTTAACGAACTCGAATAGCAGGCGGTTACCTCAATCACACTAGAAATCATCAACACAGGAAGAAGTGCTTAAGAATTGACATAAGGGTTTTGGTGGTCGCATTAGTCCAACTAGTGACCGCGGATAACGTTGTTTAACTTCACGAAACTATCGATATGCTCAGAAACTGTGCCACAAGCCCCTCTAGTTCAATATACAAGCAAATCAACTCTGCTTTCTCCAATATCGCCAAGCGATTACAATTCAGTTCATAGCTGTATTAAGGCAATATCTTTTAAATCCCCATAAATCAGTCAACGCTTGATAAATGATGAAATCATCGAAGGAAAACTGGAGCAGTAAGTAGACTGATAAATCTCTTTATTGGTTTACTTTATTAAATACTAGCTGCCCGCCCCGGCTTCGCACGGCATTCAAGCATAAATTATTGCTTGATATTATACATGGGAAAGTAACTCTTTTTATTTACTACCGTTTCATGGTTAATCGCCTGATTGGATCGTAATGGAATTTGGGATAAAAGTAGCCTATTTCCTTCCCCAGGATGTGATCTATCTCCTTGTCAGATTTTATTACGATCCGTTCACCCGTTTAGTCCTGAAAAGGTAGGAAACCAAATGACAAACAGAGTTACTTTCGCATTTATAATATTATTATGGATATAAATAAAATATATATATATATTATAACACCACTATTCATTTAATAATAAAATAAATAAAAACAATTAAAAATGTACATCAGCGTAAAACTAAGTTAAATACCTAACAAGTGGTTCTTTTACGATTTGTCGTAATCAAATGGAGCTAAAAACGATCTTCAAAGGATAAAATGAAACTTTAAAAAACCTACGACAATTTAATAGCGCGGTTAAATTTAATCAAAGACGTCATAAATGTAGTTTTAATGGTGAATCTCCGATTTAATTACTTTTTAATTGAAGTGCCACTGTTCCTTTAACGATTGCAATTTTATTTAATTTCACTAACCAGACCACCCACGTCCAGGAAACAATTATGACTAAATTATGATATAATGGTCACAGTGTAGTTAACGAGGTGTTCACGAAAAGGAGTCATCTTCATGAAATGGATGATAATGGTAGTGAGTAACGTCCTCGTTACTCACTACCATTATCATCCTTTTAGTCCTCTACGGGGTATGATGTTGAAGGAAAGGGGATTATTGCAGCGCACAATTTATTACTCACTTGAGCGATTAGTTTTTGAAGACTCCAAATAATATGTCAAAAAACAAAAGTATGTAAAAAAACAAAATATCACGAATAATTTTGAATTTGAATATAAACTAATGAAAACTACAAAAATTATTTGCTGTCGCCAACACTTCAGTTCTTCTTGACAATAAAACACTGTGCTTCTTATTATCTTTATCATATTTTATTGAAAATCTTCTTCCAATCAAAACAACTAAAATTTTTAGTTTGCACTTTTTTTTTGTTTTTCTTTTTTATACCACTAAGGTGGCACACAAGCATGTGGCCCACCTGATGGTAACTAACCCTAGCTACTAGCCCAGCGTATGCGTGGAGCACTAGCAACCTTACTTACCGCAGAAACACAACACTACATCAAGTAGTGTTATTTCACTGCGGTCTTCTGTAAGGTGGAGATACAGTATCCAGTCGGCAGCTCCAATTTAAATGGAATCTTTTCACTTCGTCATCCTTACTCCTCTACTCACTCATTCTTTTTTAGCGGACGCTAAACTCTTTATCTCTTTTCTTGCTCACACTTATTGAGAAACATTCCAGTAACATTTTGAAACTACTCGTTCATCCTACATTCATACCAAGATCTCTGGCTCCCCTTCAAGCGGGCCCGGGGAGGTGGCAGCACGACGTGGCAAGTGCTGTCAAGAGCACGCGAGGGTTCCAGGGGCAGTGACATGGCTTTCTACGGGACGTGCTCAGGCAAAGTGCAGGAGGGCACCGGTGCGTTCCACTGGAGATCCCGGAGCTCTCCTAGATGCACGGAGGATGGCCACCGGGGGGTTTTAGTGAGTCCAAATCTCACATACCCCGTCTGCTCCCCTTAAGGAGACGAGGATCTTTTGATAGTTTCCCTTTTGCCTGCAAAAATATGCATATAATTTCATGTGTGCTAACTATTAAGGAGTTCCCTATTCAAGTGTTCATGTTAGTAAAAAACTTAATTCCTCTTATTTCTTAATAGTTCTCTCAGTTAAGAGAGGTCGTGTTTTGTGGATGATGGACGTGGTAGAGTTTCGTCGTTGGACTCATTCGCTAGTATGGCAGACTTTGCAAGCAAACAATTAAAATTTTATTATAAGCTTTGACATTATCCGCAATAAATAAATGCATGGAGTAGGTAAACTGTTGGAATTGAACACAGCAGGCTCGCTCGTAAATCAAGAAATCTAGGTCAAAACGTCAGGTGGCGCGATCCACAGCCGGCCAAATTGTTACACATAGCTGTTAGATATTTACTATTTAATTGGATTCTCAATATACTATGTCCTATGACGAAAGATATCTTTGACTGCGAGCATAGCTCTGGAAATCAGTATACGTGACGAGACTGCTGGTCCAGTAGTATGCTTGACTGCTTCGGTTCGATTCCCGCTGGGGCAAACGTTTGTGCCTACCTAGCGTCTGGATATTTCTTATGTATTTTAAATATGTATTAAAGAGAATAAAAGTATATAAGTACTTCGCTGGTTCCGATAGTGCAAGCTTTGCTTAGTTTGGGGCTAGATGGCGCTGTGTGATAATGTAAAAACTATCACTCTATGCTACAACTTTATAAGTGATGTGATATTTGGCTGTGGTCTTCTATACAAGGAGTATTATCATAGTCAGGCTGTTCAATGATCCATTTTCAACCGAATTCAAAAAAAGGATGGTTCGCAATTCGACTGTGTTTTGTTGTGTATATCTGTTACCCGATTACTCCGGCAATAGTCAATTGATTTCGATGATATTATTGTTTGAGAGGTATTACTTCAGACGTGGCTTCACATATTTTTTTACTAAAATCGGTTCCATTGTTTGGTATTTAATCAAAATAACCGAAAAAAAAGTCATCCATGTAAAAAAACACTCGGGATTTTACGATTATAGTTTCTGGGTGGAACTGCATCTGTTACATGGACCGTGACGCTTACCATCAGGCGAATCACTTGTTCATCTCGTCACCTATAATACTTAATTCTTGGCATTTTTGCAAATACACTATCTGCGTACATGCAATGCAAGCCGTGTTGCAATAACGAATTCACCTTTACCAATAGAATTACGCTGTCCATTCAATTAGCATTGAGTTCGCTTAATTCCGCAGTTTATTTATATTACACAGATTCATTAGTCAATTTAAACGATAATTCAATTGATTGATATTGCTTGTCTGCACTCCTTATATGGTTAAATTGTGTATCTGCTTAATACAGTTAATGGTTAGGAGCTGAATTAATGCGTGTTTAAGATTGTGTAATATTAAGGTGTGCAAGTCAACAGTCAAATGGCACTTTATACTCTCTGCCTTCTCCGAAAGGGCCTGGGTGGGGTGATATGTTTGTATGCATGCTAGGTATTTGATTTAAGGCTTAGTTGGTGTCAGTGCTAGATAGTCCTGCCATTATATTGGACTTTTCATCACTATATATAAAAATGAATCCCTATTTCTCTTGATATCGGCATCACGCGTGAACGGCTGGACCGATTTCGCTAAATCTTTTTTATTTGTGTTTGTCAGGAGAAGGTTCGTATGAAAAGAAAAGTTTGAAAAAATACCGGAACCTTTTTCATTTCGCGAGAATGTTTGCTATGGTGTATTTGACATATGAATGCATAGCTAAGACAGGACATCGCCTGTCGGTTCAGCTACTAAGTAATAATAATATATCTTCACGCCTCACCACAGTGATCTCCGAAGAGGTAGGCAGAGGTATTAAAACAACTGCTTTCGACGGTAGATATGAAGGTATTGGAAGTTGCGTCGCTAGAATAGCAGAATTGTAACATAAGTATAGAAAATAGTACCCGCATACATACTTAACATGATGCCAAGTCCCTCACAGGGTAGGCAGAGAGTATAGATCGCCATTTCTCTCTTGATTTACACAACATTGATTATTTTACATTCATCAGTCTCTTCATACAAGCCCGCTGGTACTCTTTACCTTTGGCGTTGGACTCTTAAATGATTATCGACTGTATAATTGTTTATTTATTAGTTGTAAATATACCAGTTATCTTTCTACAGCTTTATATCACCATTATCTGTCTTCCTTATAAGTTCAGCAATAAAATTTATTCACAAAACGGGCGCCGCTGCATAATTATATTTATTTCCTTCGCAACTAGTCCGGCGGTAAATTATTCAGTTGTTACCGTTTTACCTGCCTGTGGGAATTCGGTCTGTTATGTATTGATTGTTGTAGTAGCTATATTGACAGCTTGCTATTGGGTAATTGGCTGAATGTAAGTACATAAAAAACTATTGGTAACTAGCGACCCGCCCCGGCTTCGAACGGGTAGACATTTATCAAATATTTTGCCTACACGTTTTTAGACTTTCTCAGGCATTTTTTTCTCTCCGCAAGAACCATCCTCGTACTTCAACGCGCGCTATTTGATTTAACCAATGAGCGAGCGCTGGTAGAGTTGACAGTTGATCTTACACATGCGACTTCATAAAGCTCGGTGTTATACTAGCTTTCCCCCGCGGCTTCGCAAGCATGGCAAAGTGAATAAGTGAACATGTATTTATATATAAATGAGAGCTGTTACCCGCGACTATTATCATGGATTTAACATTAAAATTACGGATTTTCAAACAGACAGACAGAGAACAGAAGATCGTGAAATATGTTTAACTGAAAGGTCAAATACAAATTTTCATGCGTTTAACTCCAAAACAAACGGATTTTAATTATTTATTTAATTGTGTAGTTCCTTTCACAACATCCAAATACTTTTTAAGTCCAGAATTCAGTTTATGGCCCAGCAAGTCCATTGAAATTCCAAGTTTTACTGTCTGCAATAAACTTTATCAGTTCTCAATACGAATATCACTTTGCCGCTAGCGTTACACACACATATCCTATTTTAATACTAATTAATTATTAACATAGATAAAATAATTAGCCTTAAATATGGTTTGTTGAGTAAAGCAAAACCAACAGAAAATATCGCTGGTGGAGAGGTAGATAGCAGAGAGAGATCGCCGTTGCAGGAACCGTAACCGTACCCTTTGTCACGCGGCTTTGTAGGTATACTTGCTTACATTTTAAACGTAATTCTTTTTCTTTTTTTTATCACAGCGCCATCTGGCCCCAAACTAAGCAATGCTTGTACTATGGGAACCAGCAGCTGATACAATACTTATATACTTTTTGTTTTTGTAAATACATACTAAGCACCCAGAAGCAAGGCAAACATATTTGTCACATAAATGTTTGCTCCGGCGGGAATCGAACCCGCGACCCCAGCGTAGCAGTCAGGTATACTAACCACTAGTCCAGAGGTCTCGTCTTGTTTGTTTTTTGTCTTGTCGGTTTGTTTCTATTAGGTATTTATTTAATGTACAGTTAAAGGATTTTTTAGAGAGTGATCAGTAATCTTAGCAAGAACAAATTTCGACTACTTATTCGAAGACGTAACTCTCAATATGTCAAATTTTCATACGTTTTTTTTTTCTTTTTCCCATACCTAAACAGTCGAAGGCGATACGAATACGTATTCGATAGTGATTCTTGCTAAGGCTACTAAGTTACAATTTAACCCGTTAAACTGTACCTAATATTTCAAATTAGATTTTAGAAAAAACACAGATTTTAAAAAGTATTTTTTTACTTAATTCCACGTAGATATCTTATACGTAGATGAAAATTGTTTGTGCGGGAATCGAACCTTCCACTAAGAGGCTGTAGACTAATTGCTAAGCTGACTAAGCCAGACAGCTGCCAAATTAAATCAGACACACTAGCAATTCAGCGCAATATCACGGCAGTTATCAGACTAAAATGTCATAATATCCTAAATATGTATATTGAGTTCGTTATACTGAAGTTTCGTGGTGATTGATATCACTATTATGAGTTACTAGTAACGCTTGGGTTTCCTCCTGACAGTATGGGTTTTTGTCGTCTAGCTGAGCTACTGGAGATAAAATTTTAGACTAAGGTGAGGTAACTAGAACGTGCTAGCTAGCTTATACTAGCGACCCTGCTTTACAAGCGGGCATTGAGATAGTAAGTAAGATAGTGCCTCTCTACATTGCTGTGCCCTAACAGGGTTTTTTGTTATAATATCAATAGTTATTAGTACCACTGTAACTAATTGTAACAAAAATGTGCAATAAATTACACACAAAAACCTTTCTCAGTAATAACCGCACAGAAAACCACATTAAAACTGTTGCGTAGTGTAAAAGATCATCAGATTAAGCGATGGGAAGTGTCTTTGTTTTTACTATGTTAAGATTGTTCACTAACACATCCATCAGTTTAACGCCCAGCGTTTGTGTTTACTACAACAGAATCGCGTCTATATTTTGCCACACAATTTTAACTTTTCGTAAGTGCCGTATAAATAACTTTTAACGTAATTTCCGTGAAGTGACAAATAAGGTATCAATCGATTCATTATTATGGCCCGAATAACGTAAGCTACATTTTAACCGACTATAACAAAAGGAGGAGTCGACTTACCTTGCATTTTTTTATGAACAGAAAAAAATCGGGTCACGATTTTACCCGATTTGATTTCATTTGTTTTGAGCGGGTTTTCTTCTCCTAAAAACTGTTTTTTTATATTGATTTCACTTCTGTAAGCCTTAATTTTTACCGCAACTACCTGCAGTTTAGACCTGAATGAAGGCAACGAGGACAGATATATTGGAAGTATTTTTAAGAGTAAGATGTGTAAAGAGCTCAGCGGGATGTCGTTTGCTCGCGAAACCACGGTTGCTTGTGTGAAAAACAAATATTTATTTATAAATACCCACAAAACGAGGTATGAGGAACCTTGATATTATTTATTTACTTATGAATTATCCTACTAATATCATAACTTGTTTTGTTGCTCAATCACGGCTAAACGGATTTGCATGAAATTTGGTACACGTATAGTTTATGGCCTGGATTAACATATAGGATCATTTTTATCCCGGGAAAATATTAGGTTCCTCTGGGATTCTAAGCTCAACGCTGACGAAGTCGCGAGCAAAAGGTAGTTAATATAATAATGTCAACTTTGACACTGTTTATAATAATAATAATATTTTCCTTGTGATTACAATTATATTTGCGCAATAACACATCGCGCCTACCTACTCCGTATCAAAAACGCATCCGCTATTTTCAGTTCTAATATCATTAACACAAGATCTAAATCTCAGAATGCTAGATGTAAGTGGAGTCGCTAGGAAAGTCTATAGCGCGTCTAGTAAATGCCAGAAACTGAGAACAGGTGTTGCGGACATATCGACAACTCGTTATCGAGTAATTGATGCTGCGACTCGATTGTATCGATTAAATCTAGTGTTTGTTGATTTCGCTTTCGCTCGCGCTGTCCGGTTGGGTTAGATCGAATGGAAATCTATTAAGTCCATTACTGACTGTATTATTAACTTTATTCGATTTCAATTTCGATTCGATCTAATAAAAACGTAGTCTCATAAAACCCATTTCTCTTCCTGAGAAAAAAGAGAATTACATTGAAGAGACATTAAAGATTTAAGAAAATTTAATTCCACACAAAAAAATGTTTCAAATTTTCTTCATTGCCACAAAACAGTTTGAAAATACACAATTTAGCATACAAAGTCTGAGTCGTGACGTAAAAAAACCGAATAACGTCGCGCTTGGGTCCGGGATAAAAAAATACTCCCAGTAGAAGTTGTTAGATTCTGTTCGGCGTCAAATGTATGCAAGATTGCCTATCTATTCCTCTGGTCGTGATGATATAGTCTGTGATATAATGTCCCTATTTTCGTAATAATTTAAATTTTCAAATAAGTCTCGATGTATATTTTTAAACATTAAATAATACTGGCTGATAGAACATCAGTTTCGTTGGATTTATTCCACGATTTCAATGTTTTATTTGTTTTATTGGCGTAACGATTTGAATTCAGAACTGTTTTTATTGGATAGGTGTCAAAGACCGAATGTCATAGTGGTTTGACAATTTGATGATAAATAGTCTGTGAAGAATTCATATGCAAAAAGAGTTTTATTTTTAATATATACATTTATAAATTTTAATTAAGTTTACATGAACAAACAATGAGCAGATGTAAGCAGGAATAAAAAATCACAAAAAAAAATACAATTTCGCAAACAAAGACATTTCAACGTACCACACCGAAGAATCACGAAATTGGAATGCAAATCGTGACAGTCCGCGGGAAATTATAAAATTGTAATTATTTTTTTAATAATCGCTCAAAAGACTGTTGTTTAAAGTCTCGTTACAAATAAACTCAGAGTTTGCATGCGCAGAGTTTTCGAATTTCGAATCCCGTTTTAATTAAGGCGGGTGCGCTTGGGCAACGCGTCGGATGGTATTAACTTCTAGAGGGGGAGGGGCGGACTGGGGAGTGGGGAGGGAGGTAAATTACGGTTGCTCTTCCTCAACGGAATCTTTCTTGGAATTTTAACTAAAGTCATACGATCATAATGTTAAATTAAGATTGAGATCGTGATGCGAATATGATTGTTTAGGTAAACTGACGTAGTATACTTTATAATTATGTTTATTAAATTAACCATTGACAGGTGTCATTATTAAATTGCCAGTTAGTAAAACTAGATAGGTTTTTAACGGATAGTAGCATTTTATATCGATTTCGTAAATTATCTTAACTTACGCCGCGTTACTTTTTAGAAATGTGCTGTACAGATAATTACTTAATTTTAGTTTGAAAATCCCCTACCTTTCTTTTAGTCAATTAATTAAATCTACAAAACTCATTGCGTGAAACATCATCTGACATCTTAATAATAAAAAACGTCGCTTTGACGTCTGTACGCATAGATCTTTTAAACGCAACGGATTTGAAGCGGTTTTCACTTATAGACATAGTGATTCGTGAGGAAAGTTTTTATGTACAATTAATTTAGGTTGTCTGTAAATCCCTGCAAAGCCGGGCGGGTAGCTAGTCGTAAATAAATAAATTAAAAACCGTACAGTTTTGGGCTCCTCTCGTTGATCGAAAGGACGGCAATGCCTGTTAGGCCGCTGACGTGACGTATTAAAATGTTAAACCCTGTTACCTTTTGACATGCAATTTTCGGACGGCCATTTATCAACAGGGACGCGCTTGAGGGTTGTCGATGTCAATATATCGATACTTGATTTTATTGCATATTTAATTTTTATGAGAGATCTTAACGGGATACGATCTAAAATGAAAGTTTAAAAGTTTATTACAGTTTTGGGTGACATATATAGAATAATAAACCTAAACTAAAATTAACATATAAAACTATAAGCTATAAATATTTAAAAAATGAGATTGTTTATTAATATATAAATCCCTGCAAGGAGTGATTTTGAAGGGATGGACTGGAAGCCGGTAAAGCGCGCGCTATTTGATTTGACCAATGAGCGCGCGTGTTAGTTGGCTGTCAAATGTCAGATGTTACACGTCATATGCGACTACTGTAAGGCTAGCACGTTTGTTTCGTTTAATGAAGTGTTAATGGCTATGTATTTTGTTATTCGTTTTCTTCAATGTAATCTCTACCTTATAGGCAGTCGTATAAAATTACCCATTCATTTAAAAAAATCTGTCTGACGGAAGCCCCTTTCAGATTGGAGTTTTATTTCGATTTTATTACGATTGTAAATGATTAAGATATAATTATATTGGAATACATAAATTACTCTGAGACAATTACGTTTGAGTAATTATTGAGTTTAAGTAGCGTTGTTAACAGTAGTTGACTGGTATTACTATAAAAACATTTATAATGAGTTTACTTGTGTAAAATTCAATCAGAGTCGGTCTTTTTGATTGCTCGTTTCACCGTTACGAAAGAATAAGACTTCTTTTAGTAAAAAAAAATAACAATCTCCATCTTATACTTATAAAGATAATAAAAAGGTGCACTAAATTAAACGCCTTTTAATTGAGGCAATATTTGAAATAATTTTAAAAGCCGTGGTGGCCTTGTGGTTGAAGCAACAGGCCTGTCATCTGATGGGCCCAGGTTCGAGTCCCGGCCTGAACCAATGCGTTTTTCTAAGCTTAAGTACAGTGATTAATCACACCATGAGCTTTTAAAAAGAGAGGTAGGGCGATTTGGGATTACCCGTGGGTTATCCCATTTAAATTGGAGCCGCCCGACTGGGGACTGTTCCTCCGCCTTACAGAAGACGTGTTGTGATTCTGCGGTAAGTAAGGTTGCCAGTGCTCCACGAGGATACTCTGGGCTAGAAGTATTGCTGCTAGCACAGTGAGTCCTCATCAGCAACATGGTTGGCACCCCGTAGTGATACCCCTGGTATTGCTAGCGGCTATAGGCTACGGTGCCTACTTACCATCAGGTGGGCCGTATGCTTGGCACAGTGAGTCCTCATCAGCAACATGGTTGGCACCCCGTAGTGATACCCCTGGTATTGCTAGCGGCTATAGGCTACGGTGCCTACTTACCATCAGGTGGGCCGTATGCTTGGCACAGTGAGTCCTCATCAGCAACATGGTTGGCACCCCGTAGTGATACCCCTGGTATTGCTAGCGGCTATAGGCTACGGTGCCTACTTACCATCAGGTGGGCCGTATGCTTGTGTGCCACCTTAGTGGTATAAAAAAAAACTATAGTGTATGGTTTTGATTGCATAGTACATGTTAGTTTAAAGTGTATATTTACGTGCCATGTATTTTAAATTGTACCTACTTTATGGTCCTTGAAAAAAAGCCTGCTAGTATTATTATTATATTTCTCGTAACACGAAACGACACATCACTGTGAAAAAATCCTAAGTATTCGATTACGTACTGATCTAATAGTGACGCGACAGAATCGAGACGTATCGGTAGATTATCGATAAGAATTCGGCGTCGAGTCCGTGCGGGAGGTGCATCGTCACATCTTCGCCGGGTGAAATCAAAACAATTAATCTTTTAGTTACCAGATCCTGAACTCAACATTTTTGAAGGATGCCCTGCTAAGTTAATCAATTTGCGAGCGATACCGGTGTCGGGTTGTAAATAAAAAATGAGATTGCTTTATGACTTGTTTGGTTTAATAATTTTGTTGAGATGGATGGATATACGACGTAAGGATTAGCTGTTTTTTTTATACCACTACGGTGGCACACAAGCATACGGTCCACCTGATGGTAAGCAGTCGCGTCCATAGCCGCTAGCAATACCAGTGGTGTCACTATCGGGGTGCCAACCATGTTGATGATGAGGACTCACTGTGCTAGCAGCATTATTACTAGCCCAGCGTATCCTCGTGGAGCACTGGCAACCTTACTTACCGCAGGTGGTAGGGTTATGTTATATTTTTTTATGCCTAACACTTAGGTGGCAAACGGCCTACCTGATGGTAAGCGGTACCGTAGCCTATGGACGCTTGCGATACAGGGATATCACTCGCGCATTGCCCTAGTCGCTAATTTGTGTGTGAGAGTTGTTTTGTAATTATTTACTAATAACCGTCACTTGGTATTATTTTTATTGTCTGGATTATGAATAAAATAATGACACATTTTGTATATTTTTGGACCGTCTTAGTAATATCAACGTTGAGCGCACATTTTTATGGAAATATTTACTAATAAGTTTATTCAGTTCCTTAGATCACATAAATTTCTAGGTTATTGCTAAAATGTCCAAAGAAGTGTCTAGCAACAATACGTGTTAAATGCAAATATCAATTTTAGATCGTTTTCATAAATTAACTTAGCGTTTTGTATTGTAAATCTAATATTATTGCACCAATTGTCCAAATTTAGTTTGACTTGACACAACATAATGTTTTTAGGAGAATTAAACAGCGGGCGGTGGAACGATGCTTTGATAATAAATTGATACTAAATAATAAATATCTTATTTATATACATCAAGATAAAAATGGTAATGTGCAGTTAATAAAATGTTTAGTTCGTCAAGTAAAACCTGTACACTTCATAAAATTGTTATAAACATAAATCCAGTTTATAAAGTAATGCCACAGATAAAAATAGGTTCGTTTAAAATTTGATTCTCTTTGGTATTTGAAAATTCAAATAGCTACGTTCGAATTCTAAATTCATAAATTATCAGGATAATACATAATACATCCATTTCTGGACGTATAAATGTAGGTAGTTACCTACATTTATACGTCCAGAAATGGATGTACAGTCACACGTTATTTTTGCCCGGTCTACCAGTTGGTAGACCGGGCAAAAATAACGTGTGACTTAGCGTATTCGAAAACGTATCGCGCTAAATGTCAAAATTTTCATACAATTTTTTAGTCCCAAGAAAGTAATACGAATACATCGTTAAAAGTTATTGTTGCTAGGGCTAGGTTTCATATTCGACGTATTTTTGAGGATAAATCCTTTTTAAGTGGATAAGAAATGCACACTATATGATTAAAATTACTCCTTTGCTTATCATAAACAACGAAAGCAAAGTTATTGGAATAGTCTATTGGTTAGTATAAGTGACTGCTACGGTTAGGGGTCGCGGGGTCGATTCTTATTTTCTGGCGAATCTTCTAAATAGCTGAACTAATTTTGACGGAACACAGACAGGCAAATATTTGATGGTATAAGGCATAACTTAGGCTACTATTATTTTAGAAAAATAATGATTGTTCCGTGCAAAAAAATACCCAATGAAATTGTGAACAAAATCCCATTTCACGCAAACAAAGTTGCGGACACAGCAAAGAAACTGTATTTAGTGACATTACAATGTAAGGCAAGGCAAGCTGTTGTAGCCTGCTTGTAAGAAAAGTGATCGGTTAAGAGATGTACGTTATTGAGGGCATTACCTTCGTAACTTCATTTTATCGTGCATATAGGCTTGTGGGCTCAAACAGTGTCGGCAATGGTATCGATATTTAGATGTCGATAAAGGCTCAACATAAAAAACAAAACTAAAATATTTTAGATAAAAGGTAATATATGAATAATAATATCATTACAGTATTCTTTTGAATAAATATGAATATAATATAAGCTTTTAAATCGTATCCATACGTTTTTATAAAGAAGATATACATATTTCTATGGTAGTTGCGTCCTTTAGCAATGCATTTCTTTAGCATAAAAGTTAATTTCATAAGTTAATTTTATCACTGAAATTGTACTCATAAATACGTAATTGTCGTATCGATATCGACACTTCCTCGTGCCCCTCCCGCGTCATTGTCCCGGCCACCCCGCCGTGTCAATATAAGCCGGCCAATTGTGTATGAGTCGGCAACAATTCACGGCTATTCAATAAGCTCCGTACACCGCAGATTGTATCGAATACCGCACATCACTAGCGATACAGCTCGGCAAAGCAAAATGTACTTTAAACTGCAGGTAATAGCGGTGTAGCTGACCGTTCGCTATTGTTGCTCTAAGCGGTTTGCCCAACCCAACGATTAGTCCGACTTTATTAAAAGCAGTGATAGAAATTTTGTATGCGCGAATGCCGTAGAAAAAAGCACCTAGTGAGAAAATGTAATGACTCCAAAGAAGACCATACAAAAAGTTACTAATAGCAATTTAAACCCGCTGTAGCTCTCGCGTGTAGCGCAGATAAATATTTTTAGCAGCACTCTTTATTGGCACGTCTCGTTTTTGCATAATTCCGACTGGATCAGAGTGATTGCAAAAAAATAAATTAATTTTAAATTGTGCAGTATCATTTTTCGGTTCAAGGAGTGTTTGTGAAGCTGTTTAATTTAGCACCTATTGTGTTCGATGAAAGAAAAATTTAAATCTTTTTTCAAATATAAAACATAAGTAAAATTTTTCCTTTTTAATGACGGAACGAACATGTTTCCCGATTCGAAAACCGCATTCCATTTTTAAAACAACGCGTTCCAATCCCGCGTGGTGTAGTGATGTGCACATTATCGATAACGCTCGCTTTCGGGCGCGAGTGCAGTGGCCTAACCGACCTCGACTAACGGTACCAACCGTCAATCTCGCATCAACCAATTCACTCCAAGTGCTGTCAATGTTATTATCTATCATTTATGCTCATAACACTTTTATATTAAGGTCTACATTTCGTTAGCGTTCAACTCGTAGCTGTAAATGGGGTTTGTTTCCTTTGAGGTGCCTAGGTGTCAGATAGTTTGAAGTATCGCGTTAGAGTTCTGAACTTTGATTTGTTTTCTGTCCCTTATTTTTACGAGCTCCGTGTGTGAGATAACGACAGTTGAAACATTGATTCGTTTCTCTGGTACCTGAGGATGAGTTTAAGAGTTCGTTTTTTTCTTTATGGATCCCTCGCCGCTAGTTGTCCGCTCGAGGAGACAAGGACCTTTAATTATATCGATTATCACTTCCTCCTTCCCATCTCTTCAATACACAAATTATTATGGTAAGTAAATGTGTTAAATGTAAGACAATAAATATCGATCGATAAATTATTTGAATTATTCAGTTAAAACGAATGACTGTAGCGGATGTCTCAATGCTCGTTACATAAAAATATCATCATTTAGATTGTAAATGCTTGATATTTACACCCTTAATGTAACTTTCGCAGAAACAATAAACTCTAAAACTATTCTGCAAATGGTTGAAATTTCATTGTTTATTTTTGACAGTTAAAAGCACAGTAAAATCCCTTAAAATGCAAGATTCTAAACCTAACATTATAGTATAAAATCCCATTGTAATTGGCTGCAGTGTTATCACTGTAAGTCTACAACGGTATGGCGACGCTGGTCGGCGTCAAAGTGCAAGTAATAAAGCAAATAACCACTCTGTGGGGACAAGGATATACAACGCCCGCAGATTTAGGGTAGGCAGCTCATGTATGTGCGATTTGTAGACATTTATATTTATATTAGCTGCCCGCCCCGGCTTCGCACGGGTGGACAAAATATTTGAAAAATGCCTATATGCTCCGAAACCACTGGACCGATTTAGAAAAAATATTTTTTGTTAATTTAGGAGGATGAAAAATAGATGTTGTCCGATTCTCAGACCTACCCAATATGCACACAAAATTTCATGAGAATCGGTCAGGAGAGTTGTTTCGGAGTAGTTTAACTACAAACACCGCGACACGAGAATTTTATATATAAGAAGATAGAACCACTTCATATAGAGACTGAATTCGCCCCCACTTTACTGTGATATAATAATAGCTGTCAAGAGAATCTTGGAAAAATTGTTTACCCATTTATTTGAGAGTTTTTTTCTGCGTAAGAGAGTATAGACCGCCATTTCAATCTTGACTTGCATACCTTTAGCTTCTTCAAACATTACCTGCTGTTTTTGGAACTCTTTAGCTTGTCAATCAGGAAATATTATGATAAATTTGTTGTCTTAGGGATATTGTCATTTAATATGCAGGTAAATTCTTAGCCACATTGTATCTTATATCTAAAGTACCTTATAAACCTACTAAACATAATTTTAAATCATTGCAAGTTGCATTCGGTGAGAAAGCCGCCTAACAAACTGGTCTATGCCGTGTTCTGTGTGGGCCGTTCAAAGCGTACCCATGTACCGTTAAGGATATTCTCATAATCTCTAATCGTACATTTGTAGCCGGCCTTAGACAATGCGTCCGATGAGTAATAACCCTAAAACATTCGCAAATGTCACAGCATGTTACCATGTTTACCTTTCGTGCTGAACATTATTGTAAATTTAATTTAATTTGATTTATTAGATTTTAATTACTAATAGTTGACCACGCTTTACTGTGGCATAGGAAAAATACCATTATTATATAATATATTTTCAACATAAATGTATGAAAACTCAGTTTTTCGAGCTGAAATAAAATTAACTACAATCGCCCTTCAAGTTTGGTTCCACAGTAAAAAATGTTCAGACGGGCATGCTCTAACAGAATATACAAAAAAATTGCGTTGGCCGTCACTTTCAGATTTGGACCAAAATGGATGATGCCCTTTATTCGTATCGTTAACGTAAACATTCACATGTGTTTGTTTATGTATTTGATACGAATATATATTTTTTCTCCTTTATGTTTTCGGCGGCAAAACAGCTAAGGACGTAACAACTTACTGCGTTAATTTAGCTTTTAATTACCTTCAGTGGTATCTTAACTCGAATGCATGCAGTAAAAATATCTGTAAGAACCTTATGTTTATTGGTGATCATAAAATAATTACAACAAAACAAGTAACCGTTAATTAAAGTGCTATGGTTTTAATAGTCGCTGCAATAACCGCTACACTCAAAGTATTTAGCATGAGCAAAATGCAATAAACAATTTAAAACGCGAAGGCTTGTGTGTCAACGAATTTCTCATTACCTATATAATTAAAATCACGTACCACCCAAGCACGTCGGTTACCGTTACGGTGAAAATTTCACTATAGGATGCACCTGCGTTTGTCGATACTAGCCGGATAATTATCAATGCGATGTGGTACATCCCTTTTCTTGTACGTACTATATCAGGGATGGTACAGTCTGCTTATTGTTGTTGTAGTGTTATTGATAATTATGTGGTGTGAGGTGTGACCCTGAATTTAGTGGTAAATAATGCTTGGCCATTATCAAAGCGCCATCTGGACCCTAACTAAGCAAAACTTCCTACAGCTGAAAGAATCCTTGCAAACTTTTTTTTTGTAAATACATACTTATGTTAATTATATATATAGTTATATACTTATGATTGCCTTGTTTAGCTAGCATGTTTGTCACATAAATGTTTGCCCCGGCGCGAATGGAACCCGCGACCCTAGCTTAACAGTCAGATATACTAACCAGACCAGCGGTCTCGTCAAAAGCTACAAGATTTCTCGATCTCCCAGGTTTGGATAGCGCGGTCAAACATCTAAATTATTCTACATGAATCGTAATAATGTTAAATATAGTATAGCACAATTTCCCAACGAAAGTGTAGTGGTGTAAATAATATGAACACATCGCGATTGTGTCGGTACGTCGGTATTTGCGGCGAGCACGAGCTCGGTATTTGCGAATCGTTCGGTGTGTGGTGCCACTGCTAGCGCCGCGAATCAAGAACGGACACAACTACAATCAGCCAACCCGTGACCACGGCCGATGCAACTCGTTCGTAACTTCGAGAGGTAAATAAACAATTTAATATCGCTTATAAGATCCGTTTTCATGTCATTCATATAGAAACGACGAAACAATCGTAATTGCTTCAAGCATTGAACAATTTCGAATGTATTGTAGAATTGAGTCCACTCAAAACTAATGTCGCCTCATATTTGACTGGCGTTTCAGTGTTCAGCCAATAAATAGTATTTTTTATTTTGATGAGCTGGTCATTACCGGCTTATCTTTATTTGATATACAATCTCTGTTCAACCAAGCAGGTAAGTAGTACATACGAACTAAGGTGATATAAAATCAAAATAAAAAAAAAAAACATTTATTCAGTTTAGCCTAATAAGGCACTAATGAAGGTATCAACCATCAGTAACAACACTGGTAGTACTAATTCTTAGTATGAATTATGCATCTATTTTTTTTTAAAACTAGCTGTCACCCGTGACTTCATCTGCATTAGTTTGAAGCAATTTTTATTTCGATCCGTTCAGCCTTTAGACCTGAAAATGTAGCAAACAAATAGAGTTACTTTCGCGTCTATAATATTAGTAAGGACAAAAAATATTAACGTTTAATATTTCTATATTAAATAAAATAAATAAACTTTCAAATATTGTTCTGGTCTTGCCACCGCTGCTCATCAGCCCACACCCTTACTATCGCGTTATTTCTCTTTCATTTGAACTGAAAGAGGCCTGCCCTTTGTATATCCTTAGGATATATGAACGAAACATGGCTAATAATATGATCCCTTACAATATTATGGTATTATGTAGGCATATAGGGCTAGGTAGCCCTTGTAGATAATATGAATTGATAACAAAATAGCACGGTATTCAATGTACGATACTTTAAGTGTCGCAAGCCATTATGTCCCATGTAGCTTTTGGTGTGCCTATCTTGAGTTATATGCTTGTACCAATGAGTTTTTCTAAGCTTAAGTACAGTGATTAATCACACCATGAGCTTAAAAGAGAGGTAGGACGAATTGGGATCCTGAATCCTTCGTGAGTTTTTCCATTAAAATAGAGCCGCCCGGCTGGGGACTGTACCTCCACCTTAAAGAAGACCGCAGTCTAATAGCACTGCTTTAATGTAGTGTTGTGTTTCTGCGAAAAGTTAGGTTGCTAGTGCTCCACAAAATACGCTAGTGGTAATGCTGCTAATACAGTGAGTCCCCATGCACAACATGGTTGGCAACGCGTTAATGATACCCCTGGTATTGCTAGTGGCTAAAGGCTACGGTGACTTCTTACGATCAGTTTTATCCCCAAGACGCGTTAAAAATACAATCTGATATATATACATTTAGATTTAGAATATTCATTGATTGTCTGAACAATGAACTAAGGCAGAGAATCAGTCACACTAATATTATAAATGCAAAAGATTGTGCGTGTGTTTGTACCCTCTTCACACCTCAACGGCTGAATGGATTTGTATGATATTTAGAATGGAGGTAGCTTATAAGCTGGATTAATATGTAGGAAACTTTTTATCCCGGAAAATTGTGTGATTCCCGAGGAATTGTAGAATAATGCGGACTAAGGCGCGGACAAAAAAGAGTTGCATATAAACTGCACATTTATATGGAACGTGTTTATTACATGACGTGTGTTCGTTACGACTCCCGATGCCTTTGTTTACACTGAAAGCTTATTGGCTTGAAATCGGGAAGCTGTGGAGGAGAAACAATAGCAGTCAAGTCAATATATAATTTCAACTCTGACCTCCTCTGTAACCGTGTGAAACAGCTTCCCATCGTTTGCAAAGAAAGAGAAAACTATAAAAACACAATAAAATGTTTATTAAAAATAATAATGCAAGCAGGCACATATTTTATACACTAGGTACGTCATATTCTAAAGAGGAATAATTTGAAACCATCTACCTGTGGCTCTAGCAAGAATATTTGTGACTACATATTTAAACGTACCTAATTATCCAAGTAGCGACATGAAATGCTCATAGTGTGTATTACTAAAATGTCTAAAATAATATACGAATTTATTATTACAAACTTATTATTTGCGGTTGGTGGAATAGCCGTGTCTAGGGAACGAACGGAAAAGTTAAGATTGTCATTTAACCTAGATTATTTTTAGTACGGAACCCTCCGTTTTGCGAGGCCAACTCGCACTGAGCCATTATTTTATATACGTACGTATGTAGGTGTTTAATTTATAATTGATATTGAGACTTAATTGTAACTAAACTAAACTAAGAAGAACAAAACTTACCTACACGTAAAATAAATGTCCCGAACCATCGTCACGGGGAAGTGTGCCAAGAAGACTGGCGGCAATGCCACGCTGAATTGCAATGCTTAGCCTTTGGGCCAAATATTCGCCAGCCCTCTTGTCACAGGAGGCCTCGCATAATTTGTTTGAGGTCTCCTTAAAAAGGGTATGAGCCTCTGGCCCCCACGGCCCAAGAGTTTCGACCCCAAACGCCATAAAGATGTACCCGTCCTTCAGAGATATATGTATATTTACAGCGCTTGATTGTAACTATGTTTTAAATAACAAACTGGCCAGCAAGAAACGGTAAAGAATTTGTAATTTGATTTGAGAATCGATAGTCTTTTGTTTTTAATACATTGCATATAATTTTATTGTTTTCAAAGTAATATATGCTTATATTATAGTATGTACAAGCATCAGGAGTTGTATATTAGGTACTAAGTACTATGGACCTTAAGTAGGCGGTTCCCACAGGTTGTTACAGCTAATGATGACAAATCTATTATCATTTACCAAGTACATACCACCATTACGAAGAGGAAACACAGGAGTTGTATGTGTAATTAAATCAATGATGACGTTTCGATCAATATAACTTAAGGTGCGGTCAATTAAAATTCGACATCTATACATAAAACATTGATTAATCATTAATAGTTCATAAGAGTATTCAACTAAAAGCTTTTGAGGCCACAATTGGAACGATTATAAAAAGTGCGCTTAAAAAAAGTATATTTTATGTTTTTACTACTCTTGATCAATATAATATATTTTGGTGTACAGATAGGTCTGGAAATTTTAATTATTTTAAATGTACTTAGATTTATTATTTAAGGCTACATGCCTACACTAGTGAATTTGGGAATACTTCCACTATTTATTTTTATTTACACTTAGTCCCACCAATTTATTCCAATAGTGGGGCTAAGTAAAAACCTAGTCAAACTAAGGGTAGGTCATATAACAGAAAAAAGAAGTGAATTAAAAAAATACAATTCTACGCGAACGAGGTCGCCAAAAAAACTATATCTATAGTGTTTAAAATGTTTCGACCATACACCACATATTGATTGCATGGATTTTATGAAACATACATCCACCGCCTACGGAACCTTAAAATCCCTTGTAATTATATCCATCCGTACATCGAACCGCCTTATCTATTTCAAATTTGACATACGAGATAAGTGCCGTGTTCCCTGACATATTATTTCGCCGGCATATCTGACACGACGCCTTATCGTTACAAACAAGTTGAAACTGAGTGATTTATAATAATAACGACTTAATTAGCTAAAATAAGATTTATTTTACACTTATACCTACACGGTTTGTAGATTTTTTCAAACTGAGAGGTGAGACTTTAAAAAATTGGTTTAATATTTTAATTCGACGCTTCGGGCCGTCTTAATTGCAGTCATAAAATATACTTGGGTATAGTCAATAATCCTATAAAGAACATTTGTATTAATCAAATGAAATAGTATTTTATCTGGGTTGGTTATGCGTGACGTTTTCAGATGCTTGCGAAAAGCTCTGGTAGCCGAGTTGAAATAAAATATTAAAAAATAGTTTGACGTATGACTGGTCCGCGATTTAGTTTGCAAATGAATCCGAAGTGTGACCAATGTATTGTATAATATTTGTTTAGAGTACAAAGAGTTGTTGACAACATAATTAATTATGTAAACGCGGTATTAAAGTGTTAGTTAGGTTGACATTTTAACCACCATTGGTGAGCAAGTCACGAAAAAATTTTACATTTTTTCATATACTAACTAGTATATGATAAAATACGGATACATAACTTTTTAGTATTAACTTTCAATTAATACATTAAGTTAAAAATATATTTTAAGCGAAGCTATATTTATTTAAATGCTAATAAAACCAAGGTTGAGTTTTTAAAAGCTGTGTACAAAAAATGTCAACCATATTATCTCAACACAGAATCTAAGATACGAATTCTAAAACTTGTAATACACAAAACCTACTTTAATAGCCACATATTAAGGTTAAAAGTGTAGTGAACCATATTACTCTTAAATATCACATTACCATAATGTGTATGTCCCATTCAATGGTTTGTAAACTTGAAGTTAGCTGATGGTTAGACCTATAGGGTTTTTAAAAGGCTTGGTTCAGACAGGACAAACCAGTAGCGAAGACAAGGGTGCGTTTATACGTGGCGATTTCTGGATGTAAGACTTAATTTCAGATGCCTAACTTCATTTTTTATTAAAACGAAAGTAAAAGTTTTAAAAACGATTAAATATACTTTTAACGATTTCTCGTTCCGGGAAGAAGTACACTATCTTTTTTTGACTCAAGATCGTGTGTGGCTTTCCATAAAATCCGTTAATTGTTTTAGCGTAATCGAGTAATAAGCAAACATCCAAACATTCACTTTTAACAATACAAATGAAAAAATACTACATACAAGTCAATATTGCACGTCTGAAAGTAGCAAATATTATAAAAATTATTTGTAGGATAAAATAATTAGCTAGTAATACACCTTAAAATAAATTTAAATGAGATTAAACAGTACATAGCACAGGTAATTCACCACACAAATCGTGTCGTACTCGTCTCGTACGCTGTAAATCTACTGGAATCTACTGGGACTACTAACAGAGAAATGCTAAGTGATCACTTTGTGAAATCCGCTGTCTACGCGCGAACGTACCTTATGCAAATTCTTTTTCGCATTCCAACTTAGCGCAGTGGAGTTTGAAGGCGATACATTATTGCCTAACGACCTAACAAAATGGTGTATTTTTCGATTGTCTTCTATTAAAAATGAGATGTGTTTAGTAAGGCTTAAATTTCAAATATTTAGATTCCGAGTTAGGTTTCTTAACAAATCTATAGATTTAGAGTGGTGGGTGAATGAGGAAGAGATTATTGTCATAATTTTTTTTTCTGGTAGGTATTTAAAGGAAAAATAAGGAAAAATAAAATAAAATAATACTTTTTATGAAAATTTGCTCAAAAATCACTTTCTAAATTGAAACAGTTCTTTTGCCAATAATATAAACTTAATTTAATTTAGTGCATTACTGGTGCTAATTTGGTTGTAAGAAATCATTAAACTAAACTAAATTGACAGAACTTAATGTATTACCATCCTTATTTATCAGCGTATGAGTTAGGGACACCAAGACTTTTAGTCCTGTCAAATAAGTTTAGATTAGTGATCCCATACAACAGATTTGGCTCCAGATCACTGACACTGGCATGATTATTTCAGTGGTTTTTATTAAAATGTCATAACAATATTTTGCATATAGGTTTATAATCTATACTATCTATACTTATACTAATATTATAAAGAGGAAAGATTTGTATTTTTGTATGTATTAAATAGAATTTTTGAAATCAGTCCAGTAGTTTCGGAGCAACTACTGGACTGATTTCAAAAATTCTTTCACCGTTAGAAAGGTACATCATCACTGAGTAACATAGGCTATATATTATACTAGCTTCCCGCCCCGGCTTCGCTCGGGTAGACAAAATATTTGATAAATGTCTATAGGCTCCGAAACTACTGGACCGATTTCAAAAATTCTTTCACCGTTAGAAAGCTACACTATCACTGATTAACATAGTCTAGCTGCCCGCTCCGGCTTTGCACGGGTAGACAAAATATTTGATATAAATGTCTACCCGTGCGAAGCCGGGGCGGGTCGCTAGTTCATAATAAAGCGATCCCAATACTATATTCTACAATTTCATGTAACAGTATACTGAATTGAGGATAGCATATTCCTCAGTACAGTTCTAGCTACATATATATACATGTAAATATATAGATATACTTGTCTTAATGTTTTAGAAGTAGCTTGCTCGCAGTACTTGAATAAACCTTTCGAAAGCATTTGCAATGTCAATGCTTTCGAATTCGAATGCGTTTACCGCAAAGTTTGGCCTGGATGATAAGATGTAGCGATTTGAAATAATAAATATATATTTTCAGTGTTATGAAAAAGTTTGGAAATGAATTGTTGTAAAAAATAAATTTGTAAAGGTCAGCTGCTATTTTTGGTAGGGCCAAAACAAAATTATGTTCGCGTCACCGACATGCTGAAGGCCGCGCATAGTTTTCACTTCTGTCGGTAGTTTCCATGACTGCCTATGTTTTCATGCCATTTATATCATGAATCAATTTGTGTAAAACGTAATAGGTATATGCAAAATACACTTTTATATCTATTTTTATTTCACACTAGAAGCTCATACACTTTTTAAGTAGATCTCAAATAAATTATTCGAGGCCGCCCACGATAGAGGGCTGGCAAATATCTGGCCCAAAGGCTAAGCATTACAATACAGCGTGGCAATGCCGCCAGTCTTCTTGGCTCACTTCCCAGTGACAGTTATTTATTTTACATTTAAGTATTTAAGTTTTGTACATTGTAGTTTAGTTTACTTTAATTTTCTTTTATGTTTAGTTCTGTATAGAATTTTCAAGAGAGGTATGGTGGTTTGGGATTTCCCGTGGGTTATCCCATTTAAATTGGAGCCGCCCGACTGGGGACTGTACCTCCGCCTTACAGAAGACCGCAGTAAAATAACATTACTTGCTGTAGTGTTGTGTTTCTGCGGTAAGTAAGGTTGCCAGTGCTCCACGAGGATACGCTAGGCTAGTAGTATTGCTGCTAGCACAGTGAGTTCTCATCAACAACATGGTTGGCACCCCGTCAGTGATATCCTTGGTATTGCTAGCGGCTACAGGCTACGGTGACTGTTTACCACCAGGTGTGCCGTATGCTTATGTGCTACCTTAGTGGTATAAAAAAAATATGCTCATAACAATAATAGTTTTTTCCATTAAACACACTAAATATTACGTTAAATGTATAATTATATATTTTGAGTAAGCAATAAATAAATACCATTATCCGTTACAACGTAGAATTATTTAATGTTAGTCAAAATCAACTCCGCCTATCACCTAGCTCTCAACCTACGCGGTAGCGAAGCTCGGTGCTCGTAAAAAGGCGTATTTACAACGTAAATATAGAATAGTCGAGTGCATTTTATTTTTTCATACGCCCAACCATTCTCACATGCGCAAGAGTGAGTTATTACTTTTTAAAACGCACTCGGTCTCGTTTTTGCATTTGCTAAACGCTTTTTTCACAGGCACACATGTTATGCGCTCATCTAATGTCGGTCCCAAGTGATTTTTTATATGCGATTGTGTTATTTTAATGGTTGGATGTGATTTATGCTGTATTAGAAATGGAGGTAGGTATTTATTGAATGCGCAAATATATATACAAAAGAGTTAGGCAACGAACTCTAGTCGACATTTCATTATGATTCGAATGTTACGGCCAGGTATTCGAAATAAAATTAGACTGGTTACATTTTTTTGTAACATCCAATGGTTCAAATTATAAAAATAAAATGAAAGATATATATGAATATACCTTTTTTATGAATGAATCTTTTAAGATTAAAAAGTTCACAATTAAGAAAAATATATTGATTTACCTTAATATGGCTAGATTTAAAAAAAAACTGAGTATTTAATATGAAGATCCTCGTAATAATAAGCGTACTTACAATAATTTTTTGTGTGTACCCAAAAAAAAACTAATTATCAAATTGGAATTTTCTGTAAAACACAGCTGACTTTACCAATTTACCTTATATTGTTTATCAACAACTTCAAGTAACAAAGTCCCTTTACTTATAAGTTTAACAGTACTAAAACACTAACATTAAGAATGCAAGTACATAAGTTTATACACAAAGCCACTTTATCAAGCGCCTGTCTCCGCTCCCAAGAGTAACAATGGACAAACGTACGTAACTTTCCAACGGTATTACATTAAATACGTATTTATGATAGTATATCCGAGGTAACGGGGTGTTCTCTGGTATTTTAGTGTGTAAATTCAGGTATATTGTGAGGTGGAAATACGGAATAGAACTTTCGGCGAAAATCTGGCGGTTGGTTTCTGTTTCAGTTACTTGAAAATTGTGTTACAAATATTGTGATATTTGGTGTGTATTTTTGATGATAGGAACATGATAGGAAGAAATTTATAGGAACATCTGAAATAATGCTGTAAAATTTTATAAATTTCCTACGCGCGACCCTGGCGAAAACAGTCCGTGAAGGGGATTGATTGCCATAACTAAAAACAAGAAGATAAGATGTTTCATGTTTCAAGAACAGAGAGTCTACCTATTTGACACTAGCTACTGTCAGCTCGTTGACTTTTACGCGTATGTTGGTGAGATTGCGAATTTTATGGGCACTATAATAAATGTGGCTATGTCATGATTGTTTCTTGTGTATTTTTTTAGTGGAGACAAGCTGGGTTATAACTATTGTGTATATAACTCGTGGCGATAGAAAATATAAAAGTTTGGCTTTATAAGGCGTTGTGATAGCTTTTTATATAATTGGGTCAAATTACTTCGTACACCCTTGAGTTAACTTCTTAGAAAAATAGGCAAATTTGCCTATTATTATTAATATTTTTCTAGATGATAACTTGTAGACTATAAATAATATTTTTTTACCAATATGTATAATTTAAACTATTGAACCGATAAAAAAACACTTGTGAGAAGCGCCATCGTGTCCCATGTGTTATTTTATTTCTAAGTTACAGAGAAAAGCCGATATACTATGTTTATATGAAACACCTTGTCATTGAACAAAAACTGTAACATAGGATGTATTTTATATCGATACGCTGGCGAAGTCGCGGGAATCACTTAGTTATACATAATCCCATAGTATTAAAAAAATGCAAGAGCGTCGACATCGCTTATTATTCTGACGTAGTTATTGCAAAATTGGGAAAATAAACGCAATACGGACAGGACTACACACAAACCCTTTAAAAAAATTAACACGGAAAGTAACCTTTATAATATCTTGAAACAAAACAAAGCTGCAGTTTAAAAACCATCGAGCAAATTACTTGGTATTCTTAATAGTAGGGGAGCCCAAGCGGGGATTTCGGGATTTACTAAAGCGCGTCAGATTAATATACAGGGCGATACCTTGTATCCGGTTAAGTACCTCCACCAAATATGAGCCTCATATATAAGGCCGCCCGTGAAGGATAAAGGATCAGATTAGTAAAAAAAAATTGATCATTAGAAATTCTCGAGCACGTCAGATTAAGGTAAGGTGAGTTATTTACATGCTAAAAAGTGTATATTCCTCTAATCTGACAATTTGAGAGTGACGTAAAGAAAGGGGAGGGCAGCAAAGTTGTAAAAAAAAACGTCATCTCGACATTCTCGAGCGTAGCCAATTTTTTTAATTTTTTTAGGACATAATTCAAGGATAACGAAAAATATATAATCTGACGATTTCCGTAAGCCGAAATAATAAAAAATCGTCGATAAAGTTTAGTGCGTGCAGCTGGGTGATACCTATATTTCCCTCTCCGCGTTTCTACTCCTGTGGGCATTTTTTTTTAATTATTTTCTTATAAATACAAGTATTCTACTCAAAAAACATATACTTATTTATTTGCATGCTATTTCCTGAGCTTCTCAATTAATTATGTTCAATGAATTAAAAAAATTAAAATAAAAAAAGTTTTTTTATCAGAATAGGCGAATCCCTTTAGATAATCGTCAGATTTTGAGACAGCACGTCTAGAACAATAAGATGAACAACATATATCTTAATCTGACGCACTTGAGTATTTCAAAATGGCGAATTTTTTTTGCACATTATAATAATGGCCGCGAGTTTGCATCAAATCGAAATCGTCAGATTATTGAATGAGAGGTTTTTTTTGGTGCACTTAACACCCCCTTAGAAAATCTGACGCGCTCGATTAAATTATTTTTTTTTACATTTTTAACCCTTACGTACAACCACCCGCATCATGCAAATGATCAGATTAACATACGTACATCATTAAAAATACGTAGGACATTGATGCTATCAATATCTGACGCGCTCGAGTATGTCCATGCAACAGTTTTTTTTTACATATTAAAAAATCTATAGCCGCTTCCCCCACCGATGAAAAGGTATATATTATATAACATTTTTTTCTTTTTATCATCTAAGCTTTGCAACCTAATAGGTCTCTATGACGCTCGAGTAAATCCCCATTTAGCATCGTGGGCTCCCCTACTATAAAAGCGTCGTTGCATCGTCATCACATCGAAAACGAAATGAGTGTAAAAAGTCAAATCTTGATTAAGCGCGTGGGGCGGCGACACCAACCGGGTTAACTTGTCGCCTTATCTCCACACAGTTGATCAATTAAACTATTTAGAAATTAATTTACATTGAGACTTTTTTATTTTTAAGTCATCGTGTTTATTTCCAAATTTGTTTTATGAATTAATCTCTTACCAGCAAGTTTGTCCGCTTATTAATATATTGCGGACTATTTTTTGTTTGATATGATAATAATAATGCTTGGACATTATCACACAGCGCCATCTGGCTCCAAACTAAGCAAACTTTTTTTTACTATGAGAACCAGCAGGTGATAGTATAAGTTTGGAAAAGCTTTATTATAACCATTTTTATACAGTATAGATACATGTGATAGATTCGGACTAGTGGTTCTACGTGACTCCGTCTGCTTGGCCACATTTATGTAAAGGGCAACAAATTCTCAACCATAATACTATGCCTACTCCTAAAATAATAGACTCGTAAATTGCTTAGGAAAATCACCTATAATGTAATTTAGCTTATACAACATGACTTCGCTCACGGATAATCGAAAACATTACGAACCACACGCGTTTAAACAGGTCCGTACAACCATTATGCCTCGAATAGTTTTCATAATAAAGCGCTAAATTTTAATTAAAAATTAACCGCGGCGGCGCGCCGAAGTCGCAAAAAACTGCGCGTCGAAAGCCGAAGATTCCCGAGCGTAGCCGTAGTCTGTCGAACACCCGCAGGAGTTTACGCTTAATTACTCAATCTGAGAGAGTTGGAATGTTTTTTCGCAGACTCCAAATTCGAAATGGGTGTTGTGTCCTTAAAAAGTTTTATAACGCTTTGTGTTGTTTTACTGCCTTTTTACGTACGTACTTGGTTGAACTAAACGTTTGGATTTATCCAAAATATCGTAACTTTACATATAATCTGTACTAATATTATAAATGCGAAAGTAACTCTGTTTTTTTGTTTGTTTCCTACCTTTTCTGAACTCGTATCGTAATAAAATTCGACAAGGACATACCTGGATAGAACGTAGGCTACACAAATGCAGACTCTTATGTCCGTCCTTCTTCTTTATCTCTCTCTCTCCTTCTAACTTGTTTCTCATTCCAGACTATGTTTCCAAAAGTTCGAATTTATCTGTAATATTAAACGAGAAAGTAACGTAGAAACATATTTCTTGGAACTATAATTATGATTAATTAAAGACCAAGCAAATACATTTATTAAAACAAAATAATTCCTTCGTTAAAGCGTTGAAGTGTTGATAAGTTACATTCGTTTCAAATAAAGATACAATCACGAAAATGCTAATTTATATGAATTCGTAATTACTAAATTGCCCCTCGGAGTTGGAACTTTGCATCGAATCATAAAAACTACGTCTAAAATGTTTCTCTCAAAAATGCAAACCAAATTGGTATCTATATAAAAATATATCACACTAATATTTACATGAAAAAAATTGTTTGTAACCTCATCACGCCCCAACGGCAGAATGTATTTGTATATCTGGAATGAAGGTAGCTTATAAGCTGGATTAACATATAGGATACTTTTTATCCCGGAAAATCGTGTGGTTCCCGCGGGATAGTTTATACCACTAAGGTGTCAGACAAGCATACGGCCCACCTGATGGTAAACAGTCACCGTAGCCTATAGCCGTAATACCAGGGAAATCACTAACGCGTTGGTTGGGTGACTCCAATTTTAATGGGAACGGGGTAAACTTCGTACATAATTACGTTCCTATTTCAAGAATCATGCGGGCGAAGTCGCGGTAAAAACTATTACTTAATATTGCTTCTGGACGCATACACGATCCTGGACAAGAAAGATCTCTTCAATGAATGCAAGTTAAGCTCAAGCGCATCCAATATATCAAATGTCATTAGAACTATAATTCCAGGTAGGCATTCACCACGGTAGGCATTACTAGACTTTGACAAATATAGCAAATTGACTGCAGTTACTTATCGGTCATTATTATAAATCAAACGCTAAGATGAAAAAGGTTTAAAAAGGATGCCGGTAGCTATCGACCGCTATGTTTATTTTGTAACTAGCTGCCCGCCTTGGCTTCGCACGGGTGTCATTTATCAAATATTTTGTCGACCCGTGCGAAGCTGGGTCGGGCAGCTAGTATAATATATAATAGTCTCTGTTACTCAGTGATAATGTAGCTTTCTAACGGTGAAAGAATTTTTAAAATCGATCACAAAAATACAAATCTTTCCTCTTTATAATATAGTATAAAATAATATAACATAGATTAATTTACGAAGAATAATTGAGTGGTCCCTCGAAAGGAGATTTAAAAAAACTAACATCACACAAAATTTTCTTATGCTGAAGATTCTAGCCAGGAAATTAAGATAAATCTATGAAATTGTTGCATTGTCGTAATCGCAAATTTCACAATAATCAGGTGTCTTGAAGTTAGTAAAAAATATGTTGAAAAAAATGAAAAACACAAAAACTGGGCTGATAAAAAAATATTCTTCACCATATCTAGGCTATAATATAGTATATTGCCGGCGTGCGAAGTAGCGTTGAAAAGCTAGTAACATATAGAACAAAATGATCGAGAGCGACGTCGAACGTTGTTTCAATTAAGCTTTCTACAAGAAGGGGTGGTTAGACTAAAATTATAGGCACAGAGTATAGAGCCTTCTCTATGGGAAATTGTTTGTTCTTTACTGCTTCCGGCTTTATGTGGCCAGGTATTACGCGGGTATTAAAAGGTTTATAACTGTGAAGTGTTATTAAGCTCCATACAACAGATCTAGGATGCAGTGCTAATTAAAATTCCGATTTGCGTTTATTGTTTAATAATCAATTGATGTTGTCTTACAGCACAGATAAAAGGAAAAATCGGAAAACCGTAAATGTGTAGTTTTTTTTATGCGATTTTTTTAAAAAAAAAACCTGAATCGCGCTGTTGAGAGTCAACGACGAATAATGACCTCATTTGAATTACGCCAAAGCTTAACTAGAAGTGTGTACGGAACCCTCGGTGCGCGAGTCCGACTCGCTCTAGGCCGGTTTTTTTATACCACTAAGGTGGCACACAAGCATACCCACCTGATGGTAAGCAGTCACCGTAGCCCATAGCCGCTAGCAATACCAGGGGTATCACTAACGGGTTGCCAACCATGATGTTACATGTATGGGATTGATTTCGTAAAAAGGGATGAATTCGCAGAACAATGCTGCCACTTTAGCGACTGTCGCTAGAACTGGCATTGTCAAATTTTTCACATCACAAATCACGCGCGAAACACTGAACGGTTCACTTGTTTTTTTGTTTATTAATGGTAACACCATTAATTACACCAGCTATCGTTTTGTACATAGAATAGGAATGTAAAATTACATAACTCTTTTTTAATAATTTCTAATATTTATATAGAATTACTTGAGCGTACTTGTACAATGAAATATAATGTTTCCAATGTATATATACTCTTTTTTTTTTTTTTTTTTTTTTTTTTTTTTTTTTTTTTTTTTTTTGTACAATATTAGTATGTTTTATTGATTTTCAACTCTACATAAACTTAAATTAAAAACTTAATATATACTCTCTTGTTGTGCAATAAAGTGTATCTATCTAACCGAAACGCCAAACATTCCACATCTTTTTTGTTTTTTTTTTTATTATTATTATTTTTTATACCACTAAGATGGCACACAAGCATACGGCCCACCTGATGGTAAGCAGTCACCGTAGCCTAAAGCCGCTAGCAATACCAGGGGTATCTCTTACGGGGTGCCAACCATGTTGTTGATGAGGACTCACTGTGCTAGCAGCATTACTACTGCTCAGCGTATCCTCGTGGAGCACTAGCAACCTTACTTACCGCAGAAACACAACCCTACATCAAGTAGTGTTATTTCACTGCGGTCTTCTGTAAGGCGGAGGTACACTCCCCAGTCGGGCGGCTCCAATTTAAATGGGATAACCCACGGGAAATCCCAAAACGCCCTACCTCTCTTGTACATCACTAAAATTATTTATATGATATTCAATTAGGTACATTCTGTCGAATAACAATGATTACATATAATTATCAATCAATTCTCGGTTACGTAAGCTATCATTGTACGATATTTATTGCTTTACGCTTCGATCTAGTAGGTGCACGTGTAATTACGGGTCATCACACGAATTAAGACGAATTAAAGTACTAGAAGACCCGTGGTTATGCAAATTGGTGCGTAAAATAAATTAATGATAGCTCCAAAAAGTTTTGATGTTCATCCAAAAGTTAACTCAGTTAATACTGTCTGGAGAGAAATATGATGAGAAATGTAATTTTTGACAACTTGGGTTAGTGTAAAGCTCAGCGCACTTAAGTAATTACTCTGAGGTTTCTGAGGTGGAAAGCGATACTTTGACAATATTGAGAGACATTCGGAATTCAAAATGAACTACAGTACCTAATGTTTTTTTTCAGTTTTGTCTCATGACAATAAGCAATAGCAAGCTTTAGTTACTATTCTGAGATTGCGCAGTATAAAGGTCAGATGACCATTTTAATTCAAGATTTGGGACTTTTCGGATAAATTTAAGCGCCATTTTAGAAGTATTATTTTACTATTATTACCTTTAAAGATATAAAAACTATTCTTCAAAAGAACCCGCTTCTATTCGCTAGCATTTTTTAATACTCTGATGCAATGCAAACAAATTAAATTAGTTAATTAGAATATAATTACTTTGAGAGCCATCCTTATCTTTTCAACGACTGTCATTACTGAATGTAATGTGAATTTGTAATACCATCGTGTGTAATTACACCTTTTATGATACATTTTGGGCATTGTTGGGTTTTAATTAAAGTAGGTTTTTGTTTGTCGTGGGAAATAGTTCTCAGTATTTTTTTTATGAGAGCCGGGAAATTTATCTCAAAGACGATTTTAATGTGTTAAACTTGAGTTTGAATGGAATTTAGTAGTGGCTAGTGATGTAATTTTTGTAGCTCTATAAAATATTGTTTTATGTAAAATTGTTATTGTAAACTCGTAAGAGGAATGCTACGTTGGTTTGGACATGAACGAGTGAGTGATGACAGACTGACAAAAAAGTCAAGACCGGGTGTGCAACGCGCGAGTGATACCCCTAGTGTTGCAAGCGTCCACAAGCTACGATAAGCGTTTACCATCAAGCGGGCCGTATGCTTGTTTGCCAACTAGTTTACCACTAATGGTATAAAAAATACAATGTGAATGTGAGAGAAAGAAATAGACGTAGAAGACTAAGGTGTAACTATCTAGATCGAATTACCAAAGTACTCAATGATGTTAAGGTTCACAGTACTCGGACACCGGCGGGCATCTGTGAAGAGATTTATCATCATCATCATCATCAGCCTATAGACGTCCACTGCTGGACAAAGACTTCCCCCATAGATTTCCACGCAGACCGATTCAATGTGACCCGCATCCAACGCTTGCCACCGACCTTTATCAGGTCATCGGTCCATCTAGTGGGGGACCGTCCGACCCTGCGTTTTCCAGGACGTAGTCTCCACTCTAGAACTCTTTGGCCCCATCGGCCATCCGTTCTACGAGCTGTGTGCCCTGCCCATTGCCACTTCAACTGACTAATCCGTTCCTGGTGATGAGATTGGTGAATGCAAAAAGAGCAAGAGGTGTGCAAATCAAGAGTTGGCGCTCTATACCCTACTCCGAAAGTGAATTGACGTGATGATATAATGTACATATTATAGTAATCTACAATGAGAAATGATTATTATCTACAGCTATTAGTGACTTGAAGGTGACAAATGGAACCAGGCTACATGGCACATAAAGTTCTGTTACCTCATGGTTGATGGCGTCCATTAGCACCTACTATAGGATAGAATGTGGGAGCATCAATACAGTGGTGTCACCACACTGGATTTGGTTTTAGAGGTACTTTCGTGTGATGACGCTGGGTGGAATGGATTGTGTTTTTTTTTTATTATCTAGCTATTCTACCATCGCAAGTTCCAATCCCATCGACCGGTCTGTACCAAGGGGTTTTTCTAACTTAAGTACTGTGATTAGTCACACCACGAGCTTTGCGGTGAAGGAATACATCGTGAGAAAACCTGCATACGTCTGAGAAGAAATTCAAGGACGTGTGCAGTACCTAAGAGACGGTGACGGACTCACCATCTGTCACGTTGGCACCAAATTATCTTCGGTGGAAAGTGGGAGTTGTACACCTATACTTCGTGGGGTTCCTTGAGGGAAGGCGTGAAGATATAAGTATGTTAATTAGTGGATTTGATCTGAGAATATCTGCAAACAATTCGTCTGGGTTCGTTTCAACGTAATCAGGTTTGAATAGAACCAATGATGATAAAGGTTGGTTACCTCAACTCGAAAATATACTTTTTATAATATTCTCACACGCAAGTCATGCGTGTAAACTAGGATTCGAACGAACGCCATCTTAATTGGAGGCTTCTACTTAACCACACAGGCAAGTATCATTAGTGGCAGCCTTAATTACCTCCACTACAAGGCAACGGAAACCTTTGCATGTAAACACGGTAAAGACATAGAAAATGGCGTTAATATCTTTTAACTGGCAATATTTACGGTCAGTAAGTATCTTTAACAAGTCGGGCCAGCTGCTATGACATGCATGGACTGGTAATTTGGTCCTTCGAGCCGAAGCTGTATATTTAAAATGGCTGGGTGCGTATAGGAAATGCATTATATGATGAATGGAATAATTGGAAAATGGCATTTTTAATGATGACTATTCAGTGTGATTGCATCTAAATTATTTTAATTAACCCAATTATAGTACGTTATACTTTTTAAGTACCAACATCTAAGAAAGGAAATGGCTATCGATTCTCTAGCGATCGTCCATCCACGGTACGATAATCGATAGTAGCGACATCGTAGCGACTATTGAGGTACTTATCGATTCTATCGATAGTATTGCAATTCATCAAAAGTATTGCCACATTAGTATTACGATATTAGTTATAGTATTGATTAAGCTGTATCTATTTTCTGCAGATTTTTAAGGTCAAACTATCGGTAGTCCCAGTACGGCAAGGCTATTAGTATTTACTTTAAGTTTATATAATAAACGAGAGTATATGATATATATAAAAAGTAGGTATAGAAATGTCGGATGTAAAGGTGTTTCCCATTGAAATTGTGGCTACCCGCCTGCGGACAGTACTTCCACCTTACAGATCGCAGTCAAATAAAACTACTCAGATATGGTGTTTTTGAAGTGACTAGTGCTCCTCAAGAATAGACTATGCTGGCAGCAAGGATATGCTGCTAGCACAGCCAGTCCTGTGATACCCCTGGTATTACAAGCGCCTATAGGCTTCAGTGACTGCTTACCAACTGGCACTTACCTACCAACTTCGTACTTTATTTTATTTTATACAGTGAACTGTCAACATTCTTTCATCACTAAAATATGAATATTATAACCCTCTTAATTCTGTAATAAGCTTTCAGTTTCCCTCCTAACAGCGTTATATCCTAATCCAAAATTATTAATCAATATCACACAAACAAAGGTTCCCGTTTAGTGGGCCAGCCCTAATACTGACCATTTTAAACCAATCTTAGGTTATATTACAACTTTGACCAAACGGGGATCAACTTACATTGGTCGTTCACCGTACAAAGATATTAATTTGTGTCCATTATTCTTGGTGTAGAAAGCGGGTCGCAGTAGTCGGTAGGGCTGCCATGCTTTGTAACTGCAGGCAGGATAATATTTTGTTGCGAGAATAATCAGTGGAAGCAAACGGTTCTGTGTGGTGATAGTCTAGTGTAGTGAAAGGGGAAAGTGGGTTTTGTGAATTAACAAACAATTTTATTTATTTGCTGGTTATAATGTAAATAGTGAACCGCTTAAAACACCTTCACTGGTAAAAGGAGTAGGATTTAGCCCTGAAAAAGTAGCCAACAAACAAACAGAGTTATACTTGCACATAATATTAGTATGGATCATAAAAGCGAACTGTCTAAACAGGAAGTCTTCAAGAACTGAACCTCATAGTCACCCTATTGTCTAATGCAAGTTACTAGTTAACGCTTTTGTCCTGTTACATTTCTAATCGCCGGCACTATATCCTATCCACTATATAGCTTTCTCCAATATTCATTATGATGTACTCTTTATAACGTCGTGGATAAAATATTTTAAGCGTTTTTTATACCACTAAGGTGGCACACAAGCATACGGCCAACCTGATGGTAAGCAGTCTCCGTAGCCTGCCGCTAGCAATACCAGGGATCACTAACGCGTTGCCAGCCATGTTGTTGATGAAGACTCACTGTGCTAGTAGCATTACTATCAGCGCAGGGTATCCTCGTGGAGTTTTTACTTATGTCGTACAATTTGAGGGCTTAATCGAGTCATTATGGTGCCAAAGAGACTAAAAGATCTAGAAACGAAAAGTTTTTTATCTACTGGCAACCTTCCCACAATGGAATCTATGTTTACGTTTACTGTAAACAATCAAGACGGTTGAAGCCCCCTTTACTGATTGTCTCCAGAAACTCAATAAGCATTAAAATGCATGACACTAGGCATTTCAATGCAACAAATACAAAAAAAAAATAAAGTTGAAAATCATCTTACACGACACTAGCAAAAATAGTCCCTAGAGAGGATTGATTGCCATAAATAGGAAGAAGAAGAAGATGCTCTATACGAGCTGCGGGTTGTGATACGACTAGCACAGTGGCGTCCCGATTATTTTCAACTTTTTTTTGCCAGAATTTGTGTTCTACTGCCAGTCTTTTAAGATGTTCTATTATGCAGCGTAAAGTGTGACTTGTTCCTCAATGGTAGTTATTTCAAAAACATCATGGGACAAGTAATGAGAAAAATATTTAAAAGTCGCCGACAACATTATAGTTGCGGAGCGTGCAGCCCACAAATCAGTGGGCAACCGCGTTCTGTATTATGTAAACAATCTACTCGTTCGCCGCATTCGCTTCGGCATTCCGATTTCCGAGTCGCGACATTCCTCCTCCCTTTTTATGTCCTGTCAATCTATGAGTTACACTTGGGTGCAAAATAAAATATAGGCACATTATATATGAATTAATAACGGCCTGTTTTCGCAAAATGATATTGGAAATATGATGTTTATGGTGTATGTCGATTAAAGTTACTCGCAAAAAAACTAGTGGACCCGATACACTTTTCTAAAACTATG
Source organism: Falcaria lacertinaria (assembly GCA_951449985.1). Taxonomy (NCBI): domain Eukaryota; kingdom Metazoa; phylum Arthropoda; class Insecta; order Lepidoptera; family Drepanidae; genus Falcaria; species Falcaria lacertinaria. The sequence continues at coordinate 9,826,879 of OX602115.1, forward strand.
CTTAATTATCTTTTTAGTTCAACTACTATATTTATACAGTTTTTTTTTTTTAAGTATCCTATGAGGGTGAGAATTTTTGGTTTTCTTTTTATGAAAAGGAATATGTGAAAAATGCATGAACGATAGGCGTAATTTTACGTGCCGTGTAAGCGAAAAGTAGGCCCGCCTGATGGTAAGCGGTTATCACTAGTCAACCTTATTGTGGAGGGCTCTATGCTCGGAGCATGTTTTTTCTAACTTTATCTAGCAAGCACGGTGTATTACCAAGAAGAATTTTATTATTTTACAAGCAGACATACTAACGATCTAATAATTTGAGCAACAAAGTAAAAGGCACAATTTGAGTGCTCGCCCTAAGCCGACCGGACCAAAAGTCTATTCAAATGGCGACAACATTTTTGCGTATGTTACTTTGCATCTAATATCTCACTAGTCTGAGCGCATCTTGTTTATGCGTAGCTTGAGTAAGACGTATCCGTCTGTCCGCCAGTCGGTCGGGTCACTAATGATGTGGGACCGGCCCTTTTTGCCGTCTCTAACTAAATAATGCGAACGTGATGTGAGTATTTAATTTTGCAACCAAGTGTACGATGCTCGTTCGATACGCTTTCAATGACATCCTGTTTTGAGTTATCTCTCTATTAGTGCATGAGAATAGTACATTGGTTGGTATGTTATGTTTCTATTTGTAATTTAAGTTCTAAGTACTTACATAGAAGGTCCAAATTTAGTATAGAAATTATTTAATTTATAGCTCGCAAGATAGGATGTTGATTTTGCTTAGAAACTCGTTAATTTAATTGATTTAAAGGCCAATAGTTTATCGTTATCTTGTTTACCTAATTTCAATATCGCTATCATAAAGTAGGAATCTAAATTTAAATTTAAATTTGGAAATGTTCATTTTGGAACGATAGCTTTATATAGTTTCACAAATTAATTGTTGATCTGACCTTAAGCTAATTTTTAATCAAAATTATATTATATTATCTTTCTTTAGCAATAACCAAACAATGGTACTCAAATTTCGAAATAAAATAATTAATTGTCACGTTCTAATTGTCGTCCAATTTTAAAATTATGTATAAAGTAATATAAACTTTATGAAATTAAAAATGATTCACGTAAAAATTTAAACAACAATAATTTTAATACATTTAAGTTTAGTAAAGCTGAAAACTGCATATTATAAATTTTATAACCAGATTAAACGCACAAATTATTGCAAGCGACGTAAGGATAATGGCGAGTACAGTTAGAAATATCGAAATAAATTAATTCAATTAAACCGCCGAGCAAATATTCCAATTAAGTACGCGGGCATAAATCAAAATTGCTTTTTGTGATTCAATTAAGCATCCCAGTGGTTTCTGCACATTAATCAATGCTAGCTGTGTTGCCACCTACGGCCTGCGTTCTATAGATGTTGGGAAATTATAAATAAGATCTAAATAACTGCTTATTGTAAAACTAAGTGCCCACGCCGCCGCGCCGCGACTGTCTGTCTGTACGAACGCAATAAACTCAAAAACTTGTGTATATGTTGTCAAAGGGTTTTCAGCAATGGACGTAGTGATTCATGAGGAAGGTTTAAGAGTATAAATCGTTAAGGTTTTATGTAAATTAGTTGATCTAGGACGATGATTATTGAATATGTTGGAAAATATCTTGCCGCGCGGTTAAGACTCGGGAAAAATATTTAGGCGTGTTATGCTATCCGTGCGAAGCCGGGGCAGGTCGCCAGTTGCCGCCATCTTACTCAGGTATAGTTTAGCTTTACATTGGTCCAAGATGTGTCGCATATCATATGTAGCATCTGACATCTGACGCACAAATCTACCGTCGCGCGCGCTCATTGGTCAAATCAAATAGTTACCGCGGCTTCCTGTCCACTTCACTATAATAACAGGCAATATTCAGCTGCGACTAACAAATAAAGTCATGCTGTAAGCTTGTTAAGTTTAAACAGGTAAGTTATGAAATCTCGATCATTAAATCCGTACAGTAATCTTCAATAATAAACATTTCATTACTCAACTCCAAGCCCTAAAGCGATATTCCAGACACATCCTGCTCAAATTAGCATGACCCACATTACTGGCAGTAGCATGGTACTTCGTGTACCTACCTGCAAGTACTTCGAGCCTAGCTTAGCTTATACGAGAGTATAACTCGGTTTAATCTAGCTTCAGACAAAAAATTACAATTCGAAGAATTCAAGACTACTGGCTGGTAATAACAAATCAACGATAAAGAAAAATAAATAATTTTTAAAATTGAGTAGAAATTCTCGTCGTTCGAGAAAAAATAAATTACATACAACAATATTCTAAACTGAAGATTTAAAAAATAATAATTATGGTTGATAATTCAAAACGAAGACGTCATTTACGTACACCGACACTGATGACGTCACGATCATCAGCCATCGACCTACGGGGATTAAAAGGCCAGTAACATGACCGGTAATTTGATGGCATAGAAAATAATGTAGGGATGAGTTAGCAAGCTTTAGTTATTATTCTGAGAATAAGTTAACGTCGTATTGATTTTGTTGTAACGCTTTTTACGTCTCTGGATACAAGTCGTTTTGAGTATTCATTTATTTTCTGCTATCTATTCCCATGTGTTCTAATATTTATTGGAGTTAGAGAGAGTAAGAGAGAACAACACTACTAAACAGTTGTATGATGAGCCTTTAAGCTGTTAACGGTTCTTTACTCTTAAAACAGCATTTAATTAACGAATCGGATTTGAAACTGGAATATTTTAGTTTATTGCCGACTTCTGATGTAACCAATTAATACACACTTAATTTATGAGTTTAAATTTAGTATTTAAATAAATACGTATTATAGGTAAGTATAACATACAGCTGGTTGAAATTTACTTTTTATATAATAAAAATTGATTTAAATGTAAAATTGAATGCCAATTTTTTTAAATTTACATTGATGTTTAGAAGATTTTTGTTTGTTTTTAACATAGAGCTATAGTAAAATCGATCGTTTGTACATTTATAAACGATCGATTTTCTTATAGCTTTCCTACGCAAAGAGGGACTTGGTGTGAAATTATTATGTTTATGGTGTACTTTAGCCCCTACCTGAGAATCAAACGCAAGACTTCAGCGTCTCAAGCCATATTCCCTTTGAGCAGAGAGCGACAGTGACATTATAAATTAATAATTAAAGTGATTTTGTGAAATCCGACAATTCCCCGGCCCCGCACTATAATTCTAAGCTTTCTCATAATTATTATTGCTGCATTTATCTGTCGACTATTTCGCATCAGAGTCTGAACCAAGCCAGTTGTCGTTGCGTGAAAGTATACTATGCTATTTACCGCTACGCTACATGGAATCACATGTACTTGTAAAATTATAATTCTCCTAGCTGTACCCGCGACTTCGTACGCGTGGAATTAATTTTTGATTCCAATTTCATGGTTTTTTTTTACGAGATCCTTTTTTTAAACTGGAAAAACTGTCCTATATGTTAGTGATCCAGCTTATAAGCTACTTCGATTGCAAATTTCATTGCAAATATATTCAGCCGTTGAGGCGTGAACAGGGTACAAACGCACACACTAAATTTCGCATTTATAATATTAGTAAGATTTGACAGAGAAAACTGTGTGGGAAGAGATTCCCACTCTGTTATTCTGGAAAAGTTGAATAATTTTTAATTCTAAGAGAGGTAGGGCGATTTGGGATTTCCCGTGGGTCCCCATTTAAATTAGAGCCGCCCGACTGAGGACTGTAGGTCGCGGCACGAAACTCTAGCGCTGAGCGAAACGTGGAGGGGATAGCTGCGCATGGGTACCATCGCGCACGCAATACAAATTAGTAATTTAATTGCTTAGTTAAAAACAGCAAAATAATGTTTTAATGTAAAGTCAAATAGTAAGTCTAGCGGTGAACAAAATGTGGAACTTAACTGCGTATGGGTACTGTCACGCACGCAAATATTACTTCATGTTACCTACAATATAATTTTTAACAAGTTTATGGGGAGTAGAAAAATAAATACACTATCGGATTTGTAAATTTTTATATTAAATACCAAATAATAAAAAAAATTATATTAAGTCCGAATTACATAAGAACCTACTGAAGTTTCTTCTCAGGATAGAAGAAACCTGCGAGTTCGGCAGGGTGTGGACATCAGACACCGCATTCTCCTTTCCGATATCTAGTCCGAATCAGACAATGGTCTTACACCTTCAATAGTATCCCAACAGGGCCTTTTGCTTACTGAGGGCCCCGGCTCAGGGCTGCTTCGGTCGTCGGCACTAACAGCGTCATCGTCATCAGACTCACCAAGGCTATCCTCTGAACTGTCACCATCAACGCGAATGATGAATTCTTCTGTAACCAAATCCACGACATGGTCACTCTTGACATATTGCTCTTCTATGTCCTTTACCTTTTGGCATAACTTTCCCCAATCCCAAGCACCCATCAGCAAAACTTTTTCTTGAATTAGTTCTATACATTTAGCAACACTCCACTTCACATTTTTACTGCCTACATATTGCTTTATGTCAGACCATGCCATTTCGATTGGATTTAGATCTGGGTGGTATGGTGGCAGTCTTAGCACTTGATGTCCTTGCTCTGCTAGTATCCTGTCAATTGAAAATGTTTTAAATCTATCTTTGTTAGCCCGTATTAAATTGTATAGTTGAGGTTTTAGTAGAGTTTCCTCATATTGTATGCCCTTTTCAGTAAGCCAACCCTGCATGTCAGCTTTTTTGGAATTAGAAGTGGGTGCAAGGTCCCATTGTTTATTATGGTATGATGCGTTGTCGACTACCACGACAGAATTAGGCGGTAAGTTCGGCAATAACTGTGTCCTCAGCCATTTTTCGTAGTTGTCGTAGTTCATATTGTCGTGGTAGTCGCCTGATTTCGCACCAGCTTTAAAAGTTAACAGTGCGTTCGGTATGAACCCAGCCTCTGATCCTGCGTGGACAATGACCACCCGCTGTCCTTTGGAGATAGGTTTTTTGAGACCTTTTGTAGTACCATCGGTCCAGGCTTTTGGAGCAGAGTGCGATGAATCTACGTAAGATTCATCTGTATATACGATGGGCCTTCCCTCTTGGCGATATTGTTTTATTTTGCGTAAGTATTCGATACGTAGTAAACGTATATTTGAACTTTCAATCAGTACTTTTCGATTGTTTTCAGTATTTTTCCACCGAAACCCTAAACTCTTAATTATTCGTCGAAGACTTCGTTCTGAGCCTTTGAAATTTATATCTTCCTCTAGCTTCTTTCTCAACTTTCCGACGGTGGGAAGTTCATTATTTGTCCTATGAAAGTTATGTATGCACCTCTTTATTAATCCTTGATCAAAGTTATCAATATCTGTGACCGGTTTTGATCTGGAGCGTTTTTTGCCTGGTGTTCTAAATACTGATAATAAGTCGGAATTATTGGCTTCAGTGGAGATTTTCCTTACCGTTGCTATGGACGTCTTTGTAGATTCAGCTGTCCTTTTCTGAATTTTCTGTAAGTCACTAATTATACTATTTAATTTTATATTTCCCGCCTGAATAACTTCTGCAGTTTGTTTTATTTCACTTATATCTACAGTGCTGCGGTCAGAATCGAGTAAAATACTCGCAGCTTCGCCAATTTCACTTTGAATTTGTTTCAGGGAATTAATGAAATCATTCGATTCCCTTTTCAGAAAACAATGCACGTCAAACACCATTTTCCGTGCCTGTCTTTTCAAAACAGTATTCCTTCTCGGCCTCGGCATTTTCACTGTTTAAAAACTGTTCAAACTTAATCAAACAGTGAATAAACTAACAAACACAACAAACAAATCAACAAAACAAACTTAACAAAAAACAACAACAAAAATTAACGATGACAACAAAACAATTCAGAACGCGACTGTACACTGGAAGTGCGCGGAGCGTCGTATCGGCACGGGGGACGGAGTACGACTGGAGAGCCAATCGGCGCAACGCACGCTCGCCCTTCACCCCTGTACCCCGCCAAGACACCTTATTTTTTACTTCTGCGCAATAACGGTCAGCGCTAGAGTTTCGTGCCGCGACCTATACCTCCGCCTTACAGAAGACCGCAGTGAAATAACACTACTTGATGTAGTGTTGTGTTTCTACGGTAAGTATGGTTGCCAGTGCTCCACGAGGATACGCTGGGCTAGTAGTATTGCTGCTAGCACAGTGAGTCCTCATCAACAACATGGTTGGCACCCCGTTAGTGATAACCCTGGTATTGCTAGCGGCTATAGGCTACGGTGACTGGTTACCATCAGGTGGGCCGTATGCTTGTGTGCCACCTAAGTGGTATAAAAAAACAAAAACAAAAAAATGTAGAATCACACTCACTTCACTCGTCGTTGTGTGTGAAGTGACGCGTTTTAAAGAAAATATTATAATAATATCAAAGTCAAACGTAAAATTTAAATTTGTACAAAATATTTATATTTTAATAGTTCTTGCATAATCGCCAGTTATCTAAGTATTTGAAGACAGGTAGCTTTTTGAATTTGGAAGTTAAATTCGAAATTCATAAAAATAAAAATTCAATATTTAGAGTCTAGACGACCTCGTTGATTCTTGTTTCCTTAATATATTTCAATAATGTCATTTAAACTCCTTGTTTGTAGGCATTATTATTCACAAGTTGGTTTATACTTTATTGTCATCAAATAACAGCGGGGTGCGATAGTGGACAGACATTTTTATTATGATTTTCACGTTCTCAATTTCAATATTTTTAATAATAGAATTATATCGTGTCATATTTTTGACACTTGCAAATTAATTTCAGACAAATAGTAATTTATTATTGGATATTTTCAAAGAATATAAATTTAATGGGTAATTTAGATTGACCTTAGACTCGAATACAGACGATTAATATTAATTAGTAAAATGAGGATTTATAAGATGTCTTTGATGTTTAAATGTAGGTATATAACGATATATGCGACACAAAAAATATGAGTTTATTAAATATATTGTTGATAAACTGGACACAACAGTGTACTTTTTCATACCACTAAGGTGGCAAACAAGCATACGGCCCACCTGATGGTAAGTGGTCACCGTGGCCTATGGACGCTTGCAACACCAGGGGTATTTCGCGCGTTGCCGACCATAAAAGTGATACTGTGATTAGTTTCTGTCAAAATAAAGTTAAATTAAAAAGACACAATTTATATCGAAAGAAAAACGTTTGTATGAATGCCGCCCACGGACTAAGCCATTGAGGCTAAATAGTCTAAGAAGAATGCTATTAACAAATTAGCAAGAACATCGTTCGACTACGAACTCGAAAACGTATCTTTCAAAATGTAAAAAAATTCATACGATTTTTTAGTTCCACTTTTCACCGGCGCAGTGCTCTTCATTTTCCCATACAAAAATAGTCGAAGGCGATACGAATACGTAGGTAGTCGCAAGATATTCTTGCTCGGGCTACAGAACTACAGAGTTTTTTTTTAATCTACGAATTTTAAAATACATTTAGAGGGTCATCGAAAGTAAAACATTCAAATGTAATCCAAAATTATAATGATATTATAATATTCAGCGTTGGATATTGATACCTATATATAGATGATAAATATATGTCCGATCATCATTTATTTATCATCTATAGGTATATAGAGTCATCACCTATAGCTACGTATCATATGCGTTAAGTTTATGAACCCGAGCCAGGTTTCCGTGTGGTGAGCTCCTCTCATCCACCGGTCTAACGTTTCGTGAGATGGATGAATGAAGAAATTTGGATGTGGCATTAAAAAAGTTGTGTCTCGGATTGCTATTATTTTTATCAAAAACACAATTATTCAGTTTCGGCAAAGGCACTTATGAAGGTCTAAACTACCATTTAGTGTGTAAAGTCATGGAATGTAACCAATTCATATAAATATTGTTTATTGTACACAACTAGAGATAGTTAAGTTACAAATACTTAGACTAGATACCACGACAATTTGAGAGGGTACTTATATTGTTTGTCATTATGATCTGCTACCCCTGTGGATTGACTCCAGAAACTCCAATAAGCATCAGAATGGATGACACTAACCGTTTTAATGCAAGTAACACGAAAAATTTAGAAACATAAAAGTTCTCAAACACTCGACACTGGCAAAAATAGTCCCTAAAGAGGATGGATCGCCTTACTTAGGAAGAAGAAGAAGGACATATTTTACAAGTCAATCATTTTATTTATAATAACGCGACAATAAGAAGTCAAGGAAATTAAAAAAAGTAATGTGTAAATTAAATTTATAAACCTCTAATGCCGCATCCATTCGAGCACGCAATTCTTCGTACATCCAAAGATCACCGCGCACTTCAGCTCATTCTAATTAAGCGGCCGACCAGAGATTTATAAGATATGGAAGCATTAGCGAGATTTATACCTAGCACTGAATAATGCGATAACAGCTAATGGCTGTGCCATTCAGATTCCTAGAGGTATAAGATATTCGCTTCTGTTAACTGTTATCGTTGAGAAATTAATTTTCCTGCTGTGATATACATATATTTAAAAAACTTGCTTGTGCCCGCAGCTTTGTCCGCATCGAATTCGTATCGTGTAGCGTAAGTATGTTATATTATTACCAAGAAAATGGGTTATATATTTAAATCGGCTCAAAGTATCAAATTATTAATTTACCCATCTGAGATGTTCGAATGTGTAAGACCTATTTTGTCAATTAACCATTGCTTACTCCGTTAAATGACGTAAAAGCGATAATTATTACACAAAATCGGCAGTATCGGCGTCATGATAGTGGTAAAAAATAAGGATTTTTTAATGCAGTTTAGGTCCTGAGAAGAACCGGCCCGAGACTTTTTTTTATTCCACCAAATGGTAAGCGGTTATCGCAGTGACGCTTACACAGTACCACAAAATTAGGATGACAGCCAACTAGTGATTCCCTTGATATTTTAATTAAAGGCTTTCATAAGATTAGGTGACCGCATTCCATCAGTATTTACATGTGTTCTCTACCTATTGATAATGCGATATATACTGGCTGTTTGTAGAAATATTATCGTATTAATTTAAGCGGAATTAAGCAAATTATAGTATACTAGCGGCCCGCCCGGCCCCGGCTTCGCACGGGAAGACATTTATCAAATATTGTATATACCCGTGCGAAGCCAGGGCGGACAGCTAGTTAAATATATATCCTATGTTACTCAGTGATAATGTATCTTTCTAACGGGGATTTTTTTTTTAAATCGGTCCAGTATTTTCGGAGCCTATTCAACACAAGAATACAAATCTTCCCACTTTATAATATTAGTATAGATATAGTATAGCTTATATATTTTGTATTTCATAAATATGCATTTCCTCTAAGACCTGATTCTATTCCATATAATAATAGTGCGTCATAGACTCACAGATACAACTCTACAATCATACCACTCCACAAAAACAAAACACAGTTGAAAGCGTGAGAGCAACCACCAACAAATAATGTTCTCATAAAAATTACATTGAGAATCAAAACAAGGTCTTAATTCTGTACGTGTGCGATTAACGAATAATCAGTATCGCATTAGTGTCGCTTTTATCACGAAGGAGATTACAGGTTGCGCAAGAGGCCATTGGCTGGTGCGATCGGATTCTTGCGCAATATTGTAGATCTCTTTTGTCAGGTCTCAAGTAAAGAGAGGTAGGGCGATTTGGGATTTCCCGTAAGTTTTCCCATTTAAATTGGAGCCGCCGGACCTGGGGAGCCTTACTTACCGCAGAAACACAACACTACATCAAATAGTGTTATTTCACTGCGGTCTTCCGTAAAGTGGAGGTACAGTCCCCAGTCGGGCTCCAATTTTATATGAAAACATACCCAGCTAAAACGGTTGAATTAAATTCGTAGTAAAATAAATAAAGTTGGCAAGGCTCATTTGGTTCAGCTACAAATCCGAACGCAACGCAGTGGTATGAAAAAGCACGGCACGCAACCAGTTATGAAAATGCGCGGCCGCGCAGCGTGGGTCGCGCATGTCACCTATTTAATACTATACCCACTTGCTTTGGCCTACCACTTTGACTGCGCGGAATTGACGTAAATAATCCGTATTTTGAAACCTGTTTTTTGTCAATAAAAAAAACGAAAATATTCAGTTTAGGCCCCTATTAAGGCACTTATGTAGTTCTAAATTACCAATAATCCCGCGGAACCAATTTTTTTCTGGGATGAAAAGTAGTTCAAGTCCTGTCAAAGTCGATTTAACTGTCAGAGATCAGCGTGGTCAAGCCCAGATACAAAAAACGCATTTTAAGGATTTTGCTAATTTGCAAGTACCCTTAACAGCTTTAAAACAAGCTTTTATTTAATCATAGACCGATATTATAAATGCGAAAGTAACTCTGTTTGTATGCTACCTTTTCACGACTAAATGAACGGATCGTAATAAAATTTGACAAGGAGATAGATTATAACCTGGGAAAGGACATAGGCTACTTTTCTTTAAACAAATGCAGACGAAGTCTCGGGTAACAGCTAGTTTGTAACCGAAATACACGTGTACTATTTTTTTATTAATCTCGGAATAACCGCCCGCGGGCCAGTACAGTCGAGTCGTTTTCATAAATATTTGGAGCTGCCCTATTGGGGAAATTTAAAAAAAAGGTGACAGAGTCGTGTCATACATTCGAAATTTGTAAAATTGCGACCAAAAGCCGTTAGTTTCACAAATAAGTCCAGAATTTTATTTCTAAAATATGATAGAATAACCCCATATGAAACACCCTCCTCTGTCACTGAAAAGTGTTCAGTGATAGAGGGCGCTACAGAGGCATCTGCTAAAAGCGAAAACTGCAAATTTTTTTTGGACAGTATTTTCATACAGCGCCATCTGGCAAACTAAGCAAAGCTTGTAATATGGGAACCAGATGACTACTTATACTTTTTTTGTTTGTAAATATATACTTGTAGTACACACCCAGACATAAGGCAATTGTTCACATAAATGTTTGCCTCAGCGGGAATCGACCTCGCGACCTCTAGCGTAGTCAGGCTCTAACCACTAGACCAGCGGTCCCGGCAATAACTATTTCGCAATATATTTACCCCAATGCTACAGTTACTTTAGCAAATGAATCCCTACTCATCCCAAAGACATTCACATAATAGACAAGAATCCACATCGTAGCCATTAAATAAAAAAGTTAGAATGCAATGACATCAATCTTTCAACACAAAATTACTCACAATTTCAACGTAGGTACACCAGATCTAACGAATTTAAAATGCCCTCCCAAATGTATGGTCAGAGTAAATCCAAATCTAACAGAGGTACAACTATTCCAAGTTAATAAACATGTACTGTTTGTTGGTCGCTCCCATAGAACTGGTATGAGGGTTAAGGCGGTGGCGTTAGTCATGGGCGGCAGCGGGGGCGGTAGCGAGAGCGGTTTATGGAAGTAACTCGGTAAATGCACGATACAATTTTCGAATCTTAGTTAGATATGTTAAGTAAGACGTTTCGTTTTAAAATTTTAGTATGTTATTTGGCCAATTATGAGGAGGCGTGTGTGACTCATCTTAGGCGCAGAATTAAACACTTACGAGTTGCATCGTAAAGTTAATTATACAGGCTATTTAAGTATCTATATAATTATAAACTTATCCTGTACGAATTGATTATAATACCCCAAAACAACCATATTTGAGAAGGTTCTTTAAAATCTCTACATCACGTATGTGTTAAAAGCAGAAAATTCACACATTTTACCACTTAACTTCATTGTTAAAACTTAACTGTGAACTTTGTTTCTGTATAGTAACTAAATATGAGCAGCAACGGTCAACAATCAAATTAACATCACAAAATAACACGGCCTCGTATTTTCAATTTTTTTTTAAATTTTATCGCCAGATTTCGTCACTTGGACTACGCAACAGCTCGGTAATTTTAGTGATGGAACCAGTCTGCGTCAATTAGTAGCGGTATGCAAGTGGCTCATCACTTTTGAGGTTCATTACTGGGTAATATCAGGCTTAGGCTGCGGTGCCCACCGTTACAAATTACGCTTTCGCCAGCCTAATGGAACCTTGGGCATATTTATTTACGTATATTTGTACCGTGACTTCTACTGATACAATAATTTTGGAGCTACAAACTAAAACCTAACCTCATTAATAATAATATTATCTTCACGCCTTCCCACAAGCCCGAAGAAGTAGGCAGAGGTGTTAGGACACAAATTTTTCACCAAAGATAATTTGGTGCCAACGTGACAGATGGTGAGTCCGACGCAGACTTTGGCACTACATACTCGAATTCTTCTCAAAAGGCAGGTTTCCTCACAATGTTTTCCTTCACCATAAAGATTGTGATGTCTAATCACTGTACTTAACTTCAAAATCTCATTAGTACAGACAGGTGGGATTGGATCTTGCGTCGCTAGAATAGCAGGCAACGCTTTATAACACAAGGTCACCTCGGCTCTACTAGATGACGAATGACGAAGGCTTCGCTTGCCTTCTCTTAGTGGCAGAATTACCCTGCGCTGGTACCATGCTTCAATTAGATGGTCTACTACCTGGTGAGGCCAGAATTGTTGTTTTCAGGACTACATAAATGAACCTTTTTTTAAGAGAGGTAGGGCGATTTGGGATTTCACTACTTGATGTAGTGTTGTGTTTCTGCGGTAAGTAAGGTTGCCAGTGCTCCACGAGGATACACTGGGCAAGTAGTAATGCTGCCAGCAAAGTGAGTCCTCATCAACAACATGGTTGGGAACCCGTTAGTGAATACCCCTGGTATAGCTAGCGGATATCGGCTACGGTGACTGCGTACCATCAGGTGGGCCGTATGCTTGTGTGCCACCTTAGCGGTATAAAAAAAAACCTTCGATGCTTGATGCGTCTTTTGTGCTGGTCTAACTGACATTTAAACACAGACCCAAGGTAGGTACGCATTTCAAAACCGAGAAGGCGTAAACTGGCATAAGTTATGATCTAACCAGGATGAGACTGTAATTATCATAAATATCCAATATAAGTAGGTAATGCTATGATAATATATGAATAGTAGGTAGGTAATATATGAATTGTTTGACATGATGCCCACGGCAACATTTTACCATCGCAATTCATCACCACACGTTGGAACCAAAATGGTCCCGAACTGCGCGGTTCCAAAAGAGCTTCCTCCCGCGCACAATTAAACTGTGGAATGAACTCCCGGCCGTGGTTTTCCCAAAGGATTACAGCATGGGGTTCTTCAAGAAGGGTGTGATGAGATTTTTGAAGGGTCGGCAACGCGCGAGTGATAGCCCTGGTGTTGCAAGCGTCCATAGGCTGCGGTAAACGCTTACCATCAGGCGGGCCGTATGCTTGTTTGCCACCTTAGTAGTATAAAAAAAAATGCATTTCATTGGTATGTCAAATATTATAGCATAACTTTGTAAATAGCGTTAGCCATCTAAGTTAAATACCTACACAACACAAATTAATTATACATAAAAGCTTCCTCTTGAATAACTATATCTATTAAAAAAACGCATCTAAATCCGTTGCGTAGTTTCAAAGATTTAAGCATACATAGGGACAGACAGACAGACAGACACGGGAAGTAACTTTGATTTATACTATGTAGTGCTTATAATAATGATTGTACATTATCACACAGCTTCATCTAGCCCCAAACCAAGATAAGCTTGTGCTATGGGAACTACCAGCTGATAGAACTAAAAATATAGTATATAATTAAAAACTCGTATATTTTCTGTTTTGTTTAAATACTTCTTTTGTTATACCTCTAAGGTGACATGTACATAAATAAAAAATATGTGTTATAAAGTTGTCTACATAAATATACAGAACATATTTCTTCTTCTATTTAAGAGTTTTACTCTTGTCGGTGCAGCCGATGTATTTCCCTCCGCTTCTGGACATATTTAAGTCATAATAAAGTTTTAGACTTACAATTTACACTTCGCATATCAAGAGACACGGCATGAGGTCTGATAGGAAGCTAACGGATATTGTATACACAAACTACTACAAACATATTTTTTCCATCGTCTGCATTTAATAGACATATTCCTGGAGAAATTGTGTCAGGGTCGGCAACGCGTGATACCCCTGGTGTTGCAAGGGTCCATAGGCTACGGTAACCACTTTTTTTTTCACTTACCATCATGCCGGCTGTATGCTTATTTGTTACTTAGTGGTATTAAAAAAAAGTCAGGTATCCTATGCTTTTAAAATATCGAATTGGTTCTTGAGACCTGCGTGCATGTATGTAGAAATTATTTTTAAAGAGAGGTAGGGCGAATGGTGATCTCCCGTGGGTACTATACTCTCTGCCTACCTCAAAAGGGAATCGATGTTATTATGTAAGTTTGGAAAAACGGTGTTCAAATTCTGAGTCAGATAGGACCTTTATATAATAATTGGTAAGAATCTCCGATACATAAACATTTTTAAGTTTATGTTTCCTTTTGGAAAAAGATATGAAATACTGTGACGGCAGCAGTACAAGACTGCGTGTGTAAAAGAATAGCCATTTGAATCAAAAGGAGGTCATAATGCGTACATAGTGTACAAAAAATATTTAGCTCATGAATAAATGAATGACATAATTAAGTTAATGACACTTTCGCCCACGCTAAGACTGAAATATATTATCCTGTCAAAGTATAAATGCCATTAGATTAATTTACTTCGCATCCTCATATTTTAACGCCATTTTTAAATCGTCGACAAGTCACATGATACAGCTGTAAACATAACGATTTTGGCTTTACTTGGTTGCAATTTTTGGAAATAATAATGAACAAACATACATTTTAACACGTTAGTATGGTTGAGGAAAATTTATAGCCAACGTGTCTTTATTTATGTATTAAACCAATGACGTGGAATTTCTTGAGGACTGATTCTGAATTGCTTCGGTCGAAACTTCGGAAAGTGATAACAAAAAATACGATTATTATCAACGATATATTTTTCTCAATTGTTCGGGTAGCAAACGCTAAGATATTTAAAAAGTGTTATTGGTGAAAAATTGTGGCAATTCGTTCCAATTTGTGTTATAAGTGCAAAAAGATGAAACATGCATTAAGATCGCAAGAAAATCTTTTTGTTCTATGCTAGAAAAATATAGTGACATAAAAAGCATAGTATCCAAAGCTTTTTATTTTTAATAAAAGCTCAGTGAGGTATTATTTTCTTGGTGGTATCAAACCACAGCACACTAGTCGGTGTCAGATATCCTTTCCGTAAATACGTACATTCACGCTATACGTATAGTGAGACGGAAGAGTCGATGGAATGGTATATCGAAAATTAGAGCCGCCCGGCTGGGGACTGTACGTCCCCCTTACAGAAGACCACAGACAAATAACACTAATTTGATGTAGTGTTGTTTCTGCGGTAAGTAAGGTTGTCAATGGTCCACGGGGATACACTACGCTAGTAGTAATGCTGCCAGCACAGTGGCAACGCATTAGTGATATCTCTGGTATTGCTAGCGGCTACAGGCTACGGTGACTGCTTACCATCAGCGAGGCCGTACCCTTGTGTGCCATCTTAGTAGTATGAAAAAAATAAGTATGTAACTTAAGGATTAAACATAAATGAAATGAAAATGGAAAAATATTATTCTCAATTAAATAAATAATAAAATGTATTTACCTACCTCACATGATATTAAAACAAATTTAGTTTTTAACGCTGACGCACTCCTCATTTGCAATATTTTTAGAATCCGTGAAAATAAAATATATGAATAGTAATCGATATATATTTCGTCGCACACAATCGCATCACTAGTCTGCAAGGTTCGCTACACACGCATTGACAGTACCTACAAGATACCGTACTAATAAATGTGTATATTTATTAACTTACCACCTACAAAGGTCGCCTTCAAAACCCAAAGAATCCCACCACATAATGCGTTTAGTATGAAGCCATTTTGCCCGGACAAGCGAAGTTTAGAATACTTAATAGCCAATTTTCCACGAGCATTGTGCACTTAGTTCTTTATTGATATAAAAAATCCCAACGTATTCTTGTTAGCCTTTTTATAACCTCATCACGACGGATCACGACGAGACCGCTGGTCTAGTGGTTAGTATACCTGACTGCTAAGCTAGAGGTCACGGGTTCGATTCCCGGCTGACGCAGGGCAAACACGTTTGCCTTGCGTCTGGGTGTATGGTATGCATTATAAGTATGTATTTACAAAAAGTATATAAGTATTGTATCAGCTACTGGTTCCCATAGTACAAGCTTTGCTTAGTTTGGGGCCAGATGTCGCTGTGTGATATTTTCCAAACATTATTTTATATTATGACTAGCGGCCCGCCCCGGCTTCGCACGGGTAGACATTTATATCAAATTTTCCTGAATTTTCTTTGCTATAAACCTCACGGAGCCCGAGACCTTTCCAACGAATGCAAAACCGTGGAAATCGGTTCGTGCGTTCTGGAGTTATAGCGGCAGGAAGGAAAACCCGACTTATTTTTATATAGTAGATTATTATTAATTAACTTCAATAAATATTTCTTGCCCAGTTTTTCAAAGCCGCATATTGAAGGATTAATTTCAGTCGTAAAATACTCATGTAATTTGTGAGTAATTTAGAAATATAAAAAATCATTGTTGTCATGTAAAATATAATGACGTACCTACTTTTCTTTTAAGAATCTTACGACGTGTATGTGATTTGGAATCGGTTCACTAAATTCGTTCTAAATCTATTTCTGCTTAAAATTTCATTAAACATAAGGCCATAATTTACTGTATTTTTTTATCCAGGGGCGCTAAAGGGCACTAAATTAATTTTCTTAACTTAAGTTACTAAACAAAATTTTAATCAACACAGCAGCAATTATTTCCAGCTCTCCTCAGCTTCTACAAGTGTGATTACTCACATTATAACCAAGAAACCATATTAAAATGACGTTCCCAGTAGCTAATCCGACCAAGTTATGTTTACAAATACCTACAACCATTTCATGCGATAATACACCTTATTTCGTTACAATAAAAACGCCTAAAGGCTAAGCTTTATAAATTGAATGGACAATATAGCATGGTAAGCCTTTCGCGCGATCTTAAATATCATTTTATAGAGATAGAAGACTGGGCAATTATTCAAGCTTTGGATAATTTACTTTGAAAAGAAAAGTATAAAGATTGCTATAAAATTACACGATGAACAAAAACATTGTAGCTATGACGGAGAGTAAATCAGGTTAAGCAATACTGAGCGCGGGTCGGCAACTTAGGGTCGGCAACGCGCGAGTGATACCCCTGGTGTTGCAAGCGTCCATAGGCTGCGGTAACCGCTTACCATCAGGCGGGCCGTATGTTTGTTTGCCACCTTAGTAGTATAAAAAGAACATAAAAAAACGCGGCAACTTGGGAATGATTGCTTGTGATACTTAATGAATTCGAATTCCTGCAATATTATAGTTATATAAACTTTTATAACCCGGAAAAAGAAAAGGTTTCCGTTGATTTTGTGAAACTATTCCGTTTTTTTTCCATGCAGATCAAATCCCGTGAATGAAAAAGTCATATTAATATAATATTCTAGCTTTTTCCCCGTGACTTCGCCCGCGTAGCCATATAATATATAGCCTATATTACTCAGTGATAATATAGCATTCTGTTGATGAAAGAATTTTTTAAATAGTAGTTTTAGAGTTTTTTGATTACAAACGAAAATACAAAACTCTCTTAATAATATTAGTATAGACAATCTACAGCACAGTACTAAAATAAATCAGCGGCAAATAAAAAAAAACAGTCAATTAAGTCCAATTACATCGAAAGTGATAGTGGTATCGGAATGCAGGTCACAATTTCGATTCATTTTTAATTATGCCCAAAACTTTCACTGATAAAAAATTACCCTTATTGAAAGGGCTATAAGGTTCCTTACTACATTTCTCTTGTTCCTCAGCTAATGGTCCTACAAATCCTTCTCAGAGTATTGTCTCTAATTTTTTCTTTTTTTATTCGTTTATGTTATCCTTTTTCGCGGGAACAATTTTTAAGCCTTGATACCATTATTGTGTGCCAATCAGGTTGAATTACAATGTCCTTTGAACGGCGAACTGAGTAAGAATCCATACTATTTTTGCAGCAATTCTTTTTTTTTTGAGCCGATGTCGCGTTTATTTAGATGAGGGTTGACTTTGAGAACTTTTGTACTGGTTTCGTATTGGTATGTTGTTTGGAAAGGTGATGCTAGCTGCTAGCACAGCGATTGCAGTCATCTATCGGCAACCACTTTATATCGGACTGGATTTATGCATGACCAAAGCCGGAATATGGAATATGTAAAAAAAAAATGCCATCACGGGTTTGATACCTTTCAAAAGTGTTTATAAAATACATTTTAACGTTCTCTTTTTGAACCATTAAGATTAAATTATATTTCTACTAGTTTCTGCGCGCGACTTCGTCCCACAGAAACCTGACATCATCCCGGGATAAAATGTATCTTATGTGTTAATCCAGGTTACAGACTATACGTGTGCCAAATTTGATACACATCCGCTGAGACGTTTGTGCGGCTTGAGCAATAAACCTCGATACATACTTCACGAACTTTCACATTTATAATTAGTATGATTTCCTTATGGAAATTTTCAATTCGCAATCTGCATTTGAACGCCAAAAATACACGAATCCTATATAATATAGACACAATTTTAAAAGCATCCATATTTCACGTTCTGGTAGACGTATAATTTATATAATATCCTTATTTTAATCTGTATCACTAAAACCAGATGTGTCACCTAATATTTTCGAGGCGGCAACTAATTCATACCCGAATCTTAGCACCATTCCAATCTCAAAAACGGATGGTACACTTATGAGACGGCACGAATAAAGGCCGCTAATTGAGACACTTGGACCAATTTTGAAGTAACACTTTGCTGTTTTTTAGTAGTTGTGAGAATGGGCAATAAATCTCGTTGCGTCTTATCTCCTCGAGGTAGCCGATACTACAGCTCATTTAAATATAAAACAACTTATTCCTGTAATCTAACACTCTCATAATATAGAGCGATAATATTTTGACACCTACTTTCGATACGTAATAGGTAAGATTGCATTGGCGAGAATATAAGAGGTTTCATGTTTGGCGATAAATCATTTTGGCTTTTGAAATTTAAATTTAAAATTGGAGTGTAGAATAATCATGGTGTTTCTGTTGTATAAAATCACTTAACTAATTTGACAGGACTAAAAGTCTTGCTAACCCTTGCTCGTGTGTGGGGTTATATAAGGATGGTACTATTTTTTAGTCCTTTCAAATTAGTTTAGTTCAGTGATTTTGTACAACAGAATCTACACCATTATCTATAGTTTTAACGTTTCAAGTTTAAACATCATAATTGTTACTTTTTTGCGGTCTTACATTTTTTAATCTATAGCTCTACAATACCATTAATAAGCTCATCAATATTACCTACATTCGTTCTTAATGAAGAGCTCTTAGATAAGCGTAATCTAGATCGATCCTTAAAAAAATATATTGCGTTAACTTTGTGTAAACTTATTTAAATCAATTTCGTTATAGCTAATATCATTTATACGGATATCAAGCACAACTTCCATAAAACTTGCAAACTTACTCCTAAGTTTATTGTATTAATTCTTCTTTAAAATTATATTATGACACTCGGAGTTGCATAAGAAATAACATAAACATTGTTGATATATTTACCATCGTCATATACGTATACATGTGCACTTACAACTTTCCTTGAAACGAATAATCGATACATTATTCTTAGAACATTTTAAGTGATTTTATTCACATCGGTGATCAACAAAGGAGTCCTCACAGCTGGAGTTATCAATAACTTTTCGTCATCTGGTTTGGACTGGAAGCCATTGATAGCGACAGTTTTATTACATCCCGTTAAAATGTTATCATCCGAGAGTTATGTTTGATCGAGTGAACAGATAGTGGGAACGAAGAATTCTCCTAAAATCATTAAATACTCATGCTAAATGCACATACGACGTGTGTGGCACCAAACTCTCGGCTTATCTAAAATCTCTTCATTAAGAACTAACATACGAGGTCTCGCTAAAGATTTCAGTGAATTATTTGCATTTATAAGCTTGAAGTCGGATATGATCTCTGTAGGACCACATTTTAAAACTGAGGCTTGAGGATCAATATTAGTATAGGATTTAAATTAAACAATGATGTAACACGTAAGAATAATTCCAAAACTTTTACACGTATCACGTTTCTAATTGATGGTTAAGTCTAAGCGGTCGACAAAGATAAATAAAATATTACATCAAGTTAACTCAATACAACAAGGCCATTTCTAGTAAATTAACTTTGTGTTTTTAACAAAGTTTATCGTCGTAGGTGTGATTGGATATTGTAGGGTAAAAGCCGGATAGTTGCCTCGGTGGGATACATGCCCCGGTTTTAAAAAAACCTATGTTAGGAATATTAGTTTTGTTAGGGCTTTACTACAATAAGTAGTGACCACCCTGCAGTCTTCGATGCCGTGTAAGCCATCGGAATAGGCCCACGTGTTTTGTCCGTGTGAGCAAAAATCTTTCGCGGCGAAATTTTAAGGGCGTTATGATTATATTGGTAAGGAATTTCTATTCAATATTTTTAGTACTGATCGTGTTTTAGGTCAACTTTTTGTTTTTTTGCATGCATTAGAGTATAATTTACATTGTTTATTATGTATTATTGCTAAATATGTTTTATTTTTTTCACAAATAAAAAGGGCAAGTATCCGCATCAAAAAGGAAAAATTTAGGTTCCTTTGGGATTTTAAGATCAAAGCGGACGAAATCACGGGCAGTAACTACTCTAATGTAAACTTAAGATAAGCATCCTCGAAATCATACCAGTTTTATTCCTGAATCTGGTTTAATGGTCACTCAAAGATTCCCGAGTGTACATGATTCACATAACGATGAATCGTTAAAGTTTGCATGCAACTTAGTTGAGACCATTGACCATCAATCAGTACAAGTGAATCGTACTCCCGATAATAATAAATAAGCTAAGAGACAATCCGACTAGAAGTATTGTGCCTACAAATGTAGGTATTTCTGGAAAATGCATTGCGTGTGTGAATAATGATGAACTTGAAATGCTTAAAGTAGAATGAACTACGTACCTAGTTTCATAATTTAATTTGTTCATCAAAGTTAAAATGGTATTTGTATTATTTATCAGTATCTTAACTTTCAACAGATAACTAATAGGATGGGCGGTGAATGCAATATAAGCAATGTTATCGCTAAGATTTACTCGCAGCTCTCATTAAATTTGTTGGAGTTAATAAATAATCAGCAGGATTTATTTCAAACAATATTTTAAGCCTTGACAATGAGCAACTATTTCATATGATATAAGACATTGCAATGAAGCCGTTAGCAAAATATCTAAAACCAACACAGTTTTATATGATTTTGGAAAGAACTAAGTGTTTTCAATCGTAAAGTTAGTGGTACTAAGTTGTATTTAGCGTGTAGATAGAATTGCAGAATGCATGCTGTTGTAACTCGGCAATTTATCTTTACATTGGACGGAGATGCAATTAATCAAGTTGCGTTGTCAAGTACGTAATATACTGAACTTAAAAAAGAAAAAGATGATTTCAAGCTAATTATCTTCGTTGTTGTATGATTTCTTTTGGCCACTTAACACCCCACAGACCCAATTTGTCGGTTGTTTCCTTTTGGCATTCAGAACTCCTGGATCCTGAATGAGTATTATTCGTGGGGTAATCGGTTTTATCTGTTACTACCACTTCGGGACCGAAGAATGTGAGGTGATTTATATTTTAATCTTCATTTTCGCACTCATTTATCATCGTATCGGTTGCATTTAGATTTGTTTATTTTATAATGAGCCCGGCTAAAGGTCAGATTGTTTTTCATTACTTATTTTGTTCTCCGTTTTGAGCTGCGTTATCGATCTCTTGGGCACTTAACATGTTACTTTTCTTCCTTTCATTAAGATATTTATCGTTTTTGACAGTTTCTTTTATTATTTGAACTCCCGTGTGAAATAATTTATTATCTCTCCAAACGTTTCTGTAGCGATTGACGGTGAAAATTCAAATTTATCCAATTAATTCTTTGAGTTCCATTGAAATTCATCCAGAAAATTAATTAAAGGTGTTATAGTACTAAATATATCAGGATTGAAAACATAAACTTAGACATTTAGCTTTATTTATCAAACTTATCATGCCATTGATATTTTGATAATTTTAAATTTATTTCTTCTTCAACTTGCTTCCTCCTTATCATAGATCATACACTCTCCTTATTACTTTGGACCCCACACAGGTATTAGTCAATTGTAGTTAAATAAAATCCACTTAATTATTAACGATGGCTATCGTAGGTACAATCAATTAGTTGTGGTGTGTTGTGGCTAAGCTTTGTTGTACAATTGATAGCCTCCGTTAGATGTTTTCCTGCCTGCAGTGCGAAGCTACAAAACGGTCTAGAATTACATGGTAGTTGATAACATGATCCGAAGTTTCCTGGAGCTTCAGTAGTAGGTATTGTGGAGGATTATTTCTACTAGCTGTTTTCCGTTTATTCATTAATATTATATTTATCGTGCACCTGGATTCCATAAAAATCCTATACTTTTGTTCTGGTATATTATATTAAAATACCCTGATACAATACCAACATTATTTGCATTATAATTTCTGAAATAGATTTCTGCATACCCTGCAAACCCTTAAAGGTTCTTGGCATGCTGATCATGTATGTATGTATTTTCAAGCAAAGTACTGTAAAATTTTCTGCTGCGTTATATGATATTTACAGAGGTTTTCACGTGTTTAAATACCCAAAAGCTTACAATATCTTCAAACAATGCTTAATTCTATTTCTTTTTCTTCCCCAGATGTCGGCCATTGATCCAGACTGTGGGGTGAATGCAATAGTCAACTACACCCTCGGCGATGCCTTTCTGAAGCCTCAGTTTGCCGTGAAGCCTGATACAGGAGACCTTTGCATCTCCAGTGTTTTGGACTACGAAGTTAACAGCGATTATGAATTCCCGGTCATTGCTACTGATAGAGGTAAAAATTTGACAGCTTCAATCAATCCTTTTCAAGGTCTTTTTTGCCAGTGTCGATTGTGATAGAATTATCAAGTAGGTATGTATGTATAAATATAAAGAATTACATTTGGACTTAACTCGTACATATGTGAGTTACTGTCATAGCAAAATTTTGTTGTAATTAAATATACAATTTATGCCGATGTCACACAGCCTGTTTTACAATATACAGTATTCCTCAGTATTTTTAAAATTTACAATTATCTTCTTCCAATGAAATATATTAACAAATTATTTGAAATTTTACCCCATATTACTATATGGGATAAAATTTGATGTACAGATCATGTAAAAAGGAAATCAGTAACGGCATGTATCATCAGATACCGGCCCCAAAAAGTGTTGAATATAACGCCAGCGTTAGTATAGAATAACAACCAAAGTACTATCTAGTATACATAAATACCTAAGACCACTGTCGAAGTTATCTTCATCTAGTAGGTAACCTTATCTAAGATGAACAGAATCACCTTACAAATTAGAATGGTCTTATCCTGTTGCAATGTCTGCAAGCACTTGTCTCCGAAGTGGGCTAACCACATTCCATCTCCAGTAAACTAGTGTTATTAATTTCGACTAATTAGTCTTGCGGAATTTGAATATTGTTACAGCTGTTAGTTGATTAAATAATGCATTGTTTCGTATCAGAGATTCTGATTTTATTGGTTTACAGATATCTTACTATTTATTATACTTCAACTTACAACAACTTATACTTATCAACAAACACATTTTAAATGGCTGGTTCTATTAGATATCAAAGTACATTATTCCATTTAGAATGGAAACCTATTGAAGTGTAAACGAGAGGTCGCAAGAAAGGTTAAGCAAAGATGTTATCAGATTTATTTGCGGCAGGTAAAATATTCAATTAAATTTTGACAACATTGTAGGAATTTATTAAATTATATACCTTTGGTTTACTTGGAAACAAGATTCAACTGATCACTTAGTGCTGAAAATAGTCACTCTTCCTGTAACTGTTCTATGGTAAAAATACACAGATAACAATATTCAAAATTCTCATTAAAAATATTACCCGTTTAAATAATAATAAAAAAATCTTACTTATTTGTTTACTTACACAATTTTCTTTACATAATATTATTCTCTTGTCGACGCCTTCTAATATAATTGAAACTGTAATCTGGAAAACACGTCTATATTCGCACTATTTTTCTTAACATCAACAAATTTGTCCATTAAGAATGATATAAAGGAAAATTCAATAACATCCTTACCTCACTTTAACGTAACGTCAGTCACAATAATCAGCCATTCGAATCAATCAGCATCAATCACGACGTCATCCACATACACAAACGCGCCTATAGCCGAAATTATGGCTCAAACAGCGCAGCGGTCGAGAAAGGCCAAAATAAATTCTTGAAATGTCCGCCGCAGCCGACCAAGTCTGCGCTCCCTGATTTATAGCGCGAGAAGTGACTAACTATTATTCCTCCTTTTTACTTGGTGAAATCCGAGGAAGCAACTTTGTATTGCCGCTCCTGAGTATGGGAATTTCGGTCGGATTTCGGGACTTCTATATGTATCTACAATTTTGGGTGGATGTCGGTCTCGGAAGATGCCTCTTTTGTATAAAAGGTCGCAAGTATTTGGGAATACATGTTGATTTTCTTTTTTGTTATAATCTTTACGTTTTGAGTTTCGTTATTACTCTCACAATGTTTGGTATTAGAAGTTATCAGCACTTTTCTAAGCATTGAAGACGTGAAATGTTCTTATTATAACACTATTATAGGTTGTCCAACTATATCTATAACCCATATCACAACTCGTAGTACGAAAGCCAGTCATACAGATTAGGAAACATGAAAAACATTACGGATTGTCATGATATGAGTCCCTCAAATAAGATGCATATGTCCCAGAGATAATTTGACGTGAAAACACCAGTGTGGACATCCTAAACGAATTAACCAAATTGAGCTTAATAAATGAGTGGACATTTTTAAAGACAAAAATAAAATGTACTTGAGCGATATTTTGACGTTAGAATTTTAAACAGCCTTTAAGAACTGTTACAAGTGGTTAATAGAAAACTCTGTCATATTCAAAAAGAATATAAAGTCATATTTGTGGTGCTATAGTATCGTTATTTAGCCTTATAATGTGAATTTGCAAATTTTAATTGAGCATTATGTAACATCTTACATATAACCAATCTATCGATTAATTGTTTTGTGAATTACATAATACTTTATACATAATACTTTCCATAATATAAATATTATTACGACTAAACATAAGATAATTTTCTCTCCATATTTATTACATTAAACTCGCTTTAAGCAATGTTTATTGCAAATCTAATTGAGATTATCCTCCGTCAAACTGCTTTGCGTAGCATAGATCATTGTGACAGGAACTCTTGGCACAAAAGCCGACTAGTCTACTTTAGAAATAGCACGGAAATCAGGAACTTACTCTGCGTAAATAAACTTAACAGCACGTTCATATTTTATTGAACATTGTGCATTTGTTATGGTAACACAATAGAAGTAACAATCACAATTTGTATATTTCGTTGCATTTGTAAGAAGAAGACAAAGCTAAACAATTATTTTATTATCAGTAACATTGCCGCCAAACGTGACATCGGCATAAATCAAGCGGCTGTCAATTAAACATAGCATTACAACAATACACGGACAATCAAGGAACCAATTATTTATTTATTCGCAGGGGGCCTGTCCACGACCGCCATGGTGAAGATCCAACTGCTTGATATAAACGACAACGTACCAACATTCACAGTTAAAGATTACAACGTGTCTTTGAAAGAAGGCCGGGTCTCGTCGAGTGAGCCGATAGTCGCCGTATCGGCAACGGACGCGGACTCCGGCCGATTCGGTACAGTCACTTATCGAATCGTCAACGGGAATGATAACGACATATTCAGGATAGATAGGAGTACAGGCGAAATTCTAGTAACTAAGCCAGCACTGATTCAAGCGAATGGGAAATTTGATCTGGAGATTTCGGCTACTGATGGTGGAGGCCTGTCTGCACCTCAAGGGGCGATGGTTCATATGACCGTGATGCCTGCTGGAGGCAGTTCCGCCCTGTTTGATAAGCCAAGATACAATTTTCGTGTGAAGGAAGACGTCAAGATTGGAACTGTTGTTGGAAACTTGAAGGCTACTGTTGGAGATCGAGGTATGTTACTTTAATTCAGTATTAGTTTTTATAAACGTTATGATCCCTTTCACATTAGTATGAACTCAGTAGTGTTGAATAGAATAAAGATGTCACTATAACTAGTCAATGCAATGAATTGTGTATGTAAGCTTTACGCTTATTTTATCTCAGTGTAGCACAAACTTTAAGAAACGTACGTGTTATTTTTATTTACATCGCTGTCAAAACATTGAGTTAAGACTAAGGCTATGATGGTGTAGGTATTGAAATCCTCAAACAGTCAAAACTACAACTTACAATTGTAATGATTTTATGGAATCTATAATATCTTGAAATCAATATACCTATCTAATATTTAAACTTTATCGGTCTATAATTGTGATGGTTTTGTAGCGTTATTTTGATGATCATTGTTTAATTTTATGGATATGAATTTTGCCCCTCCTCTTAGGCTGGAATTAACTTATAATTATTGTAAGGCAGATAGGTTGACTTTATAACTAACAGTAATTATATTCACCACAGCGTGCTAGCGTTAGTTATAATCTTTGAAAACAATAGATCCAAAATAAAATATACATGAGACTTTTCGATATCTCATTAGATTAAGCCATCAATATGATAATTGTCGAAAACAACTCTCAAATTTCGTTAGTAGCGCCCATAGCCATTGCATTATTATGTGATATTGGATACCATCATATTCTTGGATATATTATGGCTTAATCCACACTAAGCAAATACAAATAGTTGACGTAAACTTAATTCTACTTTTCGGCGAAGTTATTAGTCAACGGGACGATCACTTTTCAAAGACATTGCACATTCTTGGAAAAAGGTGTACAAGCATTTCGGATTACTTATAGTAGGAAAGCTGGAAGACGTTTTTGGGGAGATGTTGTAAGCACCGTATTTTTTTTATATCTGAGGGAAGGGAGCGAGGTATGTATCTATGTATCGACATCCTTGAATTTTTGCAACGTTCAAAATACTAGATCTCATCTAAGTACCCCGCTATTCTTCAGCCAGGTCAAAATCTTGCCCTGCCCCACGCTTCTACCCAAAATAGTCTACCGCCTCATGCTCTAGTATGGAAACAAACATAATAAGAAAATAAATATGGTAGCGGTGAACTACAGTTGATTCGTATTATCTTATAGCTTCATTTTGCCTTTACAAATTTATTGAATTCGTGCTTTCATTGTTTGTATTCAAATGGAAAGCGTTAGCGATAAGGATCGCTTTGACTTCTGTTACTTTATTAAGGCGGTCAACACGATTTGTAAAACACAAAGTGGCTTATTTAGTTACCCTTTGAACTTGGTAAATCTCAGTATGTTTGGTGTCGATTCTGTTCTACAGAAAGATGTACGAGACTTTGCTACACCTTTCTCATGTGCGGAGCTAAATAAAGATGGCAATACTTTAAGTCGAGTCAAAGTAATTTAGTTATGATTTCGCAAAGCAGAATTAGCACCACTTTAATCATCATACAAACTTTCGTGACAAAGATCTCGCTTAGTATACCTACATAAGCTTATCCTATGAATGTTATACATTAAATATATATGTGTTGGTCTTCTAAACGTCACTGGACACAGCTGGTGTAATTTTTAACAGACTTAAGCGACATTAATCATAAAACAAAACTTAACTTGCACTTTTAATTCGCTGATAATAAAAAGAAATACATTTAAATAATATCAGTAATAATGTAATGGGTAAATTAGAATTATAATCCAAACAAATCTCATGCCCCTTCTTAAAAGAAACGAAACAAGAAAGAACATAAAATTAATAAAATTTCATTTAGTAAATTATGCCCATAAGAAGTTAATAGTAACATTACAGAATATACTTGTTGATTTAACATTGATTCGGGTTTTGGGCTAATAAATATGTCTAACTACATAATTCAAATATACACTCGATAAAAGTTTTCTCTCAAAAGCTCAATTGCAGTCTGCTAACAAAGGCGTCCAACGATGAAACCCTACTACGTCCATCATTCAACAACCACGACCTCTCTAATCTGAGAAAACGAATAACAAGAAGAAGAATAAAAGTTTGAAAGCACAGTAAAATTTGAGGCAGCATTTCTTAGGCCGAGTTCAAAGATGTTCGGATATCCATACACAAATACGTAATCGCCCATTGTCTAGCCTGAGATCACGAGCAGGTGATATGGTGCCCAGGAGTTTTAGCTACGCTACGTTTATGATCTCTCCACAAACGATATTTAGGCACACATTAGCATTTTTATTGCCTCTGAAGTCTGGTTAGAGCTACCCTATTTGTTTTCATGCACCGTTAGTCTGTCGGTTGTTTCGCTTCGCTAAACGTTGAGAATTTGATTCTAGCACGAATCAAATGCAGGTATGTTTGGCATATGTGTAGATTGTTGTGTATTTCTTGGAGGAAGTTCAGAAGTGTCCCTAAAATGATATTTTTTACATTATTGATAACTTTTGATTTGACACACTTATGTCGGGTTTGATATTTTAGCTAAGTCGGGAAATTAAATTTCGTTCGAATTTTGAAAATTTTTGAAGCTGTATATTTTTTTTTCATTGTAATTTTTTTCCACATCTAATCATTACTTATTCAAACTGAAAAAAGTACGCAACGTACTTCTTTTGTTTAATTTACTCACGCGAAACGATAGAACGGGTTTTATTTATAATCTGCAAATTTAACTTTTTATCCCGGAGAAAGAAAAAGTAAAACCGGGATTTTGAAATAAAATGTTTTTCGTATTTCCACATGGACTAATTGAACTTCAATGGGACGATTGTAATTACATATTTCATGATTATAATTGCAACTTTTTATGTATAAAAAAAAAGTACGAATTGACCTTAAATCGTTGAATTATACCGACACGCCCTTCGCAAGCAGTTCATTACCAGAGTTATGAACGACAAATGATTCAGATCTGAATCAAGAATAATTAAAAACGTAATAACTTACAATAAAATCTTTGCCGATAATTAATATTTTTTTGCTTTTTTGCTGCTGCACACATTTTTTTATCGATTAATAACCTCATGGCGGTCCTTTTTGACCCTGTGAAGCTAGTTTTTTAAAATGCAGTCTTGATTCTGCAGTTCAGTTAATAGTCCTATAAAAGTATAGTAAATGAGACAGTTTGGAACACACAAATACACTCAAAAATACAATTATTTCCTCTTTATAATATTAGCATGTGTTCGTACTTATAAACCACTCCAACCATATTAAACAGTAAATGCATATCTTAAAAGCATTTAGGACTTTGTTTCAAGTCGTATACCGTGAGTAAGGCGAGTCAATAAACCACGTAGGTATCTCACTCGAACGCAATGCGTTTAATAATTTATTTTATAGCTTTGCTACACTGAACTACATTTACACCGAAGTGTAATGTAACAGGGCAGTAAGATAGCTAAAAGGTTAAGTTGACTTATTGTAGACATTTACATAGCTTACATATTTTGATAGTTCCGCATAACGTTATTAGATACGAATAGTTTGCGGAGATTTTTTAAGATTTACGCCCGCGTATCAATATAATAATAATAATAATAATGTTTGTTTATTAAAAGGTAAACTACACCCAATACACAAAAAAAACAACAAAATTAAGTACAACAATTACATTACACTAGTCATAAAAGAATTAACTAATACTAGCTGCCCGCCCCGGCTTCGCACGGATAAGAAAATCAATATAAATAAAAAATCTTCAATTCTGTGTTTTCATGTTTGACAGGTAAGAACAGTTGGTATGGGAAAATAAAATTGTTGTTTTTTGTATTTTACTGTCATTTTTCCATATTTTCTCACCGTATAAACCTTACCTGGACTTCCACGAATATTTCAAGACTAAAATTTGCCAAATCGGCCCAGCCGTTCTCGAGTTTTAGCGAGACTAACGAACAGCAATTGATTTTTATAAATACATTATGAAATAGACTAGATTTTTTTTATACATAATCTAAATAATTAAATAAATATATCCTGTTCATTTTCTATTCGGGTCATGGTGCACAGAAAGACAGTATTTAATAATTGAAGAGTCCAGGTCCAATATGATATATAGCCTATGCTACTCAGTGATCATGTAGCTTTCTAACGGCAAAATAATTTTAAATACAACATAATTATTAAAATATAGCTTTATGTTATTCAGTGATAATATAGCTTTCTGACGATAAAAGAAATTTGAAATCGGTCCATTCGTTTCGGAGCCTATTCAATACAAACAATCAAATAGTTCCTCTTTATAATATAAGTGCATAGATTTAGTATTAGTGTAGTTTATCTCACGTTATCGCAGCCGTTAAATTCAGTTCGGTGTACGGAGCAGCCTTGGCCTCCACGTTTATTTTGTAAGTGCCAGCCCTGTAAATCAGCGAATTGCAAGCCCTACCGTTATATGCACTTGTCTATGCGAATATGCCATTGTTGGCCACAGATACAGCCGACAGTCGAGATTCATAGTTTTAGACGTAGCGTCGCTCGGCTGCATACGTTTGCAAGACAAGTTGTGAAACGGGCTTTAAAAATTCGTTTTTGCGAGCTTTTATTTGCTCACCTGTCTGGTGTGTGTAATCAAATCTTACAAGCTAGATTTGCCCCACTTCCCAGTGTCCTATTTAAATGGCATTGGGAAAACGTTTGGTTCCCGTGTCAATGCACGATTATCTAAATGCCGCACTTTTTACCCGACTACGGTGAAGCAAAAAGGAGGCAGGTGTTTAGCCGGTATTTATATATGAATGTATTTTCATCTGTTCCCTGATTACTTCCGAATTACTTATCATAATTTGAGAATTTACAACGGCTACCCTCTGAAAATCACTTGAGTATTATTAAACGCATAAAATATATCAGTTGAGAATATTTTCTTGTTTAATACTTTTTAGTCCGTAGTCGGGTTAGTTTTTGAACTTACTTTTTTAATCCGTTTTGGCGGGCGTTACCAAAAGGAGATTTTTAATTTATCCAATATAGATTTTTTTTTTTATTTTTTTTTATTTGTGATATCTTAATATTATCTCAATGATATTGTTCTTCATACTTCAGAAATAGTACAAAATATTATCCCATATAAAAAAATGGAGAAGCGTTATCAGTTTTAAGATATTTAATTTAATTAATAAATACATATGTTTGATCGCGTACTTGCCACAATAGAAAAACATGGTAAAAGTAGGGTAGATTCTTCTTAGATAAATGTCAAAGAATTTTTCTAAATACATATTTATTGATTTTGCTGTCAGAGTCTGTGTATACTGCTTTACAAAATTTTATGAACCCAGGAATTGTATTTTATTTATTGAAATTTAGAGTAGTCATAAAATACACCAATGACCCCTATGATAGGGTATCAAATGAAAAGCTTGCTTAAAACATTGTAAACGCGGACCTTCGTACCCGGTATACGTATTTCATTAGATATACATTGGTACCAATACTATTGTATGAAATCATTAAAATAAACAAATTTGATAGGACCAAAAGTCTAGATATCCCTTTCTCATGTGCAGGGTTAAATAAGGATGGCATCTTTAAGTTGTGTCAAATTAGTTAAGTTTAGAGATTTTTACAACAGAATCGACACAATTGACGACCGATCGAGTACAGTGTGTAGGGTACAAGTTATACCACAGTCTGATAAGACTGAGGTATAACTTGTACCCGCTTGTGGCCCGCCCCGGCTTAGCACGGGTAGATATTTATCAAATATATTGTCTACGCGTTTTTAGACTTTTGGGGGCAATTTCTAATTTTTTTCTCTTTGTAAGAATCATCTTCGATCTTCAAGGAATATTCTAAAAAAAGAAGAGAAATCGGTTCAGCTGCTCTCGAGATTTGCGCTTAGCAACACATTCAGCGATTCATTTTTATATTATAGAAGATACATTGCCCGCGACATAGCCCGCGTAGCAATATAGTATACTATTACCCGTTTTCCAGTTGGAATGAAGCATTTTCCCGCGGTAAAAGTAGCCTATGTTCATCAGGGATAATGTCGGCTTCTAATGGTAAAATAATTTTTCAAAGGTCCAGTAGTTTCGGATCCTATTCAATACAAACAAACAATCAAATATTTCCTCTTTATAATATTAGTGTAGACTAGCTGTTACCCACGACTTCTTCTGCATATGTTTAAAGACAAAATATAGCGTATGTCTTTGGCCAGGATATAATCTATCTCCTTATAAAATTTTATTATGATCCTAAAAATTTATTGATATTAGCATGAATAGAGAACCATATTGGTTCCCTCCTACTTTAATGGATGACATACGTAGCAGTTACACCCTCCTTAGCAAGACTACACGTCGGACAGTAGGTTATATAAAAACGTGTTTATGTGATTATAAAAATAAATCTCAAACTAATTATCGACCAACAATAGCGAAATTACAATCTTAACAGACCTGACACGTAGGTATTATAAAATAAAATATTTAAAACTTAAATTGCATTTTTTTGGGCTGGGTCCAATTCGTAAGAGTAAGAGTTCCAATCTGATAATATTCATATATTTTTATTAAACGAATTGGATTGGTATTTTTAGATGAACATTTCATCGAACTGAAATTGCAAACCGCATTGCTTACCGTTTGGTATTTTCTAGGGTTCTGTACCCGAACGATTACCAACGGGACCCTATTACTAAGCCTCCGCTGTCCGTCCGTCTGTGTGTCTGTAGGCTGTTATGTATCTCATGAACATACGGCTCAAATTTTTAGACAATATCTTTCTGTTGCTGTTATAACAACATATAAAAAAAATTAAATTAAATAATTAACATGGCTACTAGAAACGAGTATGTTTTTTACTGGCGAAATTATCTTTGTTGAAAAGTGGATTGTAACACGTCTGCTTACCCCTTCGACGACCCTTGTGGGAAGGCGTGAAAATTTATAAATGAGCGATACCTGTTGCACGATCAAGCGTGACGCTTAACATCAGGGGAGTGACATTTTATTGTCATCTGGTACAAATGAAAATTAATTTAATACTAGTTTCTGCACGCGATTACGTCCGCGTTGAGCTTAGAATCTCAGAGGAACCTAAAATTTTCCCGGGATCAAATAAGAACCGTACGTGTTAATCCAGGTTATAAATGATCTGTGTTCCAAATCCGTTGATTAGTTTTTGCGTGAAAGAGTAACAAACATCCATCCATACTCACAAACTTTCGCATTTATAATATTATTAGGATTTCTAACTCGCTGTTCTCTCATGAATTACAGCGCAGTTGAGTTTAATTAGAAACACCGCTACACTTGTGTACAACGTTCCAATACAGACCGTGGTCGATTTATTGCACCGCGCCCGCATATATAAATACACGTATATTAATTTTTAAAAGCATTATTTAAATACTTATTAAAGTCAGTATCAAGCCTTAGTAAACAGGTTGATTGGAATATCATTAAAATTTAAGTCGTGATTGTTGTAATATTAAAACATGAAATATTATTACGTTAAATATTATATATACTAATATAATACATGAGGATGTTTTATATCACTAAAGTTTACTGTAAACTATTTGTCTTATGAAGTGAGTCTCTACCCGATACAGCCAATATTGAGTGAATGGATTAAAAATGTATTACGTTAAATATATATTGGTAGCGTTTATCTCATTGTAATCATTTATTTATTTTAATACTTTATACCTTTTATATTTTTTTTTTTATTTAATAAATTATTACCATTTATAAATTAACATAGGTTATACACAAATATCAGTACAAATGGCGGCCTTATCACTCTCGGCGATCTCTTCCAGGCAACCATGGGATGGAATGTAGAACATAAAAATAATATTAGGCCGTCGATGGTGTACAGCAACTGGTAATACGCTATACTTTGATAGATATTATGTCAGATAATTATGTCTATTATCTAGGCACTTACAAATAACACTCAATGTCCAATATGCTCAATATTAACAGTAAATAAAAAAAAATATTAAGAGAAATTTATTGGTCTATATTTTTGTGGGGCCTCCTGATGGTAAGCAGTGTCCGTAGCCTATAGACGCTAGCAATACCAGAGGTATCACTAACGCGTTTCCACCCCTATTGCTGTTGAGGACTCACTGTGCTAGCAGCATACACTACTACCGAGCGTATCGTCATAGAGCTCTGGCAACCTTACTCACAGCAGAAACACAGCACTAAATCAAAGTAGTGTTATTTGACTGCGGTCTTCTGTAAGGTGCAAACTCCCCTGTCGGACGGCTCTAATTTTGATGGGAAACCCCACGGAGTTGCCATTTTGCCTTATCTCTTTATAAATCAATTTATTCATAGACTGGTAAACGCATTTGCTTAAAGTATAACCTAAGCTGATAATTATTTATTAGTAGCTGTGTTCTTATACATTCCACAAGACTTCCATGCGATATTTATCGAACTTAGTATAATACTTTTCTACGAACAACTTTGAAGACGTCATCAAATGCTCATCACCCTGCCAAGTAGTAATCACTAAAAGCGCTAATCAAACATCGATTAAATTGAACACAAGACCACACACAAACCACTATTGATTTATGTAGAACGTGGACACTGAAACAGAGGGATAGATCAAGATCAAGAGGAAGCGTGTGAAATGTGGTGCTGGAGAAGAGTGGAGAATACTTACGTATAGATCAGCGAGCTTTATCCATAAAAAAATGATGAAAATGTAGCAAACAAACAGTTACTTTCGCATCTATAATGTTAGTATGGATACTGCTGGGAAGTCAAGAGGTGTGAAGCTTTAAAATGTAGGCTATACTGATCACCATTTTCTGCAATATATAAAGATTTATCACAAACCCAAAATTAGGATACGAGAAGTATAATAAATACATGGCTTAGGATAAGGCGGCACCTTTTTGTAACTAAATCTTTAATTTAATGAGTTATTATGCCTGTCGACAGTGCCTATAAAACAATGTGGATATACCCCTTACATTTCTAATATTAACATTTAAAATATATCCGCTTTTGATTTTAAATTTCTAAAAAGACAGCAAAAACTTTTAAGAGTAATAAAATATTGTTTCTTTTTATTTCACGCTTACCCTCGATTGTATAGTAACTGAAAAATTTGAAATTCGAATCTGCCGAATCCCAAGAAGCTCAAGGATACATTTCGGCTGCGCTTGCGCTTGATACAGCCAAATAAATCCTGGCAATGTCATCGACCTACAACGACAGTTTTTGCGACCAAAGTTTTAGACTTCTTTTTTAAGACGTTTCATACCACAATTTAACTTTTTTCGATCCGATTTATGAGTAAATTTTGAAAGTACAAGTGCTGTCTGTTTGTCCTCACTTTCTCGTCTTTCTCTTTATTAGCATAATTACAATATTAATAATGTCGGTACTTTTTCTTTATCTATCATAAAAGTTGAAAACATTCAGTCTCATTACTTGATTGTATCTCTAATTATTGTTAATGCGTTTATATACGTCCTAAATTTAAAAGAATCTGAGGTAGTCTTAATTATTTCTTCTAATTGGGGCTAAATAGTGGGCCTCTTAAAATAGTTCGGTTTACTAACGTCATTAATTTAAATAAATCCTAAGAAATCACGTGAACTCGATGAAGCTAGAGAGGTCTCACTACAGATAACAATAGGACAACTAGAGTGGCCCTTTTGGCCATGTTATTCAAAATACCTTCACCGATAATCTCACTACGGCATTAGATAAATTAATTCATTAAATTAAATCGGGAATCGAATAGGGGAAATCTTTAACAACACTTAATTGAACCATTCGTGAGTAAGATAATCGATACGCCATTAATGATTACAATTTAGAAGGGGATACATGTAAATTTATTTAGTATGCGAAAAGGACCGGTATAGCACGGCCCGCGTGACTCCTTGTATTTTTAATGAATCGAACGCCACACCCGATTGCAGACGTCTCAACTTTATTGCCATTCAGCTAAAAGGTTTCGATGTTCCAATAATCCGCTTGGGGACAATTTATGATAATTTTAAGGACGGTTTAGATGACCAAGCTCACAAATTATAACATTTAAGCTTTAAACATAAGTGATATGAATTTTTTAATAATAAACCCTTTGATTCCAAAGAAAAAGTCACATTCAATGCTTGCGAAAAAAATAACAATAATTCAGGTAAAAACGGATAACGGCACTGCAGACGAAATCTTTAAATTCAACCGATTCGACCAAAATAAGACGAGTTTGTACATCCCGACTGCATAAGCAGGAGAGACAAAGGGCGAGAAGGGAGGCGGTGATGGGCAGGAGGGGGGGCGAGACCAGTTAAACAAAGACTGCCGAGCTTGTCCCCGAACGAGACTGTATATCAATCCCGGCAGCGTCAACGGATCTGCCCAAAACGAACGTCAGAAAAAAGTAAAAGCAAAAACTGCAAGGACAAAAAAATTTCGACAATGAGCCCTTTAAATTGTTGTGAAAACTGCCAATTAAAAATTGATAGATGTAAAGTCTTATTCGAGATGCGATTGGCGCGTTTTTACGACAAAAGTCGAAGTGTTAGATTGTTGTTTTTGGCTTATTAACAAACTCCCGAAATGTGATCTTGATGATCTGACACCTAATAATTACGTCTTCATAGATAAAGCATGAGTTTAATCTCCATAAAATAGACGAATCAGACTAGAACAAGTTATTTAAAATTGTAATCACACGTATTTACCGTAGCGTTGTGCATATAAAATCAGATTAAAAAATAAGCCTTCACCACATTGATAAAAATAGTTGGACGTTAATTAATATCATCGACCGACGCAACAGGTATTTAACACCTACTAAACTTTCTCTTGTGTATGAAAGAAAGAAACTTACTAGTTTAATTAAATGAGCGAATACAGGTAAGTTCTTTACTTCGTATTGATACAAAGAAAAAACACCGAGCCCATTTGATATCAAAATACAATTAGCAATAAAAGCAAACCAATCAAAAGAGGCTAAAGCGGTAAATGGAGAGACAAAACAATGGCGGGCCGAGAATACTACCCTGGGGCATTCCTAGCCGTATTAATTTAATCTGATATAATTAACTAGACGTTGATACAAGAATTGAAATTAGATCTTTAGTACATTTGCATTATGTAAAATGAATGATTAATATATATAATAAATAATATTTTGGCTCGTATTGAGAAATTTTGATAGGACTTTTAAATAACATTGGGTTCAGAAAACTACTCTATTGATGATTGATTTTGATGTGAATATAAAAATAGGTTTAGTTCTTGACTGACTAATACATGTATATTGGAATATGAAGGATTGCTCCTTCATTAAAGTAGTTAGAAAATTTTACTAGAAATATATTTTGAAGCCTTTACTTAAACTAATAAGGTAACGCATGAGATGTTTTTCATTTTCGATCCGCTTGATCCAATAATACAAACTATACAAATTGAACTTGATAGTAATCTTAAATCAATACATTTAGGAATATCAAATATCGTGAAATTGGAACTGAGTATGAGCAGGACATAAAAGCATTTCTGAATTCCATCATAACTCATCACTTGACGCCCATGTTGGAAGATATAAAGTAAGACCCAGGAATAATAGACAATAGATACATCGAAAGTAAAATGAGACGAATACATAAATATTTATGGGATCCATAAAATTGAGCGGTCAATTTTGCTCGAATAGCCACAATCTAGGAAAATTGAGATGAGTGGGGGTCATCGTTTTGAATTCTACTGCGATGCTATCATTCAACATAAATGTTGCAGTTATAAAGCGGTTTACTGGAAAAGAAAAAAAACTGTTCTTATCACTAGCTTATTTCTGGTTGCATAATATTATTTAGTCGTTACTTCTCATAATCTTCATCTATATCAATCTTTGATCGTATGTATTCACATAATATTATCTTTCTATATTATCTCTTTGGCTTTAATAATATCTAAATTTAAT
Organism: Falcaria lacertinaria; assembly: GCA_951449985.1. NCBI lineage: Eukaryota > Metazoa > Arthropoda > Insecta > Lepidoptera > Drepanidae > Falcaria > Falcaria lacertinaria. Next base: position 9,865,123 of record OX602115.1, read on the forward strand.
CATTTAAGTATAACCAATGGCATAGTAGAAATCGAAATTTTTATAAGTATTTAACTCCCAAACATAAAAAAATAAATTATTAGGTTTGCAATTCTCTATAACATTTTGTCTCTGGTTTATGAGTTATTCAGCGCCGGTCAAAATCCGTTTCGACATTGTGTAACATTTTACTATTTTGTAGCGTATTAAATTTTTCATCTACGATTGTAAAACCTAATACCTTATCTATATTTAACGTCACGAGTTAACTATCTTGGCTTTACGTTAAAACTGTATTTATTTTCACGTCTCGACATAACAATTAATGGGCAAACAAGTCCAGCCCACCATCTCAATCGTTCATTGTTGTTCGTAATATACCGTTTTCTGAGCCATTGTTTCTTTTTTCCTCAGGCAAGCCACCAGTGCGGTACAGCATTGTGTCTGGTGATCCAGCTCATCGCTTCACTATCGAGCCCCTTACTGGTTCCATCAGGACTGCAGGCCAACTAGATAGAGAGATTACATCATCCTACCTTCTCAACGTCAGAGCTGTCAATGGCAACCCATCTACCTATGATCAGACGCAGGTAAATTTTAATAAAGTTAAAGGAGGTGATATGTTTGCTCACCTTATACGAGATGAAAGTATAATCAATTATTGGAATAAATCATTTAATAAATAGTGGACGATAAAATGGAAGGCAAAAATGGCAAAAGTTCAGGATTCGTTTCAGTTTTTAAGCTAACAAGAGGGACCATAGTGTTCACGTCGTATTTTTATTGCTCACAGAAGCAGCACTTGATAAGTATGGGTGAAGTTTTAGCTGCACAAGTGTATAAATCGTAAATTGAAACAATTAAATATAGTATAATCTTTGATAATGATTAAATATGTTTAAAGGAACACTGCATATCCTAGCCATCGAAGCTATTAGTTGAATATAAATCTCAGAAACAATTACACTAAAACAATAAAAAAAATGAAAATGAAATAATATGTAAAACTGCAGGTCCAAATCACGCTTGAAGATGTCAACGATAATGTACCAGAATTTGGCACATCATCAGTGAAGGTATCGGTAGCGGAATCAGCAACAATTGGATCCGTGGTCTACGCTGCTAAAGCAACTGATGAAGACGAAGGAAGGAACGGGCAGATAACTTACCACCTGGTTTCTGCTACCGGACCTTCTAATACCTTTGCTGTCAACTCACAGCATGGGCTCGTGACCTTATTAAGGTATATTATGAAAATTAACCACGCAGTCTGCTTACTCATTCTTAGCTCCAAATAAGACTATTGTCTTGTACCAAATTATACAGATTCTATATTAAGTAAGCGGTACAATTAGGTTTGCACGGAAATTAAATGAGCAACCAGGTACTAAGGAGTTCTAAGCTTCAGTTATTTGCAACAGTTGCAATAGTTACTATTCTATCGTTAATTTCAGTGTGTACTGAGATTGAGATTTCTGCAAAAGTTACTTTACTTTAGTTGGTTCCCAGGGGATGATAAATATGATCTATCATTTGTTTTAATTATCCTATATGCATTCCTTAGCTTACTGGTAAAGAGGATGAACTAAGAAGTATTTATTCAAAACAGATTTAACTATTTACAAAAAAACAGAACTTTACCTACCTACTTATAGATAAAAGATCTGACCCAAACCAGAATCATGCGAGATCGTGCCAAGAATGCTGGCAGCATTGCCATGCTGGATGGCAATGCTGGTTCTCTAAGCGATAGTTAAAATCCTAAGAAGTATATTAATTGACCCAATATTTTGCCCACAGACCATTGGATTACGAAAACCTGGTGCGTCACACTCTTATCATAACAGCTAAGGATGGGGGCACTCCATCTCTCAGCGCAAATCAGACTTTAGTTGTTGATGTTCAGGATGTGAATGACAACTCACCGATTTTTGAACACGAGGCTTATACAGCCAATGTACTGGAATCTGAGGCTGTTAACACTAAAGTGAGTTTGAATTTAAATACCTATAAATACTTTAATCCCGTTGAGAGCAAAAAACGCACGCGTATATATCAAATGTCAGCCTAAGGCTTAAAGCATAGACAAAAAATTGTTTATCTAACAGCATTTAAATTATATATATTATGGCAAAAATATAACTCAATTAAATAGTCCATGGTGGTGTTTAATTAAATTATTACTTTTGAGTTAAATAATTCAATATCTAATATCTATTGTCAAAGTGTGTATATGAAAGTTTATGTACAATTTTGCTATTATAGCTTATCACAATATCTTCATTGGAAATTTATTAGCTGGGTCGTTTTGGTGATTGTTATCTAAGGTATCGGGTTCGATTCCCGACCTGGGACTAAATATGGTACTTTAACACGATGACAAAATCTGATTGGAGATACAATCTACTGCTTACCGATCTTTAATAATGAATAATATTACTTCACAGATATTAGAAATACAAGCGATTGACAAAGACACGGGTAATAATGCGAGAATTACCTATAGAGTTATTCCTGAAAATAACATTACCAATGAAGGATATTTTAAAGTGCAACCAAACACAGGATGGGTTTATTTAGCTAAACCTTTGGACAGAGAGAAGACAGAAATGCATAAAATGTTAATAACAGCTACTGATAACGGCTTACCGCCTTTAGCAGCGACAGCCAGTCTTGTAGTGACCGTCATAGATGCTAATGACAACGATCCTATATTTTCAAAGACTGTCTATGAATTTGAAGTGGAAGAGAATCAAAAGTCTGGCGCTGTTGTTGGAAAGATAACTGCCACGGATGCCGATTTGGGAGACAATGCTGTTCTGAGATACAGTCTGTTTCCTTCTAATACCAGTTTTATTATCAATCCAGTTACAGGTGAGTAGCCTACGCAAATATATTTTGTTATTCTCTCAGTCCCTGTCTTTTTATAGGAACGGAAAGTAATCAAATATAAGTTAGTTTTATTACGGATTAGCTGAAAAATCAAGTTTCATTTTCAACTAAAATTTCATAATATGAAATTTCAAAATTTCAAAGTTCTGTATATTATAGATGGCGCTACATGCATAATTTCAATGTTTAAGTGGTTTCTGGGTTAAGACAATGCTATTTTACCGTAATTCCAATGACGAACAAGCACCATTATTTGATCAAGTAAGGAACTATTCCATTGCCCACCGACCGGCCACTCGACTCGTTGTTTATCCTGCCGGCGCATTTGAAAACTAAAACCCAAAGTATGTTGTGCCTTAAGACTCATCGACTAACCAAACAATACAAGCAAACAAAACCTTAATACCTGCACAATTTAAAAGGATAGGGAGCACATCCAATAGCCTCATATTTACCGTCCAATCCACTTTCTACTATCTCAAATTCTCAGCCGTTGATTTGAATATTCAATACTTTTTTTTATGCTTCGATATTTGGTCGAATTTGTGCGGGTTTTTCTCTATATGGGTGTTCGCATAAAGGGGTTGGGGTTATCGTCTCGATAACTGACTGATGAATGGTAAATCGTTCCGTCTCAATTCGGTTTATCAGTGATCACCACACCGCGAGCTAGTTAGAGAATCTTTACTGCACGCTCACCCTTAAATGTCGATGCAAAATTCGTAAATCATTCGCAATGACGTCTGTATGTGGTCCTGATCGCCTCCGATCCGCATTCAGATTTGAACAGGTGCTGTTACAGCGTTTTCGGTTGCAAAAACGTAAGCCGTCTGTAGAATAATCGTCCTGCTGATGCGGCGAGCTTATTCGTCGCCAGTTCAAAGATTACAAGCGCTTTAACTAAAACCACATAATAAGTATTATGCCTTCTTTAATTTTTGTCCAATTTACTTGAAACAATAATATGTGAATATGAAGTGCGAGGTATCCGCTACGGGTGGCAGTGCGCTGTGAATTTATGCGCGTCAATTGCGAGTTATAAGCGTCGTCGAGCGCGCATGCTTCGTGACCCGCCATTAACTATTATTAAAATATTGCTACGTAGGGCCCTACCTATTCTCTCCCATGTTTTATTACAAGCCTTACCGGGGCCAGATACTGTCGTCGGCTATTTAAAGCTCATATGTTACAAATGTACGTGTAGGACGTACACAGGACCTACAACTCGTTGCCTTTGACGGATACCTTTTATTTTCATATGTAACCAAATGAATTATAGGTGTAAAATGTAGCTGGAATCTGACTTTGGTCCTTGTGACTATAAATTTCTGTAATGAAACAAACTCGATGTAGAAACAAAAAGGTAATTGTGGTCTGAGAGGATGTCATTGAAAATAAATTCGCTTGGAAGTTACTATGCGCTTTTTGTTACAGTAACTTATTTTCTTACTACAAATATCAAGTGTCCGTTCTTATTATCGTCATAACAAAATTCAGACTCGTCCCAAAATCTGCGCGTGGGGAAATAAGGTTTTTTTTTCCAAAAGCCCGTTTCACATTGCTCATTACGTTCGTCTCTGCCACATCTTATTATCTGCGAACAATTTTGGAACTTGACTGAAATATCAACCTTAAATTTAGGCGGTGCAAATATCAATTTTACTCGTATCGGTTTTTTGAAATCACATTCGTCGCTCTTCGTTGATTCTGTCATCACGTTTTTAGATTCCCTATACGGAATCTTCCTTTAGATAATCATAGGTATTTCGCCGCTGGCAATTTGATTTATGAATGCATAATTTCAGGGTTCCTCGTCATAATGGCGATTTAGAATTTGATAAAAATTGTACTGCTGTAATTCGGGTAAAATTATACGAATAGAGCAATACTATAATAAATTATAATTTTGACTTGCTTACAAACTATACACAACGTTTTTCATTATTGCTTATTTATAATTTTATTACAGGTATAATCACAACAAGAGAAATCCTAGACAGAGAATTCAAATCGACGTATTATTTATTCGTTGAGGCAAAAGACCAAGGTAGTCTACCCAGATCGAGTAGAGTTCCCGTTTCGATTAAAATTACCGATGTTAACGACAATCCGCCAGAAATAATCGACCCTAGAGAAGATGTCGTTAGTGTAAGGGAGGAGCAGCAACCGGGAGCTGAGGTAGCACGAGTTAAAGCTATCGATAGAGACAATGGAGTGAACTCTACCATTACTTACTCTATTCTGAATGAGAGAGATTTGGAAGGGTTTGGTGTATTTGTCATAGACTCAGTAACAGGAGTTATTAAAACTAGTACAGGTAAACTTGCATTTTGTGAATGAAATTAATATAAAACAACTGTTGAAACATTACTTACATACTTTACTTTTCTTTTCAGTTCTTGATCACGAAGAAAGATCGATTTACAGACTTACAGTAGCTGCAACAGATGGTGGCAAGCCTCCAAAGCAGACTGTTAGGCAACTGAAAGTAGAAGTCTTGGACTTAAATGATAATCGACCTACGTTCACCAGTTCAAGTTTATCTTTCAAAGTAAGCATTTGAAATGTTAAAATTTAAACAAATGCAAAACCTTCAAGACAATTTATTTAATAAATGTATAACATTTTTCAGGTAAAGGAAGATGCCAAAATCGGCCATGTTGTTGGAACAGTTGCTTGTTGTGATAGTCACATTGATGAAAATTCAATAGATGACGACGAAAAACAAATTTCATATTTACTCATGCCACTGACAGCTGATCATTCTCCAGGTACTTTCGAAATAGATAGAAGAACTGGATCACTTGTTGTTGCGAGACAATTGGATCGTGAAATACAAGATGAATATAGATTAGAAGTTAGAGCTTTAGATACGTCTGCTACAAATAATCCTCAGAGCAGTGCGGTGACTGTACGAATAGAAATTGTTGATGTCAACGACAATACACCCCAATGGCCTCAAAATCCAATAAACTTAGAAATATCAGAAATTACTACTATAGGGACTACAGTTTACAATTTTACAGCTAAAGATGCTGATTCAGGTCCAAATGGAGAATTAAATTTTCGTATTATGTCCTCATTACCTCTTACCAAAAATGTTTTCAATCTTGACCCACTGACGGGGTCATTGACACTCACATCTGCTCTGGATTACGAAACCTTGAAGGAATATTGGTTGATCATAGAAGCTACAGATTTAGCTACAAACATATCAGAGAGGATGGCTACTTCCGCTACTGTACACATTTCTGTCACTGATGCCAATGATAACGTGCCAACTTTTGTATCTGCTTCCAAAGTTACTGTATCTCTCAGTACTTTATCCGGAACTCTTTATCAAGCATTAGCTATCGATGCAGATTCTGGTGATAATGGCAGAATATCTTACTACATATCTGGCGGCAATGACCATGCTTATTTTGCAATGGAATACGACGTTGGAAAGCTTACTTTGTCTAGTAAATATGCTTCAGATGTCTCAAGAGTGAGACCGGGACAGTATAAACTAAATTTAACTGTTTCTGACCACGGCATACCATATCCTAGACAGAGTCATATGACTTTACAACTAAATCTTCAGGAGTCAACAAATATTCCACCCAGGTTTACAGATTCATTTTACAGAACGAATATTACTGAAGACATTCGCCAGGGTAGCTTTGTGACTAGATTAACAGCAAAATCGTCAAGGGGAATTGCGAGTAAGTAAACCTTTATAAAGGCAAATAGTTTGATGTGTAATGTTCTTATTTTTCATCATATTTATATATTTCTATAATGTCCGTGTTGCATGATTATTAATAAAACATTATATTTACAGGTAACCTAACATACACAATACCAACAGGAGTAGCTGATGATAAATTCGCAATTGATGAGAGCTTGGGAACAATAACAGTTAAAACTAAAATTGATAGAGAAGAAAGGGACCAGTATATTTTTCCTGTCTACGTCACGGACTCCAGCACGTACCAATCTACAACAAACTTTGATGTTGCAACCGTCATTATCAGTGTTATGGATGTAAATGACAACCCTCCGAGTTTTAAGACCGGTTCTTGTTATCCTTTAGCTGTTCCAGAAAATAACGATGCAGAAGTAATACACACAGTTGCTGCTACAGACATAGATATAGGCGCAAATGGTGTAATAACGTACAGTATTACTTCGGGAAATAACGGAAATAAATTCTCCATAGATTCTACTACAGGAAAACTCACTGCGCGTACATTAGACCGTGAAACGCAGTCTAAATACTATCTAACGATAACAGCTTTTGATCATGGGTCGCCAGTAGCTCTACAAGGTTCATGTAATATGACAATTCTGGTTGAAGATCAGAACGATAATGACCCGGTGTTTGATACTGGGCACTACTCTGCGGCAATTCCGGAAGATTCTCCTATCGATGCATCTGTAATAAAAGTAAGAGCAACGGACGCTGATCTAGGATTAAATAAGCGCATCGTTTATTCTTTAGCAAATGAGAGCCAAGGATTATTTCGAATAGATAATAAAACAGGCATCATTTTCACTACTGGGTATGTATGAAAGATGAAAAATATTATAATTCATAGAATTATTTATTAATATTACATAGAATTCATTTAAGTAAACTTCATTGTGATAATTTATCCATCGGTTACGATATTCATGGAATATTTTTAATTGCTTGTTTCAGATATTTTGACAGAGAAAAGAAAAAGGTTTACCATTTTGAAGCAGTAGCTACAGACGAAGGACGCTATATAGCCCGGTCACAAAGAGTATCAGTTGAAGTATCAATTATAGATGTGAATGACAATAAACCAATTTTCACCAAATATCCATTCAGAGAGCAAGTTGCTACGTTGACACCTCCTGGACAAAGCTTACTTCGGGTCTCTGCAACTGATAACGACATTGGTACAAACGCTGAAATCTTATTTGATCTAATAGATACTTCCAATCAGAAATTTCGTATCAATCCTACGACAGGAGTTTTGACAGCTACTCAAAGCTTAGCCAGCGAAAACGGTAAACTCATTCACTTGAAAGTTGTAGCAAAAGATAAAGGAAATCCTCCTCAGAGTTCTATAGGTCTTATTGAAATACGAGTTGGAGATTTTTCTGAACAAACTCCGTCCTTGAATTTTCAAAACGCTACATACAATGTTACTATAGATGAAAATTTACCATACGGAAGAGAGATTCTCAGAGTTACTGCTATCAGAAGTGACGGGCGACGACAGAAAATAATTTACGAAATTGGAAATGGGAATGACCAGTACGCTTTTGAAATTGATTCCAGCACAGGAGTAATTAGCGTAAACAATTCAGCTAACCTTGATTATGAGTCCCATCCTGGACCAATAAGACAACTGGTTGTAGTTGCTCGAACTGAAGGGAGTGTAGTGTTATACGGCTATGCAGATGTATTTGTAAATTTGCTTGATGTAAATGACCACGCTCCGAGGTTCACCCAACAGCAATATATCGCTAATGTCCTTGAAGGGAATACTAAAGGTGAATTTGTCGTCCAACTAACTGCAAAAGATGGTGACCGTGGTGTAAACGCGCGAATACTGTACCATATAGTAGACGGTAATCACGATAACGCGTTTATTATTGAGCCAGCGTTCTCTGGGTCGGTTAAGACTAACATCGTACTGGATCGGGAGATAAGAGAGACGTATAAATTGACAGTTATTGCCACAGACGAGGGCGATCCTCAGATGACTGGTACAGCAACACTCCGCATCAACGTCGTGGATGTCAACGACAACCAACCGACATTCCCTCCGCCGAACGTCATCTCCGTATCTGAAGGTACGTTTGTATAATATAATATAAAGTTTTTCGTATATGCAACCGTTTACTTATTCGGTTTTAAATTGCTATAGGGCAGCCTATCGGGCCTTTCGAAATAAATTGGTAGAACAAAAAGCGTTCACAAAGAGGGAGGCATTTTACATAATTTGTATTCTCGACTCCGCGACTGGCTTACATTGCGACTTTTCGATTCCAACGCCGAGATTAAATAAAAGGGACTCCTTTAGGATCAATATTTATTGGATGGTATTACATTTTTTTCGAGTGCATGTTTTAGCGGTGCCTCCCTAACAGACTGCGTCCGCTTACTTTTTTCGTTGTTTCTTTATTTTTATATCATTGTACGTCGACAGTGGTTTTGTTTTAGTGGATTTTATTTTGCTGATCCTTAAAACGGCAGTCAAACGAGAGGTACCGTCAACGTCTAAGTATGTTTGTTTTTTACTTTTTGCAGGAACGGAAGTCGGGGCTGTGCTGACATCTGTTACGGCAAACGACGTTGATACATATCCTGCGCTAAAATACTCGATTGTACAAGGGGACAATAGATTTTCCATTGACAGATACAGTGGGAAAGTAGTTTTGAATAAGCCCTTGGATTTTGAGACGACGAAATCTTACCAAGTGAACATCACAGCCTCTGACAGTGAGCACGTGGCAAAAACTACTCTTACGATAAAAGTTACCGATGTCAATGATAACACTCCCGATTTTGATGATATCACATACAACAGGATATTACCCGGTAAGTCACATTAAATAGTCAATATCAAAACAATTTCCTGCGCCCTGGATATAAATCAGTCTATATTCCTTTTTGTAAAATAAAATTACTATTTTTCTTTTATATGAAAACTAGTTTACCTATTCGTTTTATTTTAATGAAATTGTTCTCATCACATCTCAACAGCAGTCACTCTTCATAAAACCACTTATTACACTTAAAAAAATCCCAATTTCAGAAGGCACGGGCACCGTTGAAATTGGTTCAGTCAGCGCTAAAGACAAGGATAGCGGTGATAACGGCAAGATCACTTACTCCATTCTTCGTCCAACTAACGGCTACTATATCGACGTGATATCTGGCGCAATTTTCGTAAACTACAGTGCTCTTTCACCTAATCAGAGAGATACGGAGTTGGCTATAGTAGCCACAGATCATGGGAAACCCAATAGAAGTGCTGTGGCCTCAGTAAGAGTTAGTACGGGCGCGTCTTCAGAGATCAAACCTTTTATTGGACAGGACACGTACAGGTGATTATTTAAATATTATTCCAAATATTATCCAACTAGACTTTATATAGTGAAACAATGTAGTTAATGGAATGGTTCCTCAGATTGTTTATACTCAATACTAAGATTACGTTTATCTATATTCCAGGATAACAGTAAACGAAGACACTGAAAAAGGATCAGCCTTACTGCAAATTGGTGGCATCAATGACGTGCTGAAGAAATACAACCTGGACTTCCACATAATATCTGGTAACGAAGGTGCCATATTCGATGTCACTGCAGATGGAGCACTGATTCTACTCAACAGACTTGACAGGGAATCTCAAGATTCTTACGTGCTTGGGCTAGCAGCTGTCGAAAAGGGAAATATAGTTACCTACAACCAAAACAAAACATCAATTACAATATTCGTATCTGTCGCAGATGCTAACGATAACGCTCCAATGTTTTCAACAAATGAATTTGAACTCACTGTTAGTGAAGATGTGAAAATTGGTTATACGCTGACCCAACTAACCGCGACGGATACTGATTTATATGGCTCTTCTAATGCTGCAATAATTTACAATATTACTTCAGGAGATGATGAAAAATTATTCTATATTCACCCAACTACTGGCATCTTGACTGTAAATAAAACACTAGACTATGATACTGGTAGCACTGAATATAAATTAATCATAATAGCATGTGATCAGGGGATTCCATCCTTGTGTAATGCAGCTTATATAAAAGTTGGTATAATCGACCAAAATGATAATTTACCTACGTTCCCGGTTAATGAATACTTTGAAACAATTGGAGAAAACGAAAGAGTAGGAACTTCGGTATTTACTGCCAGAGCAACTGATTTAGATAAAGGGCGATATGGAAAACTTAATTATTCTATTGTGCCATCTCCTAACAATTATAACAGAAATGATGATTCTTGGCAAATGTTCCTTATTGATGCTTCTTCTGGTTTAGTCAACACAAATGCTGTTTATGACTATGAGTCCAAAAACAAGTATGAATTTGCAATCAAAGCTTCAGACTTGGGTGGCAAGAGCTCAACTGTTAAAGTTAGAATAGACATTGAGAGCAGGGACGAATTTTATCCTCAGTTTACGCAAAAGACCTATAAGTTTGGTGTCCCCAAATCAGGATCATTACCTACTGGCTTTTTCATAGGTCAGGTGACAGCTACTGATAGAGACAAAGGCATTGATGGAAGAATTGTTTATCAACTGTCTACCTCACACTCTTACTTCAAGATAAACAGGACAACGGGGTCTATTATTCTGAAAAAGAAGGTAGATTCAGTGCAAAGCCTTTTTGGTTCAGATAAATCAATAAGCTTAGTAGTGACTGCAAGCTCAGGGAGACAAGGCTCTTTGACGAATAAAACTGCAGTAGAAATTGGACCAAATGGAATGGCGCTTACTACCGATGGGACAAACCAAATAAGCGACGCGTCTGCTGCTCCTAGTGGTGGGCTTTCAGATTGGGCATTAGGTTTACTCATTGCTTTTATATTTATAATTATAATATTCGCGGCGGCATTCCTATTCTTGCATATGAAGAATAAGAGACACAAAAAGGTAAATAAGCCAGGACTGAATTCAGAAGGAGTAGGAGCAACAAACAGTTATGTAGATCCGAGCGCTTTTGATACCATTCCAATAAGAAATACTGGAACCGTTAACACAGGAAACCAATTCGCTCCTCCTAAATATGATGAAATTCCACCTTATGGACCTCATACAGCAAGCTCAAACTCTGGTGCAGCAACTACTTCAGAACTTTCTGGGTCAGATCAGTCAGGGTCAAGTGGTAGAGGATCTGCTGAGGATGGGGAAGATGGTGAAGATGAAGAGATTAGAATGATAAATGAAGGTCCTCTGCAAAGAGAAGGTATTCACAGGCAAACTGACGATGATAATCTCTCTGACGTGTCAGTTCATAATACTCAAGAATACCTAGCTAGACTTGGTATTGTAGACACTGGGACTGGTGGTGGTGCATCAACTTCCTCGAGGAGGTGCTCTGAAAATGTTGGCAACAAAGATGCTATGATGCATCACGCTCCTATTGACTCGATGCATATGTTCGACGAAGACGCAGCTCATGAAAATGACATCACAAACCTTATTTATGCCAAATTGAACGAGGTTACTGGAAGTGAAAGGGCAAGCAGTGCAGACGAGACCAGTACAGCAGTTGATAGAGCCATGGCTTTAGGTGCCTTCCCTAGTGCTCCTGGAGATAGCACTGCAGTTCCAACTGCCGGTCCTTCAATGACTGGTAGCCTTAGTTCTATAGTTCATTCAGAAGAGGAGCTAACAGGAAGCTACAATTGGGACTATCTTCTTGATTGGGGACCTCAGTATCAGCCTTTAGCTCATGTATTCTCAGAAATAGCTCGATTAAAGGACGATGCGGTTTCACTTCAGAGCGGGAACAGTGGTGCTTCTAGCGCTAAGAGCAAAGGAACATCTATATCTGGTGGTAAAAGTGTACCTCCACCATTATTGACGACAGTAGCACCGAGGAGTTGTCCAGCTCCGTCGTTATCTTGTAGACAGCCTCAGTTATTATTACCAAGGTCTCCAATAAGCCATGATGTTGCCGGAGGGTTTTCTGCTGCAGCGGCTATGTCGCCTTCCTTCTCTCCGTCTCTTTCCCCCTTAGCGACTAGGTCCCCCTCAATGTCTCCTCTAGTAGGCCCTGGACTTCCTGTGCCAGGTAGCAGGAAGCCACCCCATTCGACAATGAGGATATGAATGTACGCATTGTTTTCCTAGTATATTGTACATATGTGTACTGTTTGCCTATAAGTATTGTTAGTAATATTTATTTGTTAGTCGATTTGATCGGCTTAGTTTCTATGTACCCTACATATTGAAATCTAATTGTCATTTTGTGCATGTTTACGACGTGATCATTGGATGTGCTCAAAGTGATTTCTATTAAGCGCTTTATACCGATTTTTACGGTAAATGTAAATAAATTATGTATACATTCGGGTTTTAATTTTAAATGTATATAAAATTAGATTGTATAAACTAGTGCCTTGTATAATATTGAACAAAGACTGCCATGTTATTATGTTTTTTTATATACAAAAGAATCAGCTTTACTCTAAGCTATAAGTGTAGTTATTGTAAGCAATATTTTTACGAATAAACTCGCAAAGTAATGAGACAATCCAATATAGGAACTCCTGTGCCTTTAAAATGATTTCTGGAAAATCATGAATAAGTAATTATTATTGAACTGTGATTTTCAGTCTTAAGTAATTAAAATGCCCATATTTGTATTCTATTCGATGATTTGGGACAGCTCTGAAAATCTAAATCAAATATTTATGTGCCACAACACATTCCAGCTATGTTTTTTTAAACTCTGATATATATAAGTAATACATTTTCATAATACTAAATTTGCAATGAAAATTTAATTAATAAAAATATGAATCATTTTATCCATAAATCGAATCAATATATGAATGGAATACTTAGCCTGTAAATATAATATGTTGATAAATATAATACATCCAACGACTGTCAGCGGAGAGTGTTTAAACGACAATAAAAATGAAATTTTATATCATACTGGTTTTATTTGATATCACTTTAACCTTTTAGGCTAATATTATTAATCAATGAAAAACTTATTACTTAAGCTATACATATATAACCACAGATAAAAAACTCCTACTGGACGTTCAAATTCCAATAAGCCCTTTGTTATTTTGATAAAAATTGATATTTTACATGCAGACGAACTCTGCTATATTTTGGAATTTGTTTAGCATTTTCTATCAAAAAGATATTATAATTATTTATTTTCGCCTGAACCACCTATCCATATTTGTATCCCAAATATTACGGAAGATTATCCTCCGACTATTTATCCTTTCAGAGCGCATGCAAAAGAGATTAAAAATGAATACAATTTTAACATAGGCAGGTTAACCTTAGGAAGAAAATACTAGAAGCTGATACATTACGGTATATGTACCAGGAGTTTATAACAATACAGATCTTTTACCTATAAGTTGGTCGGTTAAGTTCTGGTTTGTGTCAATAAAAGTGAAAAAAAAAAATACAGACGGTATTATGATACAAACTTAGACTCGGTACCTAAATGTTTACGGATATTTTAAATTACTCCTATATTGTTATGAGCTCCTGGTACTTTCATATAGGATATGAAACCTTAAACCAGAACCCAGAACCAATGTTATAAAATATTCTTGATTGTTATGAGCGCCTGGTACTTTCGCCTGGACTGAGCTGAATTACGTGGAATTTCTTATAAAAAAGGTTGGTATCAGGAGTTTATAGCAATACAGAAGATATTAATGGTATTATGATACAATCCTAGACTCGGTACGTTAATGTTCACGGATGTTTTAAGATATTCTTATATTGTTATGAGCGCCTGGTACTTTCATGTGATCTTAGGAAGATAAAAAACGAGAAGACAAAAAAAATATTTGAGAAATCTAAACCTGAGCGAAGCCGGGGCGGGCCGCTAGTTTCTTATAAAAAGGTAGGTACCAGGAGTTTATAACAATACAAAAGGTATATAATTTTAGACTAGCTACCATAATGGTCACGGATGTATTAAATTACTCCTATATTGATATGAGCTCCAGGTACTTTCATTTAGAATAACTATTGAGTCAGAACCAATGCTTTAAAATATTCTGAGCGCCTGGTACTTTCAGATTACAGTTTAAAACTAACTTGGAATTTATTTAATCTTGTAGTCTTATGAGCGCCTGGTACTTTCATATTTTACAACTTCAAACCGAAACCTATTGTTTCAAATTTGTGTTGTTGTAGAATTTAGATAAACTTGTAGTAATTTTATGAGCGCCTAGTACTTTCATATTTTACAACATAAAGCCGGAAACCTATTGTTTCAAATAGATTCTGAGTGTTATGAGCTCCTGGTACATTCACATTAAAGTCAACGTGGGTTCTCTAGAATGTGCAATTGTTTTTCTCATAAATAAATAATGTATGTATGTCATTCGGTGTTTGTAGTTAAACTCCTCCGAAACGGCATGGCCGATTCTCATGAAATTTTGTGTGCATATGGTAGGTCTGAGAATCGGACATCTATTTTTCGTCCCCCTAAATTTAAAACGGTCCAGTTGTTTCAGAACATATAGACATTCATCAAATATTTTGTCCACCCGTGCGAAGCCGGGGCGGGCAGCTAGTTATTCTATATTAATAGGGATGAGTCGGTATGGATAGGTGGAATAGGCGCTTATTTGGCAGTTGTTAGGCTCATGCGACAAACATCAAAATAATCTATCGATGAGAATCCCTGTACTGTCAATCAAGGCATTCGTTTATAAATCCTAAGACGATTTAAAGCCTTATTATCTTTTCCAATAAGGAAACACATTGAGCAGTTTATAAATAAATTAAAGTGATGATAAATCTAATATTCAGTACAATACATTTTAATACTTAATCGTACGTAGTGAAGTAAAACACGCCAATTATAAGTGCTATGAAAGTGAAATAATAAAATATTCAATTAAATTTTTATTCCTTAAACTTTTTTGTTGCAAAAATGATTTTCGTCTTATAAAAAAGTAACCCTTTTGAGAGAGACTATAGGCATAGTTACGGCTTTATATAGCTGTCTCAATTTTCTTGCATGTCTCTCGAGGTATGACTGAGTGAGATAGCATTAAAAAACGGGCTAGTTATAAACGACAAACTATTGCCGCTACTGTTAAAATTTATCTATTTCTTATAACTCTTTCAATATGAATGCTGTTAGTATAAACAAACTATCTCTATAATGATATACATAATTAACTAATATAAAACTACAAAATGCTTATATACTTAAAAAAGAGTAAGACAATGTACCTACATACTTACTTAGACCATAATATATCTTCACGACTTCCCACAAGAGTCCCCGCAAAGGTAGGCAGAGGTCACAACACCCACTTTCCACCGAAGGTAACTTGGTGCCAACGTGGCAGATGGTGAGTCCGTCGCCGTCTCTTAGGCACTACATACGTCTTTGAATTTCTTCTCAGACGTATGCAGGTTTCCTCACGATGTTTTCCTTCACCGTAAAGCTCGTGGTGTGGCTAATCACTGCACTTAAGTTATAAAAACTTATTGGTACAAGACCGGTGAAATGGGAAACATGCGTCGCAACGCATATTACACACGGCCATCACGGCATTGGTAGCAAGAACATCTTTCGACTAACGTAACTCTCGAAATATCAACATTTTCATACGAATTTTAGTTCCACTTTTAGCAGCGCTGTTAATTTTCACAAAAATAGTCGAAAGCGATACGAATGCGTAGTCGAAGGTTTTTCTTGCTAAGGCTGGGGACAGCATAGATACCTAAAACAACACTCTCACTTGGTAAATAACACACATTCTTCACAGCTTACTAATATAGGACTAATGTGCTGGCATAGAATGAAGGCTAAATTTTTTTGACGTGGTTGTTTAAATGCATGTCTATGACCACATCTTCGGACATCAAGGAGTTGCTGCAAGCCGTAACTACACCTGTGCCTCCTTCTGTTGGAGTCAATCCGTTGGTCCCAGGGTCCTGGAAATCAGAGAGATAGACTAAACGAGGTAGGGCGATTTGTGATTTGTGGGTTATCCCATTTAAATTGGAGCCGCCCGACTGGGGACTGTACCTCCGCCTTACAGAAGACCGCAGTGAAAAAACACTACTTGATGTAGTGTTGTGTTTCTGCGGTAAGTAAGGTTGCCAGTGCTCCACGAGGATACGCTGGGCTAGTAGTATTGCTGCTAGCACAGTGAGTCCTCATCAACAACACGGTTGACACCCCGTGAGTGATATCCCTGGTATTGCTAGCGGCTATGAGCTACGGTGACTGCTTACCATCAGGTGGGCCGTATGCTTGTGTGCCACCTAAGTAGTATAAAAAAAAACTTGTGGAATGTGGTGATCCAAATGGAGTCAAGCATTAGGGTTCTTCAAGAAGGGCTTAAAGAGATATGTTGGGAATTGTGTTGACTCACAGTGATCGCGTCGCACGCCATCAATTCATTCTTAGACAGATGTTCCACGATAGCAGCTGTATAACAGTCTCCGAGCATGTTGTTGGTCGTTCGTATCCGGTCTCTGCAATTAATTATAGGTAGCTCTCATTATCGAAACCATTATGTTCACTTTTAAACTGTCGCGTTGCACGTTTATACAATTATTATTGGAATTAACGCAAAGGACATCATCCATTTTGGTCCAAATCTGAAAATTCTGGCGGGCAAGCTCTAACAGAATATACAAAAAAATGCGTTGGCCGGCATTTTCAGATTTGGATCATATACTTTATGAAATATGGATGATGTCCTTTACCTTTTAACTTTTTTACCAGAGTTGTGGTGACCGTGTGGTGTGAAGCGTTGCCCGCTATTCTAGCGACGCAAGTTCCAATACCACCGGTCTACCAATGAGGTTTTCTAACTTAAGTACAGTGATTAGTCACACCACGAACTTTACGGTGAAGGAAAACATCGTGGGGAAATCTGCATACGTCTGAGAAGAAGTTCAAAGACGTATGTAGCGCTTGAGATACGGCGACGGACTCACCATCTGTCACGTTGGCACCAAATTATCTTCGGTGGAAAGTGGGTGTTGTATCACCTCTGCCTACCCCTTAGGGAACCGTTGTTGGAAGGCGTGAAGATATATGATTATTATAGTAGATACTCACACAAGCCAATCAACAGCGAAAAGTAAGGAAACGTCATGCGTGGGCGCATCTACAGCTGCTAATACAACCAGAACTAACACCAATGCGGCCGACGGTACAGACGCTGATGACACTGACGCAGCTGTCGATGTTAGGCTGGGGAATATATCACCAATAGAATTAGCATTAAGGTCGGAAGTCAGTTGCTTTGTGTAAAAAGCGGGTAACCAATTACATCGCGATAGATGTAATGGTGTCCTCAATGATGATTAGTTACTGCAGGATTTACTATCATAAAAGGATCATGTCTACAGCAACATTCTACCACCGCACTCGCCTTCGGAGGGGAATTCATCCTCACACATTGGAACCGCAATGGTCTCGCAC
The DNA here is from genome assembly GCA_951449985.1 of Falcaria lacertinaria. NCBI lineage: Eukaryota > Metazoa > Arthropoda > Insecta > Lepidoptera > Drepanidae > Falcaria > Falcaria lacertinaria. The sequence goes on from OX602115.1 coordinate 9,883,141, forward strand.
GGTGCGGTTCCAAATGAGTTCTCCCGCCCACGATTAAATTGTGGAATGAACTCCCTCGCCGTAGTTTCCCAAAAGACTAAAGCATGGGATTCTTCAAGAAGAGAGTGAAGAAAATTTTGAAGGGTCTGCAACGCGCGAGTGATATCCCTGATTTTGCAAGCGTCAATAGGCTACGGTGACTGCTTACTATCGGGTGGGCCGTATGCTCGTTTCCCACCTGAGTGGTATAAAAAATATATTTACATATACTCACAATATGGTAGCCAGCTGAGCAAAACCAATGTGCATGTTGTTAATCTGACAGATGAAGACACTGGCAACGGCTAGGAATAACGCGGTGCCGTCCATGTTGATGTTGCAGCCGATTGGTAACACGAATCTCGTGATGCGAGGATCGATGCGAAGCGGTCCTTCCATTGCACGGAACGTTACCGGCAAAGCTGCCGCACTGGGGAGAAACGTAATTTATGTTTATATAAGTCTTTCGCCTGATGGTATGCGTCACGTCCATGCAACAGATGCAGTTCCATCCAGGACCTCAATTCTTTGCACTGCGCTCGTTACCTCGAAACATAAGTTCATGATCTCCTTTGTCCAGTAAATTCAAAACAGTTTCCCTCAAACCGGAACACAATAATGTTAATGACGTGAAAACGGATCTTATACGCGATATTAAATTGTTTATTTTCCATTCGACGTTTCGATCCGATCCGATCAGCCGTTTCTGCTTTGAAAAGTAGCAAACAAACAAACAGAGTTACTTTCGCATTTGTAATATTAGTATGGATGATCTTACGTGGAAGCCGTAGCAGAGGCCGTGAGCATGGCGTGTGACAGGCCCCAGTAGAATTTGTACGGGTTCTTCTTGAGGAACATAAAGTAGACGAGCTGCATCACGACCAGTTGGTACAGGAACACCCCGATGGTGACCGTTGCTATGAACCACGCCAGTTGGGACATTACTTGAGCTGGAAATTTTTGAATAACGTTTGTTAGCATTTTCGTAATGGATTTTATAATCAGCGCCTTCTTGTTTGCTTCATTTTAAAACCTAGGAAATATAAACAAGGATAAAAATATCTTCCTTTTGATTGATAGCTTAATCAATCAAAAGGTATCGTCTGTATCGTGATTATTTTGTAAAACTGTTTAGTTCAGGACAGTCAGAAATTTGAAGAATGTACGTTATTCAAACAAGTTCCAACTGAAATTAATGTATCAATTGAACCAATACTATCTATTGTTACATAAACAGATGGGTTAACGTCAGAATGACTACAAATAAATTCACAGCAATTTTTAATAGTTGCAAGTCTCGTCATGTTTGAATTGTATCCCATTCTGAAACTGGGATATAGTGGATATGATATGAGATAGGAGATACTGGATATTGAAGTCAAGCTGGCTCTCACTTCTATACAGAATCGTGAGACTAGCTCTGAATCACGGAACTCTGGCCAGAACAGCTTTCGACGTCGTATTCGTATTGCTTCGAATATTTTTTAAAACCTGGACCAGAAGCTCCGTATTAGAAGGTATATCAAGGAAAATCACGTAGTTTGCAGAACGTCGGCATATTAAAACTCCTATACGGTAACAATGTCTTCAGTGGCAAAACGATTTACTAGTGAAACGTCAAAATGTGTTGAGTCGGGGGACTTAAAGATCTGAAAAAGTAAACAAATAAATATGTACCTATTGGCCTTAAGTTCATGATAAGTTGCGATATCAATATTAATAGTAATATATTCAAGTGTCGTCAGGTCAAGGGATATACTATTAAGATAAAATACCTGAAAACTAAAAATATATTCTTTAAATTAAATTAATTTGTATCAGCAAGACCATAAATTGTTGAGACTTGGTACTTATTTAAAGCCACAGAAGAAATTATGCCAATGATAAACTAGTTCATTCTTTATCACTCCGCTTTACCTGATTTTTATTAAGTCTACAAATTCACTATGTGGATGAATTTCTTTATGTGTCGAATTCTAAATTTCATTGGACATAAGAATAAAATTTACGAGTGTATCTAATTTCAATATGGATAACAATTAAAATTAATCTAACTTATCAAGTTGACTAACCGGGTTCGTTCCAAAATATTATCTTTAGTACTTTGAATCTTAAACTAGAGCATAGAAAAAAGTGCTGGCGAGAAGTGGAACTAAAATATGGTATATTTTTATTGATATTTCAGAGTTTTCGAATACTTAGTCATAGATGTACTTGCTACTAGAAGTGCTATAAATTGCACTCACCAATATTAGTAACGCCAAGAATCTTCCCAGCGATCACGCTGCTGACCCCAACAGGAGTAAACCACATGACCCCGGTCACCATCTTCATGATGACGTCGAAGATTGCTTGAAAGAAGTCGACCACCACTTGCCCTTTGGGCCCTAGAGTGCCGAGAAGACTGCCGAATACCAGGCAGAAGAATACAAGGCCTAGAGTGTTGGTACCAGATCTGTATGAGAAAAAATATATTAAAGGTATGAGCTCAAACAAGTCTCATTTCCGAAATCAAGAAACAAATAAGGCATACAATGCGAATATGGTTGGAAGAAGAAGCCGTGGCAGGTCAAGGTTTCTACTTGCTAGATCAAATTACCAAAGCACTCAATGATGTAAGAGTAAAGAGTACTCAGAACCGGCTGTATGAAGTGATGGATGAATGTAAAATAGCAAAAGACATGTGCAAGTTAAGAGTGACATGGAGCTCTATACTCTGCCATTCTCCGTCAGGGACGTGGCGTGATGATATACGAGTATGTATGTATGAAAAACAACGAATGAAGGTCATAAATAATACCTGTAAGACACTACTCTCACTAAAGCAGGTGCTGTGTTGTTTTCAGAAGTATTCTTTGAGAACATAGATGGCGCTTCCTCGTACACGGTGTGCGCTTGTTGGAAAGCAGCTTGCACTAAGTTGTCAGGGAAAATGTTCCTGCAATGTTAAGCAGACTTCATTTGCCATTTACGTATATATAGCCGCTATTTCTAAATCATAGAAAAACAAATCAATTGTATCTATTTGTATTGATTCCAGAGAATCTCATTCGCATTGTGGAAGCTGTTTAGTTTTTCGTTCATCAGCAATGTCTATAAGGAATTTTGTAGGAACTCTCGTTTCATTCACGACGCGCGATCTTATTCTCCAATATAACCACAAGTTAATTTATCTAATCTGGTATACACCACGAATAGTCCAACATGACTAAGATCTTCGGATTTAATATTTTTACGAAATTTAGTAATCGGTCAAAGTAAATAAGACTTGAGTTTCTTTACTCACCTGCCTATATCCAAAAGGCTATCCAGTATTTTGTGATCTTTCTTCACCTCGAAGACGACTAAATCTTCCTTTAACTCAGGTTGACCAGGATGTATTAACATGGCCAGCAATATCCCCAGAAATGCATTGAACATTGAAGTCAAAATGAAGTACGATAAGGTTCTTAGTGCAATTTTGCCATTCATCTTCGCGTTTAGGCTTGCGGATCCAGCAATCAGGCTGGCAATGATCAGGGGCAAGATCATGAGCTTGAGGAGCCTCATGAAGAGCTCGCCAGGGTAAGAGATGATCATCAACGCGTCATCACCAAGGTGAAATGGACGGAGCCCGAAACCTGAAACAGCCGGTCATCAAATTTGGTATAGAAGATGCTATTCTGTCATGTTCCCATGTGGTACTTAATAAGTATCTATTAATTTAATATGGATCGAAGAATTAGCAATTACTTCTCCTATTAATCTTCTTACTGTGAATCAAAATATATCCTAAACTTTATAGTGTTGAGGGACTAATTAATTTGTGTTCCACGAAGAGTTGGTAATCACGATAGCAACGCTATGTAGACTTTACAGTATTTACAGTGCGTTCTATTACGTTGGCTAACACAGAAACAAATACTTTTTCGGAAGTTCTGGATATTAATATGAAGTCCATATTAATATGGTAGTTACATGAACGTATTATTTTTGTGATTAAGAATATTTTAAACCACCTCTTTGAAACACCAGAAATAGGTGAAGAAAGTTTGGTAGATATTAATTTGTGTGTATTTATACACGTGTGAAGCCGGACTAACTAGTTAGTTCATATATTCATAATAAAAAAGAACTAAGCACTGCGTTGATAGGTCTTCTTTACCCAGTAATTTTGCTAGCTACAGTGCCCTTCAAACCGGAATACAATAATGCTAGGTATTACTTTTTAATGACATATCCGATACTGCGTGTGGTATTATACCTTCATGCAATAAGGGACATATCAACTGGCAAGAACATTTCATTTTTATCTACTCACCGATGGCAATTCCAACAATAACTCCAATAAGAGTGACGACCAACATCATGTTTTCGGCTAGGAACTTCTTCAGTCCAGTAGGCTCCTCCTGAGTGGATCGGCCCTCCGTGGTCTTCGGCCCTCGGTCAGCAGGGCCCATGTTGGCGAACAGGTACTCTGTAAAGCGTTCACTTTTCTCCATTACAGAGTAAATTGGACTTGATGCACCAGATCAGTTCACCTGTTTTTTTTCAAGTATTTATTTTCTATCAACTCTTTATAAATTATAATTAGGCAGTCTTCTATAAATTGATTTAGGGTTTCATTTTGCTGTTATATTATTTTTATTCTAAAACCGTTTCAATTTTGATTATTGACTGCGTTACAACTGCGAGTTTTATCATTTATATTTGTTTTAAATTGTCAATTAACTTGAGCGATCCTTTCACATCTCCCCAGGACCACTAACATAGCAACACTGCATGTTTTATACCCACAAGTTCTATAAAAACTGCCTCGATACCCAGACGAACACGTCTTACACTAACATCGATTATAACTACCATCCATCACCTCTTTTCTTCGGTTAAATATTTCAAGCTCTGCGTCAAATCAGCAATGTATACTAGGTTGAAATTTCCTCGATGCCTCGTTTGAGGAAGCCATGTTGAAGACGGCGCGCGCATCCATCGATTGCAATCCATTGAGTGCATAAAATATCTTTAAATACATTATTAAATTGTGGGCATTATAAGCTTTGCTAAGGGATTGTGGTATTTCAATTCCATTAAGGAATGTACTGCCTTCGTGTATTGAATGGGCAGGTAAAGCGGTCAGCTTATTTACTTATTAAAACTTAATGCACAATTAAAGTACAATGGTGGACTTAAGGCTAAAGCATTTTCTACCAGTCTACCACAGCTGGCAGGAGAAACATAGGAGCAGGTGTGCATATCATAAACTGTAACATGAATGGACTGTGATCATGTCAACAACGAATAAAATACATACATAGAATATAAAATAATATAATATATACCAAATAAATATACATAATATATAAATGAGAAATGAATATAGTATATGAATAACTATAACCATAAATGCCGGAAATGTGACGAATATCCTTTACGTATGCAAGGAGACTTGACCTGACCAGATTCCTGGGTTACCTAAAGCATAGGATCTGCATCGCGCGAGTGATACCCCTGGTGTTGCAAGCGTCGATAGGCTGCGGTAACCGCTTCCATCAGGACCGTATGCTTGTTTGCCACCTTAGTGGAATGAAAAATCATTTTTGGTATCATTCAAATTTGATTATTACGCAGCCCTAACAAGACAAACTCCTTTATCGACCTTTTCCATTTGCGTTTTTATTTGCAACATCTTATAAGGTAGTTCTTGAGGAAAGCCTAATAATTGCTTGGCAAATTTTGATTTGGATGTTGTCACGTAAATATGTATCTTGTCCGAATTTGTGATAACTTTTTTACTATGATAGATATAATATTTGATTTTTGAATATGGTATTACCATATCGGTGATTTCCTCGGGAAAATGTGCATTGCGTTGCGGCTACAGAAGAAATAAAGTCATTGGCGCGAAATCTTTAGATTTTTTCTCTAATTATAAATTGAATTGATGACCATAATTTATAATAATAATAATAATAATGCTTGGACATTATCACACAGCGCCATCTGGCCCCAAACTAAGCAAAGCTTGTATTATGGGAACCAGTAGCTGATATAATCTAATATATAAAATTCTCGTGTCACAGTTTTCGTTGCCATACTCCTCCGAAACGGCTTGACCGATTTTGATGAAATTGTTTGTGCTTATCCGGTATCTATGAGAATCGGCCAACATCTATTTTTCATCCCCCTAAATGTTAGGGGTAGTCCACCCCTAATTTTTTTTTTTTTTTAGGCCGATTTCAAAAATTCTTTCTCCTTTAGAAAGCTACATCATCACTGAGTAACATAGGCTATATATTATACTAGCTTCCCGCCCCGGCTTTGCACGGGTAGACAAAATATTTGATATAAAAGTCTACCCGTGCGAAGCCGGGGCGGGCCGCTAGTAATACTTATATACTTTTTTGTAAATACATACCAAACACCCAAACGCAAGGCAATCATATTTGTCACATAAATGTTTGCCTTGGCGGGAATCGAACCCGCGACCTCTAGCGTAGCAGTCAGGTATACTAACCACTAGACCAGCGGTCTCGTCTTATTTATGGAAATTTATTTTTTTGCGCTAAAACCCATTGTAACTCGGTTTCTTTTTACTAAATAATGTAAAACAACCTCGTATACAATGGGTCACTTTAGCACCTTGTATAACAATGTACTAATATCTTATCTATCTTACTAATATCTTCCGACGTTTTGCATCGGCCGTGGTCACGGGCTGAAATCAGTCATGTCATCAACATTATCATTCTCATTTCTCTAGATAATTAGTGGCTGATGAAAATATCGTACTGGCAGTCAAAAATTAAGTCTAAAATGTTCTGTAATTAACCTTACTTCACAAAGTTATTTGTGAAACATTATTAATTTATTATTTGCGAGTTAACACTTGTACACATATGAAATTAGCATTTACGTCACATCAATTTCATCAGTTTTTGGCCTGCGGTCTTGCCACAGCTGGCCCCGTATGTGAGACATCCCGATCAGTGTGGGGTCACATAACTTTGGAAAAACTAAAGGTTTTCTGTAACATTTCAAATGTGAAGATAGGCTGTCAATAAATAAAATACCGAGTTATTTATAAATACGATCTTCTTTATCTATACTGATATTATAAAGAGGAAAGATTTGTATTTTTGTGTGTGTATGTTTGTATTGAATAGGCTCCGATACTACTGGACCGATTTCAAAAATTCTTTCACCGTTAGAAAGCTACATTATCACTGATTAACACAGGCTATTTATCATATTGATACGCGGGCGAAGTCGCAGGGAAACAGCTAGTACGTAATAAAGAAAAGATTATGAAAAGAATGTTAACCTGTAATATATTCGACCGACAATATAAAGTCTTTGCTAAACAGGCTTAGCGTAACTTGCCATTTGTTTCTTTTAATCCATTCAATCATCCATTTGCTAATTGCGTCATAGTATGAAATAAAAACAACATATTTCTTTTTATAAATATCGCTATACTATTATGAATAGCGACCTAATACTCAGAGCCGAATTTCAATAGAAAATTGCTTATTGCAATTCTACCTACTTTAATCTACATAATATAAAAAACTGTATACGTACATAGTAAACTACACAATTCACAAACGTCCACATGACGATGATTAATCATACTTCGGAAGCATTATCTTGGCAAACAATGACAGCGCAAGGGAGTTTTTGGCGGGAATCAGGCGGAGCGGTTGAGATGTTTTCCAGTGTGTCGTAAATTGTGTTATAGTGATCTTTAATGTGTATTTTTGGTGTCGATATGTGCAGTAAAGTTTCATTTAGTGACTGATTTATAGGAGCATTAGAAATAATGCCATAATACGACTTTTGGGTTAAGTGATTTATCATTTTGGTCAATAGATTACCTCTAATCTAAAGGCGTGTTACGATCTGCTACTGCCGTGGGTTGTCTCCAGAAACTCCATTGGGCGTTAGAATGCATGACACTAGGCATTTTAATGCGGCAAACACGAGAAATTTTGCAACATGAAAATTCTCTAACACTCAACACTGGCAAAAATAGTCCCTGAAGGGATTGATTGCCATACTTAGGAAGAAGAAGAAGAAGACAGCGCAAGATTATCATCCACATTCTAAATAATTTTTGTCATAGTGAAAGGTTACTAGTCTCAAAAGAGACTTAAGTAATTCGATTCATAATAATTAATCTGTACTATTTTTGTCTCGCTATCCTTGGATCAATTGTTTATACCACTAAGGTGGCAAACAAGCATACGGCCCGCCTGATGGTAAGCGGTTACCGCAGCCTATGGACGCTTGCAACACCAGGGGTATCAATCGCGCGTTGCCGAAAGTATGTTGAATTCACGTATTTTTTTTTATAGATAGCACTAAGGTGGCAATCAAATATACGGTTAGCCTCATGTCAAGCGGTTACCGTAGCCTATAGACGCTTGCAACATATAATAATAATATTTGGACATTATCACACAACGCCATCTGGCCCCAAACTAAGCAAATCTTGTACTATGGGAACCAGTAGTTGATATAATACTTATATAACATTTTTGTTAATATACTTATAATACATACCAAACACGCGGTATGGGATATCACGCGCGCGTTGTCAAAAATAAAACTATCTGTGTTCTAAAATTTCAACAAAATCCGTTCAGTCATTTTGACGTCATCAAGTGTTGAGTAACCACATACAAAATGTATTCTAGGTACCTATTTGTTTCTGTTAGTCTCTACTGGTACAACGGCCCGTCTTCTCCCGTTCAAATTTAGAACTGTCTGGGTCTTCTTCTTCTTCTTCCTAAGTATGGCAATCAATCCCTTCAGGGACTATTTTTGCCAGTGTCGAGTGTTAGAGAATTTTCATGTTGCAAAATTTCTCGTGTTTGCCGCATTAAAATGCCTAGTGTCATGCATTCTAACGCCCAATGGAGTTTCTGGAGACAACCCACGGCAGTAGCAGATCGTAACACGCCTTTAGATTAGAGGTAACCTATTGACTAAAATGATAAATCACTTAACCCAAAAGTCGTATTATGGCATTATTTCCAATGCTCCTATAAATCAGTCACTAAATGAAACTTTACTGCACATATCGACACCAAAAATACACATTAAAGATTACTATAACACAATTTACGACACACTGGAAAAAATCTCAACCGCTCCGCCTGATTCCCGCCAAAAACTCCAACTGTCTGGGTCAGTCAAAGACCTAGGCCTTGCTAAGGTCTTTGACCTTACTGAAGTGCGCTTCAGTTTTTTTCAACTCAATTTTTTTTTCTTCACATACATTTTTGTTACTGTGGTCATTCCAGCCTCTTTGAGACTGTGTTAGCATCGGGACAAGTTTGTCACTAATCTACACTAATATTATAAAGAGGAAAGATTTGTATTTTTGTATGGAAATTAAACCATAATATATCATAAACCTAAAAAACTACTGGACCAATTATAAAAATTCTTACACCTGCCGAGTGCTTTCTTATCACTTAATGACATAGCGATCTAATAGCGATATAATACAGCGATCTCTACGGTGTTCAGCCACTTTGTAAAAAATATTATGTTAAATAGCACTTACTTTTTATTTGTTTAATTTTGACTGATTCCTGTGACCGCAGAGTAAATATAATTAACGTACTTGCTACACTTGACTACAACCAGCATAAATCACAAACTATAATTATATAGACTGTCTATTTAGGAAGAGTTAAAGTTCAAACCAAAGAGTTCAAAACGTAACGAACTTCTTAGTTTAGTTTTATTTAAAAATAAATTAAATTGCACGAACATGGTTTGGAATAAAATTCGAAAACCAAAATAGAATGATCACGCGCGTTTGTTGCTACGTTTTTGAATTTGGAATAACCACTGACGCGATGACGCCACTTGGAAAAAAACAAATTGAATTATGTTTTTTTTTCAGCCAGTGCTTAATTTTTTATTAAATTAATTCGATTCTGTTTTATTATTTTAATAATGATCTGACAGTACCATTAGAGACACTGATCTTCCGAGTAGGTATATTGGCAGTCGCATTGCATTTCTGCATACACAAGGTTATTTTAATCACCCGTACACTTCACTTATTGAACTTTTGTGTGTCTCTGCAGCAAAAGTGAAGTGTATATTATTATTGGTTCATTTGTACTGTTGTTAGGGTGACATAAATCAATATTTAGTTGTTCTGAATTAATATGAGATTAACGTCTCATTTTTTCAATTTAAAAATATAGTTTTTCTTCGTGAGTATTATATGTGGTTAATAACTAATAGGTGATGAAGACAAAGTTTTGTGCCAAAGCGCGAAATGTAGTATGGCATTAAAATGTGATTAAAACATAGGACTTCAAAGACGGTCGAACGGCCTGCGCCCAGGTGTGAGCTCACGCTTCGACCGTATCACACTCATTAAGCGGACAAAGCAAATTATAATATATTTTGTATTCTATAAATATGAATTTCCGCAAAGTAAAAACTGAATCAATTCAATATATGATCTTTATATTGGGTGCTACATATGTATCATCTTTTAATATATATTAATTTAAGTAGGACTTTATTGACACAAAACAGATTAAACTATTTACAAAAACATATCTTAACCTACCTACTTATAGATAACTAGCGGCCAGCCCCGGCTTCGCACGGGTAGACATTAATAATACATATATAATAAATATTTTGTCTACCCGTGCAAAGCCGGGGCGGGCAGCTAGCCTATGTTACCTACTCAGTGATAGTGTACCTTTCTAACGGTGAAAGAATTTTTGAAATCGGTCCAGAAGTTTCGGAGCCTATAGACATTTATCAAATATTTTGTCTACCCGAGCGAAGCCGGGGCGGGAAGCTAGTATAATATATAGCCTATGTTACTCGGTGATGATGCAGCTTTCTAACGGTGAAGAATTTTTGAAATCGGTCCAGTAGTTTCGGAGCCTATTCAATACATACAAAAATACAAATCTTTCCTCTTTATAATATTAGTATAGAAAGATCTGACCGGAAACCGGAATCATGCGGTAGCGTGCCAAGAATGCTGGCAGCATTGCCACGCTGGATAGCAATGCTGATTCTCTGAGCGCATCTTTCATTATGTATCTATATACAAACTTACTCAAGTGTCCAATAAGCCTGATTTTCATGTATACAAACAAATAAAATCGAATTATAGTGTCTGTTTGTTATGTTAAAAAAAACAGGCCTTTACTAAATGCGTAAGTAGGTATATCGGTTACTTTTGACAAAATAACAATTTGTCTGTCTGTATGTTTCTATGTTTTTTTGTTCCGGCTCTCCTAAACAGCTCCGGACCATTTTAACGGTTCTCTCACTGGCAGATAGCTGTGCCGGTAGCAGAAACATTGTCTACAACGTTTTCGTATCGCCTTCGACTATTTTTGTATTGGAAAATGAACAGCGCTGCGGCGGTGAAAAGTGGAACTAAAAATTTGTATGGCAATTTTGACATTTCGCGAGTTACGTTTTCGAATACGTTGTCGACAATGTTCCTGCTACCGGCACAGATATAACAAAGCGTAACTTATGTTACTTTTACTATAGGAAAATAATTCGGTTTCCGAAAATAAAAATAAAACCCATCACATATTTACTAAAATAAATATGCGCATGTAGCAGCGGGTGTAGCAAATATATTTTTTTAAACGACATCTATTGAATTATTGATAAACTTTTGCTGCTTTGTATTAAGCATGGCATATAGAAACCCAAGTAGTAAACAACGATACAAATTAGTTTTGTGTAGTAGTGTGAAAGGTACACTATCACTGAGTAGGTAACATAGGCTAGCTGCCCGCCCCGGCTTTGCACGGGTAGACAAAATATTTATTATATATGTATTATTAATGTCTACCCGTGCGAAGCCGGGGCTGGCCGCTAGTTATCTATAAGTAGGTAGGTTAAGATATGTTTTTGTAAATAGTTTAATCTGTTTTGTGTCAATAAAGTCCTACTTAAATTAATATATATTAAAAGATGATACATATGTAGCACCCAATATAAAGATCATATATTGAATTGATTCAGTTTTTACTTTGCGGAAATTCATATTTATAGAATACAAAATATATTATAATTTGCTTTGTCCGCTTAATGAGTGTGATACGGTCGAAGCGTGAGCTCACACCTGGGCGCAGGCCGTTCGACCGTATCACACTCATTAAGCGGACAAAGCAAATTATAATATATTTTGTATTCTATAAAGATCATAATTTAAAGATGATAAATAAGTAACCCACTTACGTCGGAAATTGAACTAGGATATTTTATGTCATATTTTTCACTCGTTTAACATTTTTGCACAACACGAAACATTTGCATCCGCTTCAAATTTCATAGTATTTTTATTTCTAGTTAGATAAGAATTATACTTTTTAATATAATTTTTAATATTTAAAAATATTTCACAGTAGGTACTTTAAATCTCATTATTTTTTAATGCGATAGGTGTTATTCGCTTATATTTCACTCAAAACATAACTGCTAATGATGAACAAGGTGCCTAACTAAAGCATCGCACCTAAATTCAAGTAGGTACCTGCGCTGGATTCTGTTCAGAAGGGTCATTCTGTAAAATATATTAATCTGCATATACTCGTAAGCAGGACAAAGTATTTTATTCCGTTTAGGGACAGCCACTACTCTATTGGATAGGTACACCAATAAAAAGACAAAAGATTATGTTATTTTTATACCACTAATGTGGTACTCAAGCTACGGTCAATCTGACGGTAAGCGGTTACCGCAGCCGATGTACGCGATGTACGCACCAGGGGTATCAATCGCGCTTTGCCGACTCTTCAAAAATCTCTTCACACCCTTCTTGAAGAACCCCATGCTGTACTCCTTTGGGAAAACCTCGGCGAGGAGTTCATTCCACAATTTGATCGGGCGCGGGAGAAAACTTTGGAACCGCACCGTGCGAGACCAAACTCTCGGTTTTCAATAAAGAAAGGACAAAGTAAGTAGGTAATAAAGAATGAGACAGAAAAACCCGATTGCGTATAAAGCACAGACAGACCTATTCTAGTCACGGATATCAAAATATATTATACCTAGAAAAATATATGTTCACGCCTTCCCACGAAGGGGCAGGCAGATTTTTTATCGAAGATAATCTTGGTGACAACGTGACAGATAGTGAGTCCGTCGCCGTCTCTTAGGCACTACATACGTCCTTGAATTTCTTCTCAGACGTATGCAGGTTTCCTCACGATGTTTTCCTTCGCCGTAAAGCTCGTGGTGTGACTAATCACTGCACTTAAGTTAGAAAAAGTCATTGGTACAGACCGGTGGTATTTGAACTTGAGCCGCTAGAATAGCAGGCAACGTTTCATACCAAAAGGCCATCTTGGAACAACCGAAGTTTTGAGTTATAACCTATCAAGGCATATAATATGTACCCTACATACATCGTTAGGTAAAGTAAGCAACTCGGAAGTGATAACGATATAAATATATTTTCAAGAACAATGAGACTTGATGATATCAATAAAATTTAAATGTATTAAATGATATTATATTAACCACAATGTGTGCGTCATTGTTTATTTTATTAAAATAATAATTAAATATGCATCTCTTGGTCCTAGGCACATATTTTCTGCATTTGCGGTTGAAACTCTGGGTCCCGGATGCTCTTCAGCTTTTCAAGGAGGTCTCATGTCGGCCGGTTGAGGCCTCCCGTGACAGGCGTGCTGGAACATATCTCGCTCAGAGAATCAGCATTGCTATCCAGCGTGGCAATGCTGCCAGCATTCTTTTATCTATAAGTAGGTAGGTTAAGATATGTTTTTGTAAATAGTTTAATCTGTTTTGTGTCAATAAATTATTGTACTATTTATAATTAAAATAATAATGTATTTCTTATACATAGGTATTCAATATTTAATATTATCTTTATGCTATATGTCTCCATGTAAACTTTAACTATTTCATACAATTTCGTTTGCGAAATTTGTCGTAAAATGGCAACGAAAGTTTTTTCTTTACGTACTACTCGTATAAGTTATAAATATTTCAAAGATTTTTTTGTAGGAAGTATTTGTAGCTAACTCTCCCGACAGACGTCCTGTCTTAGCTATGAATTCAAATCACAAATATACTATAGGATAAGGACCTTTAGTTTATCCCGAAATTTAAAATGTTACGGTGCTATATTTTTTTTCATAAGAACCTTCTCCTGACAATAAAAAACAAAAGATAGGGTCGGCAACACGCGAGTGATACCCCTGGTGCTGCAAGCGTCCATAGGCTACGATTACCGCTTACCGGTGGGCCGTATGCTTGTTTGCCACCTTAGTGGTATAAAAAATAAATTGCGGTATCGGTCCAGCCGTTCACGTGCCATTTTTATATGTATATAGATGGAGTATGTATTTTGAGCACATAGTTATTTAACAGACAGTTGTAGAATAGGCCGACTAACAAATTGAGTCCCCCACCGACGGCGTCAAATAACGATACGTATCCTACGATTACATTGTTGTTTATGTACACTCATTTGTTTATTTACCAACCGACTTCATAAAAGGAGGTTTACAGTACGGTAGCCGTAGTAAGAACAAATTTTGACTACGCATTCGTATCGCTTTCGATTATTATTGTATGTGAAAGTTAACAGCGCTATGCCGCGGGCGGAGAATGGACCTAAAAATCCTAATGCATAAGCAATGACATTTTGGGAGTTACGTTTTCGAATACATCGAAAGTAATTCTTGCTAGAATATTATCTAATCTGTGCTGGGGGTATAAAAGATTTCGCGACTAGGTACGTATTTAAAAACGTAATACCGTAGTAGGTATATTATCTACTCTGAGGTACCTAATACTCAAAATGTCAAAATTTTCATACGACTTTTTGTTTTACTTTTCATCGCCGCTGCGCTGTTATTTCCCATACAAAAACATGTAGTCGAAAGCTGCTGTTGAGAATAATGGTCGAATACTGAAACACCGTCAAAATGAATGATGATTGATGATGTCAGATTTCACATGAGAAAATGTATTTTGACTTTGTTTTTTTTTTTATACCACTAAGGTGACACACAAGCATACGGCTTACCTGATGGTAAGCAGTTACTGTAGCATATAGCCCAAAGCAATACCAGGGGTATCACTAACGGGTTGCCAACCATGTTGTTGAGTACTCACTGTGCTAGCAGCATTACTACTAGCCCAGCGTATCCTCGTGGAGCACTGGCAACCTTACTTACCGCAGAAACACAACACTACATCAAGTAGTGTTATTTCACTGCGATCTTCTGTAAGGTGGAGGTACAGTCCCCAGTCGGGTATCGAAATCGGAAATCGAACCACGTGGTCCCCACGAAAGCCCCCTTGAAATGAGATTAACATAGTAAGTACACTGAACATATAAAATATAGCTACTACTAACCAAATATACACAAATATAATAATAATTTAATTTATAATTGTACCTATTAGACTATGATTCACCGATAGCACTATCAGAGGAAGTATGTAAGTAATGATGATAGGTATTGACTCGTCGTATGTAATTGTAATTGCATTGTAAATAGATTACATAATATACCTACATACATAAATAAATATTCAAAACCATGTATTATTTATTTATAACTGAGTAGAATTTTACGAATAATATCATTGTTCGTAATTGTGACTACGTATGATTTATGGTTTTTTTTTTAACTTTGTATAGACTAATAGTCTAAAATAACATTAATTCAGTTAAGGACTTTATAAAGCACTTTTGAAGGTCTAAATTACCACCGGTTCGGAAAAAAAGCCAACTGAGAAGAATCGGCAATAAAATTAGTGCTCTGTCTTTGTTTCAAGTAACAATAATGATATAACAATGTTTGACAAAATTCTACGAGAAGTCTAGCAAAAGTAGGTATTTACAAATATCAAAATGAAAGCTACCAAGTTGGTTTTGTTACTAGGGCGCGACACACCAATAATAATAATAATAATGCTTGGTCTTTATCACACAGCGCCATCTAGTCCCAAAGCAAAGCTTGTACTATGGGAACCACCAGCTGATAGAATACTTTTTTTGTAAATACATACTTATAATACATAGCAAACACCCAGACGCTAGGCAAATATGTTTGTCACATAAATGTTTGCCCCGGCGGGAATGGAACCCGCGACCCTAAGCTAGCAGTCAGGTATACTAACCACTAGACCAGTGTTCGACAATTTTTGTATTGAAAAATGAACAGCGCTGCGGCGGTGAAAAGTGGAACTAAAAATTAGTATGACAATTTTGACATTTCGCGAGTTACGTTTTCGAATACGTTGTCGACAATGTTCCTGCTACCGGCACTGCAGTCTTGACATCAATAAAGTTTAAGAAACACTGATTTACACTATTGCGCCTGTTACAAGCCAGTTGGCAATAAAATGAAGAAATACCTATGTAACATATCTATTCCTTTCTATTATATTTATTCGTTACTGTCCCACTGCTGGGCAAAGGCATCTAGGCCTCTCCTCTTTTTCCAGTTGCCTCGGTGTTCTTTTTATACAACTAAGGTGGCACAGAAGCATACGGCCCACCTGATGGTAAGCAGTCACCGTAGCCTTGTTGTGCTTGGCCTGGAATAAAAACATTATCTCTTTCTTTTTATTGAAAACCTCCAGGTCGTCTCGCCACCTATTCCTCTATTTTATTTTTATTTTATTAACTACCGGACAATTTTATTTTTGGTTCTCACAACCCGACACTGAATTATAAAGAATTGTGTTATATGGTAGGTACTTCTACTCTTTAATTAGCTTATTCCGAAGTTAAATTACCCACGATTCTGCTTATATCTCCGATATTGTGACTGAGTCAATATGAAGGAAAGATTTGTATTTTTGTGTGTGTGTTTGTATTGAATATGCTCCGAAACTACTGGACCGATTTCTAAAATTCTTTCAGCTTTATAAAGCTACATTATCACTGAGTAACATAGGCTATATATTATATTGCTACGCGGTCGAAGTCGCGGGGAAACAACTAGTATCTAATATAATGGTGTCGATTCTGTTGTAACAAATCATTAAACTAATTTGACAAGACTAAAAGTCTTGATACCCCGCTCTCATGTGCGGGGTTAAAAAAGGATAACAATAGTTGATCCTGTCAAATTAGTTTAGTCCAATGATTTCGTACAACAGAATTAGCACTCAGAGAACTGTTTTTAAGAACTAATTTAGCAATTAACATAATTTACATGTTGTGTCCGTCTAAAACCACAATGAACTTTAAGATAACGATGTACAATTTAGTATCGCGTATACATTCATAGGTCAACTGCAAGAATAAATTTGTTTAAACGCTTAGTGTTTATTTGTCTTTGATAATAACCAGTCGCGTCCATCGCTAAGCTGGATGACAAGTAAATGAACACGTTTAATTAATTGTGACTTACATAGTGACCATGTACATAATAGTGGTTAGTTATATAGCGCTTGTTGGTCTATGTAATGGAAGTAGTGTGTTCCACGAAAATTCAAAAATTACATTTTATCCGGAGGAATATTCGGAATTGTTTGGATACTCAGTGGTTTTAACAAAACATGGGTATGTATATCTACATCTACACTAATATTATAAAGAGGAAAGATTTGTATTTTTGTGGGTTTGTATTGAATAGGCTTCGAAACTACTGGACCAATTTCAAAAATTCTTTCACGCTAATTTTAACTAAACATGATTTTATATTGTGTGAAATTTTCTGGAGTCAATGCTATCACAAATAAATTCTGTACCTATGCTACTTTGTTATAGTATGATGTAGGTATATCATGTATCTAATAAAGAACCAAATCTATACCTATATATAAAAATGAATCACTATTTCCCTTGGTCACCGCATCACTCGTGAATGGCCAGACTGATTTCGCAATTTTGTTTTGTGTTATTGTCAGGAGAAGGTTCTTATGAAAAGAAATATCTATAATATAAAAATGAATCGCTGTATGTGTTGCTAAGCGCAAATCTCGAGAGCAGCTGAACCGATTTCGCTAATTATTTTTCTAGGATATTCCTTGAAGTACGAGGAATAAGAGTAAAAAAAATGCCTGAAAACGTCTCAAAACGGGTACACAAAATATTTGATAAATGTCTACCCGTGCGAGCCGGGGCGGGCCGCTAGTTTCAAAAAAAACTGGCACATTTTAAATTTCGGGATAAACTAAAGGTCCTTTTATCTATAGTGTATTTGACATACGGTGGTAATTTAGACCTTCATAAGTGCCTTATTAGGGCCTGAACTGATCTGACTGAACAAATGTTTTTTTGATTTTGATCTTATGAATTCATACCTAGCTATAGCGTGTGTCGGGAGAGCTAGTAAATATATAAAGTGAACAGTCGGTAGATTGATGAGAAGTTGCAATTCAATCATTGCCCTTGTCACAGGCGGTTCAACGGATCGGAAGTCATCCCACGCGAAGGGCTTGATGATACGACGGACAAGTTTTTACCTACTTAAAAATAAATGTATGTTTCATATACGGCCGGTTTGTGATCACGGAACGGTTCTGTAGAATGTTTAAATAGTAATTGGAAACAGAAGTTTAATAATTGTACTGCATTCACGTATGAATTTGCAATTTATGATGACTGGCTTCGTCCACGTAGTTCTAGAAAAAATTCACCGTCTTTTTCTAGAGCTTATGTCATTTTCTGTGCTACTGACAATCTGTGTGCAAAGTTTCATTATGATCGGTTAAGTAAATAGGCGTGAAAGAGACACAAACAAACAAACTTACATTCGCATTTATACAGATACATCCCAATTTGAATGTGATTTTATTGATACAATTGTAAAGGTTTTGTTCTTATCGCGGTAAAAATTTAAGTAAAAGACTAATTTCCTCCTCATGTCAGCTATCTGCCAGTGATAGTCCCCTGGAAATCAGTCTAGCCATTTCGGAGATTAGCCGGAACAAACACAGACAGACTGACAAAAAAACTGCTTCTTTTTAGGTAAAGTATATCATGGTGCCAATTCTGTTGTTCAAAATGACTAAACTAAACTAATTTGACAGGTCTAAAAATATTGCCATCCTTATTTAACCCCGCACATGAGAAAGGGATAGCAAGACTTTTAGATCTGTCAAATTAGCTTAAAATATTGTCATCCTTATTTAACCCCGCACATGAGAAAGGGATAGCAATTAGACCTGTCAAATTAGTTAAGTTTAGTAATTTTGAACAACAGAATCGACACAACTGTCACATGAATTAAGTGAAAAGCTTTGATACTACAAACAGACACTTCAATTTTATTCAGTTGTTTAGATTGACTAGCTATCCCGACAGAAGTTTTCCACTCTTAGCTATGAAATCATATGTTAAATACAATACAATATAAGGACCTTCAGTTTATTCCGAAATTTAAAATGTTCCGGGTTTTTGTCATACCAAAAAAAAAGAGAAATCGGTCCAGCCGTTCACGCGTGATGCCGTGACCAATGGAAATAGGGATTCATTTTTATGTATATACTACATTTTATGTACTACATTGTATTTATATACTACATTGTATTTTTCTGCTTGCAGTCTTATCGTTGGGGCCCCTAAAGCCTTAAATCTCAACAAAACCATGGCTACAGGATATGTATTCAACTGCTCACTACACGACATGGCAGCGCACAATACCACCTGCAATCGCATGAAGATTGCCACTGATGGTAACGTTGTATGTTGTATCTATTTGACCAGTGCCAGTAGCAGGAACATTGTCGACAACGTTTTAGTATCGCCTTCGACTATTTTTGTATTGAAAAATGAACAGCGCTGCGGCGGTGAAAAGAGGAACTAAAAATTTGAATGACAATTTTGACATTTCGCGAGTTAAGTTTTCGAATACGTTGTCGACAACGCTCCTGCTACTGGCACAGTTCATAGACACTACGGCAGTGAAATTGCAAGATTTACACAATGGTGGCCATTCCGTAGACTTTTTTTTATACAAAACTTTAGAGCACTTGATTTTATTATAAAGAAACTGTTTTCAAAGTATTTTTTATTTATGTAGTGACTATTCGTCGCCAAATATAATTTTAGAGTCCATGAAAAAACAATATCAGATTGTGTTGCCGATTTAAATAATATGTTCTCTTTCATATTTATGCACTTTTCTTCAACTTTCATTTTTCAAGCCTTAACAGTCTTGATTCTGTTGTGCAAAATCACAAAACTAAAATAATTTAACAATACTAAAAGTCTTGCCATGCCTTTCTCATGTGCGCGGTTTATTTATAAGGATCATCCTTATATTATAATCAAAAAATATACTTTTTAGTCTAGTCAGATGAAAAAGAGAATTAAAAATAATATACAATTTCTTAAATTACATATTGTTTACAGTACTAACACTAAACAGAATAGTCTAGTGACCGTGTGGTTGAAGTGAACGCCTGCCAATCAATAGTTACGGTTTCAAACCCCAGTGGCCTGTACCAATAAGTTTTGGATAAATGTATCTAACATCCCACAAGAGAATGAAGGACTTAAAAAATTGCCGCCATAGGGGATTGCCTTTGCAGTCAACACTATTCAGATGTAGGGTTATGTTTCTAGTATGAATAAAGTTTTCAGAGTTCCTTGACTTCCTTGTGATACGCTGTGCTTGTTACACACACGATCCGTAGCTCAATAAAGAGAAGATCATACCGTTGTTAATTACATCTGTTTGCGCGTATATATCTTGTTATAGGGCTTATTACTTCATTATGAACACCATAGGTTAAAACACATTGTTTATCACATGCGAAATATAAAATTACAAATTATTACATGCTTTTTCGTGCGTTTTTCTTCGTCGATCGTCAATTGATTTTTTCTTCTATTCGAAAAGATGTCATTTCGTAAAATCTTCTTTTTATTGTAAGCTGCCAGTCCTCAACAACATCAAAAACAAATATTAAATGAAAACAAATATTTTCACAGAAAAACTTACATACACAAGGCTTACACAGAGAAATTTCTTCAGAAATGACATGTGGTTCGGTGCGACAATGGCTGCGATGCCGAGCGGTGATTTTTTTGTAAGTATTTTTTTTATACGACTTAGGTTGCACACAAGCATGCGGCCCACCTGATGGTTAGCAGTCAACGTAGCCTATAGCCGCGAGCAATACCAGGGATATCACTAACGAGTTGCCAACCCTGTTTTTGATGAGGACTGTCTGTGCTAGCAGCATTACTATTAACGCAGCGTATGCTCGTGGAGAACTGGCAACCTTACTTACTGCAGAAACTCAACACTACATCAAAGTGCTATTTCATTGCGGTCTGTTTTGGAAGGTGGAGGTACAGTCCCCAGTCGGGCGGCTCCAATATTAATGGGAAAACCCACGGGATATCTCAATTCGCCCTACCTCTTTTTTTTAGCTCATGGTGTGATTAATTACTGTACTTATGCTTAGAAAACCTCATCGGAACAGGCCGGGATTTGAACCTGAACCGTTGCTTCCACCACAAGGTCACCACAGCTATATAGAATTCTTCTTCATATCTAGAGCCATTTCATTCTTCACTTGCACTCCTTAAGCTTCATCTCGATCCATCAATTTCTTCGTACATGCATTTGAATTAATATTTCAGATTTGCGCCCCAAGATGGGCGGAACCATTTTCGACAAGTGCCAAGGAAGTAGTTCTGCTGCCCAACGGAGCGTGCTTTTTGCAGGGCCGAATGGCTCGAGTATTCACTCCGTTGAATGAAGATAGTATGTTCTCTTCTCAAATACATTTCTACCTAACAAGCCCCACCAGTCTTAGCAGTGGCAAACACAAGTGAAAATTTATAAAGCCCCGACTCACGACATCACTGTTTTATCCTTAATACAATTTCCTACTCCATCACCGGACCCATCACCAATATCACCATCTATCTAAGTATAGACTCTTCATTGAGACGATTGCAATGAGGTCAAACACGATATATTAGCTGTAAGTCAGTGAGGAGTTGGGTGTCTTGTAAATCCAGATGATGCTGCAGCATCAGTTCAAGCTAACCATGTCATTGTATTCTTTGAGACCTGTGCAATGAAACAAAGCACGATATATTTGCTGTAAGTTAGTAAGGAGTTGATAGTGCTGGTCTTCAAACAGCTGCTCACAATTTCTTTAAGTATAGCTAAGGACACACTCGATCAAGTCACCTTTATAAAAAAAAAACTAAATCAAAATCGGTTGGTCCGTTTAAGAGCTACGATGCCACAGACAGATACACAGATACACACTACAAACTTACAACACGTCGTTTTTGCGTTGGGTGTTAAAAACAAAGTCGCTTCTCGCTGTCTATCTGTCCGCTATGTATGCTTGAATCTTTAAAACTACGCGACAGATTTTGTTGCGTTTTTTTTAATGGATACAGTGTTTCGTGAGGAAGGCTTTTATGTATAATCCATTTAGGTATATATCGCTATATATAGCTATATATCTATAAATGCGGCAATTTGTAATTTACTTGCTTCTGCCCGCGACTACATCCGCGATGAGCTTAGAATCTCAGAGGAACCTATTTTTTTCCTGGGATAGAAACATTTTCCCGGGATAAAAGTATCCTATGTGTTAATCCAGGTTATAAATTATCTGTGTTCCAAATTTCATTCAAATCCGTTGAGTAGTTTTTGTGTGAAAGAGTAACAAACATCCATCCATCCATCCATACTCACAAACTTTCGCATTTATAATATTTGTAGGATGTTTATTTTATAAGGAAACTTTTTACTACGAAACTCGATCATGCTCGGCCCATAACCTATAATTTTTACGTAGTATATTATCTACTCAGAGCTATAATTAAACGGCAAAGTAACAGGTAGTTTGCACATAAGAATAAAAATAAAGTACATACGTATTTCTAATTTAAAGACAACAGATGGCAGCAGAGTGAAATCGAATGACGCGAATGACAGTTTAAAAATTACACTCACGTTACACGGTATGACTATTTCAACATATTTCCATTCAGTGTCTGATTTCCTTCAGATCGTCAGGCGTTCTTTACGGATGGCAAGAGGAAGGAGTATGGTCAGAAGCCCGAACATATCCACTTCTACTCCCAGGGCCAGACCGGCATGTCGGTTAAGGTGACCAATGACACCGTGATCATTGGCACACCTGGTCTTCTGATGTGGACAGGTCAGTGTCTTGATACTATGTAGTTAAACAACAAATCAACAACTCGGCAATGCACGAGTGTACCCCTGGTGTTGCAAGCGTCTATAGGTTATGGTAACCGCTTACTATCAGGTGCGCCGTTTACTGGTTTGACACCTTGGTGGTTAAAGTTTCTTTAAAGTGAATATCCTGTAACTGTGTAAAAAATATTTTTAATTCGTTGTTTATTTTTCTTTCAGGTGGTATTGTTAGCTACCAATATAAGCCTTTCTTCAGTAGAAAACCAATAATGAACCCTTATTATACACGAGATTTGCAACCCGATGACTATTTTGGCAAGTATTACACCCCTATAAAAACATAATTATTGTTTTTTATAAAATTGTACGTTAACAAGTATATGTAAAGTAAAATTTAAAATATATATGTAATTCGAATGAAGACCAATTTTATTTTTATAAAAAAAAATATCGTATTTATATGTACAAAATATAAAAGAGGCAACGCGCGAATGACAGCCCTGGTGTCGCAAGCGCCCAGAGGCGACGGTAACCGTTTACCATCAGGCGGGAAGTATGCTTGTTTGCCACCTTAGTGGTATAAAAAATAGTTAAAAAAGCAACTATTTAACATCTTTTGTATCAATAATTTTTAATAGTACATAAATAATGTCCAATTTCTTTCTAGGGTACAGCGTGGAATCTGGAGTGTTTCAGCGCAATGGAAAAACTTTGTTCGTAGCTGGTGCGCCGAGGGCCAAAATAGGATATGGTCAGGTTGGTACAGTTTATTTTATCCGAGTGAATTTTGTATATTTGGTTGTAATTAATAAACTACTAGACTGATTTAAAATTATTTTCACCATTCGAATGCTATTTTACCACTGAGTATCATAGGCTAGCTATTTGTTGCTACACGGGTCAAGTCGCCGGGCACATCTAATATGAAATGCCATACCAACATACAAACCTACAAAAAATATACCTAAAGTATAATTATGGATTGATTAGTACTGAACTCACAAGCTTTGCAAACTACACTTTAAACAAAGAAAAAAAAATTTTTTGCAAGCTTGTTGGCAAAAACTGTCAAAACAATTTTCATAAACAATTATCAACTACCAGTCCTGACAGATGTTGTCCTAGCTATAAATATACAATTCGTTTGAATACTTCAATTTTGACAATCAAAGGAAAATGTTGTCTTGATATTGTTTAATTTATTATGTGAGATACAGTGGTTTTTATTTTATTGTATAGGCAACGTGTCCTGTGCAATTTATCACAATAAATATTGCACAATATTCCACGACGTGTTCAACAAAAGTAAATCGAATAATATTGTTAATTATCAAAATGAAGATTTTCTTCTGGTGATTGGTGAAATGGAGTCCATAGACTGTCAGGAAGGACGTTGCCAACCTTCTTGGTGGTTATCCCACCGTACGACGTTGCCAAGAGGATCCTCTCTTTTTTGTGTTGCCATTAAATAAATCTATATCTATCTATCTACAATTCGTTACGGGTCATATGTCGACTACACCAAAGAAATAGGGACCTTCAGTTTATTCCGAAATTAAACATTTACGGTATTTTTTCAAATTATTCTTTTCATAAGAACCTTCTGAAAACTGAAACAAAAAAACAAGAAATAGCGAAATCGGTCCAACCGTCACACGTGATGCCGTGACCAAGGGAAATAGGGATTCATAGATACCGAATGTTGGGAGAAATAAAGAAAACAATTTTTTTTGCTTACATACATATCACCATGTCCCTCACGGGGTAGGCAGAGAGTATAGCGCCATTTCACTTTTGACCTGCACACCTCATTTGCTTCTCATTTTGTAAATACTCATTCCAGGTTTTAATATTCGACCCGGTACATTTAGAGAAAAGTCCTATGAACGTAAGGGCGAAGGTGAAGGGGCCACACATGGGCTCCTATTTCGGCGCAAGCCTTTGTGCTGTCGACATAGATGGAGATGGTAGAACCGACCTGTTAGTTGGGGCTCCAAATTTCGTGAGGAGAGAAGATGGTCTCCCGTTTGATCAAGGAGCGGTTTATGTTTACATGACGCGAGAAACGGTTCGTACCTTATCTTAATTTATCTTACAGGTAACAACCTAGCCCCTTTACTTTCAACTGGCGGCCGGAATTTCGGATCGGCAACGCGCGAGTGATACCCCTGGTGTTGCAAGCGTCCATAGGCTACGGTAATTGTTTACAATAAGGCGGGCCGTATGCTTGTTTGCCACCTTAGTGGTATGAAAAAACTGATGATTATAGAAAGTACCAAAATTTTACTGCTTATCATTGGGAAATGTGTAAATCCATCGTTGGTTATGGTGAATGTATTTTTTTATATACCACTAAGCAGCACATAAGCGTACGGCCCAACTAATGGTAAGCAGAGCAGGCAGAGGCAAGGCAGAGGTATCACTAACGCTTTGTCAATACTGTTTAGATGAGGACGCACGGTGCTAGCAACATTACTACTAGCGCTATAGCTAGCACTATCCTCGTAGAGCACTGGCAACCTTACTTACCGCAGAAACACAACACTACATCAAAGTAGCGTGTATTCTGTAAGGTGTAGGTACAGTTCCCAGCCGAGCGACACCAATTTGAATGGAAAATCCCACGGGATATCGCATTTCTCCCTACCTCTCTTCTTAAAAGAGATAGAACGATAGTTTAAAAACTTCAACTACCTACCGATCATCCTAATTGGTGTCTAGTTTTAATATAAATAAATATTTCAGAACTCAAGTAACTTCTTTCTAGAGCCTTCTGGTGTAGTGACAGGATCCAGTGAAAGTGGCGCCCGCTTTGGCACGTCCATTTCTGATCTTGGAGATATCGATGGTGATGGTTATAAAGGTATACATAAAAATATCTTTTGTTTCATGTTCATTTATTTAATAAATTATGTACACACAACAAATTAAAAAGAACAAAATAACAGGAAGGAAATATATAGTACAAGGGCACTGCTTATTTCAAAAGAAATCTCTTTCAGCAGACCCGCGAGAGGAGAAATTAAAAGAAATACAGGCATAGTGTGCGTAGGCTTATATAACAATAAACATACATATACTACATACTAAGTATACACAAATATTTATGATAGGCATATATAACATATGAATATACTAAATACATATATACAACTAGGATGAAGAAGAGAGATAATTATATTTAACTTGTTTCTTAAACAGTGATATAGTTTTAGACGAACGGTTCATGTATCTTTTGTTTCATGATCATGTATCTTTTGTTTCATGATCATGTATCTTTTGTTTCATGATCATGTATCTTTTGTTTCATGATCATGTATCTTTTGTTTCATGATCATGTATCTTTTACGGCCAAATACTGAAACAACACACAGTTCAAAAGCCCACGTTTGTTTGAAGCATCGTTACAAATTCATATGTAAAATCGGAGGCCATTCAAAATGAATGGGGCATCAGATTTCAATGGCGTTTCAGTACTCGCCCCCCTTTAAAATGTATGTTATATTGTTAGCTTTTCTATGTGTACTACCACGTTGCACCAGAAGACCAAACCCTAAAACAACCAGTGCCGGTAGCATGAACTTTTTCGACAACGTTTTCGTATCGCCTTCGACTATTTTTGTATTGAAAAATAAACAGCGCTGCGGCGGCGAAAAGTGGAACTAAAAATTAGTATGTCAATTTTGGCATTTCGCGAGTTACGTTTTCGAATACGTTGTCGACAATGTTCCTGCTACCGGCACTGAACACTAATAATACTATATTTATAATAAGTGTCTCAAATGGTTGCTGACCAAGTTCTTTTTATATCACTAAGGTGGCACACAAGCATACGGCCCACCTGATGGTAAGCAGTCACCGTAGCCTATAGCCGCTAGCAATACCAGGGGTATCACTAACGGGTTGCCAACCCTGTTGTTGAGGACTCACTGTTCTAGCGGCATTAATACTAGCGCAGCGTATACTCGTGGAGCACTGGCAACCTTACCGCTGAAACACAACACTACATCAAGTAGTGTTATTTCACTGCGGTCTTCTGTAAGGCGGAGGTACAGTCTCCAGTCCCCAGGCTCCAATTTAAATGGGAAACGGGAAATCCAATATCGCCGAAACTCATTTGAAACCGCGCAATTTGAATCAATTTCCAAGCAAATATTCCATGACAAATATTGCCTTTCAGATATTGCCATAGGTGCACCATGGGAGAACGATGGTATGGGCGTGGTGTACATTTATAAGGGGTACGAGCAAGGGCTCAAATCAGAATATGTTCAGAGGATAATAGCTGAAGGGGCTGGAGGCTTCGGCATGGCTCTATCTAAGGGCGTTGATATTAATGGAGATAATTGCAATGGTGAGTATTATGGGAAACATATTTTTTCTTGCCTCTACATAAAAAGTAGCGGACTACTGGACCAATTTAAAAAAATCTTTCACCGTTAGCAAGCTACATTATCACTGAGTAATATAGGCTATATGTTCTATTATTATCTTTCTCTTTCTTTATTTCTTTCTATTGATACGCGGGCGAAGTCGCGGAGAAACAGCTAGTTAACTATACGTGTGCCAAATTTCATACAAAACCGTCAAGCCGTTTTTACGTGTTTCAGAAATACTTCCATACCCATCCTTACAAGCATTCACTTTTATAATATTAGTGGGGCTAACATTTTGTTGTAAATTGGCTAAAATATGACGATTCCGCGAGGATTAAACTAGATTAGACTAGGGAGACAGTAGATTTTACGAGTGCGAATATTTATCTGTTTCAGATCTAGCTGTGGGAGCTTACCACAGTACTACTGCCTACTTATATCGCTGTGTACCGGCAATTACGGTACATGCGAAGGTACATATTTACAATCATGGTGCTACTATAAACTTACCATACAACGAAACAGCTTTTAGAGCATTCTTCTGTGTTACCGCCCTATCCCAGCCTGCTTGGCCGAACGCTGAAATAAGTAAGTGTGTAGCACGACATAATTATCTCAAACCATTGTAACATTAGTACTAAAATTTGTCACAAGATGTCGCCACTTGTCTCCTACAACGCACTATGGTTTCGTTATTAAGCGCGGTAACCAAATAATTTGTCAATCAACGTCTCACTAACACTAGCGTATGGCATAGTC
This sequence comes from Falcaria lacertinaria, assembly GCA_951449985.1. Taxonomy (NCBI): domain Eukaryota; kingdom Metazoa; phylum Arthropoda; class Insecta; order Lepidoptera; family Drepanidae; genus Falcaria; species Falcaria lacertinaria. Next base: position 9,911,423 of record OX602115.1, read on the forward strand.
ACTAATTATTCAGCTTAGCGATGGGCAGTAGCGGGATTTAGCTATAACGAAACGAAAACCGCTACTGGTTTTTGATACCAGTTTCTGAAACTATCTATTGTCAGTAGTAGCTTTTTTGGGCAACCTTGCTATTAACCGTCGCGCAATAATCTTCTTACTTATAAAACAAAGTACGCCGCGGATTTTATAAAAGACAGAGTGATTTAAGAGGAAGGATAATATATGTATATGCATATTATAGTAGAGAAAGGCGGAGAGATATTTGTTATTGTGATGCCGTAAAAATACATTTTTGTACACTTGCATTGCAAACGCTTATCTTTCGAGATAAATCAAAAACACACTTAGAAAAATATTTACTTTATCACTAATATTTACAGTTTATACTTTTGTACCTACCGGGTACAGATGACACAATATATACACTCGTTATTTATTAGTATTATTAGACATTAACAACTTGTACTGGATAAATTTCAATTAAAAACAAAAATGCGTGACACGCGCTGTCAAGGCCAAAGGTCAACTGGCCCTTTTGAGTGAGACATTGATACACTAACCTAATTACTATTTTTGCACATTCAACGACGCCTTAGATGATTAATTAATTAATTTAAGGTATAAAATCAAATAAAAGGTGCAATGCATTTCGAAAAATTGCGCCAGTTCAACAAGCCGCTCATGCTATCTCAAAAAGCCTCGTATTTTATCCTGCTCGCGCGATCGGTCGACTTCGGATTATTTCGTTTTACCGGCGGCGCGGCGCCGCGACTCGTTGCTACGTACGTATCGGCCAATAGCAGCGATAGCTAGTTTGCAATGCTACCATGTTATAATAACTACATCTGTAGTAGTGATTTGTTTTTATTACCAAGCCTCCATATTTAGTCAGCATATAACCTGTTATTCAAAATAAATAGTTTTATTTGACACGTGAAACGTATAACCTGCTACTGAAGCAATAAATAGTTTTTGAAACCAGCTATTGTAATAAACGCCCACTCCTTATTCAGCTCACAACCATTTGAGCCTATAATGGGTTCTGTGTTGTGCCTAGACTGCCTAGAGTCCAGTAGTCTTTGTCTGATTCCACGATACTGAAAAATTCTGTATCTTTTTTTAGACGTGTTTCGATTCCTACACATTAATTATGTCTTCACATCTATCTTACAACGTCTTTCTTCTCCACCTACTTCCCGGTTGCCTACTGGATCTTCTGTCTTCTACAAGAGCACCTACTTCAAGTGTTTTTTTTATATATATATTTGCATGCTTTTACTTAGTTCCAACTGTCCTATATGTGTGTGATTACTCACAATTAGAGCAAATAAAAAAAAAAAAACTTGCAAGTTAAATTTGACCCACTTCCCAGTGTCTGATTGAGCTGAAACTTACGCTTAGCGTACACGTTTGATTGACAATGCACTATTACTTAAATGCCGCCATTCTTAATCCAACATGGCGGACGTCACAAATTGGAGATTTATTATTTCCACAGTATCCCCTACGATAAAGGCATCAAATGAAAGGCTTGATAAGGGAAAAACAGTAAGTAAAGTGATGTCATTACAAATCCAATATGGCAAAAAAACTAAATCAAAATCGGTTCATCCGCAACTACGATGCTACAGACAGATACAGATACACGCGTTAAACTTATAACCTATTTTTGCGTCTGAAAACTGAATAATTTTCATTGAACATTTTTCTAGAATTCAAAGCTAAGCTGACTGTAGATCCAGAAGAGCTTGAAAATAGGGCGATGCTAATGGGGGATACCACTTACCCAGTCCACATCAAACCAGGGATTTCTTCGTGTGACGAACAGACAGTTGAAATTCAGGTACGAATTATATACTCAAACTCAAAAACATTTTTATTTGACTAGACTATACAAGTACTTTCAAATCGTCAGAATCTACCACCGGATTCGGAAGGTCGTTTTATGCTGAGAAGAATCCTGTAAGGAACTAAGAAACACTTGTTTTGTCTGTTGTAAAGAGTAATAATTTATGTTTTTTACAGCCTATGGCAAACCTAACGAAGCCAATTATAATGAAATTTGAATTAGAGCTGGATGGAACAATGAAAGGTAATATGTATTCTCATTTAATTTTTAACTCTTTCTCAATTTTTTATTTAATTTGTTTTTTTTTGTTTTAAGTGAATTAAATTAAAGTTGCTTAGAATCCCAGAGTAGATAATATACTACGTACAACTTAGAATCGTAGTGGTTATGTACTCTGTATTAGAATCTTGTTTTGTGTTCCAATGATTTATTTTAAATTTAAATTTTGTTTCCTATTATTATGCCAGCCAGTTGTCATAAATATTTGTCATCGTGAAAAAGTTTTAAAAACCACATGCAATCTTTTTTATTGCTCATTATGCTTATTGTTTATAGCTCATATGTATGTACTTTCCAGACAATTCAACTTATTTCATCAACGACGCAGCAAGGCTATCAGATGAATCTACTCTTAACGCGTCATTACTATTGCGGGTGGTAAGGGACTGCGGGGACGACTTAATTTGCACCCCGGCACTAGAAATTGTTTTGACACCTTTGGATAAGTAAGTTTTTAAAACAGTACTACAACAGCAGTGTTATTCTATTCTATAAAGGTAGAAACTCAACGCGACACGCGGATACGGTGCGGTGCCGCACGAAGTGTACCATCAGTAGTAGCAAGAACATCTTTGTTCTACTTATTCGAGAACGTAACTCTCAAAATGTCCAAAGTACATCATCCATGTTTCATAGAGATTTGGTCCAAATCTGAAAGTGCCGACCCACATTTTTTTTATGAATATTCTGTAACAACTTGTCCTACTGAGCATTTTTTACTGTGGCACCAAATAATATTTATTGAACTGAATAATTTTTGAATGCCTACTTTCAACGAATGTATGAATATTCCGATTTTGGAGCTCAAATAAAATAAAATTAAAATCCTACAGCTTTGGTGCCACAGTAAATGTTCAGACGGGCAAACCCTAACAGAATATACAAAAATATTGCGTTGGCCGGCACTTTCAGATTTAGACCAAAATGGATGATATCCTTTTCGAAGGAATTTTTAGATCCACAGCGCAGTTAATTTTCCTATGCAAAATAATCGAAAGCTATACAAAAACGTTATCTTTGCTAGGGCTACAGATGGGCGTTCGAGTAACGACTTCTTCTAACCTGTTAATTTCATTTTTCTGCGAATAAGTACGATTTTAGTAACATCTACATACATTTTAGGTATATTTCTTAAAATTGTCACATAATTAAATTTGTCCCTTCCAGTCCGTACATACCAGGATCCGAATCGAGACTGGGTGTGCAACTATCTTTATCCAACACCGAAGAGACTGCTGGTGACGTCAACATCAACGTGACCTTACCAGCGCCACCGTTGAGAATACCTAGCGAATGTTCCTTAGATAATCTAGAATTAAAATGTGAAATCCCTGGCCCTATACTAAGATACGAAAGGAAGGAATGGGATATCGAATTGGAATATGCCTTAGAAGGTTCAAATAATGAAGATTTAAAGGTGACTGCGACGATGGAGAACCTGGACAACGTTACGTCAGCCAGCACCGTGATCTCCGTTGAAAATCAGGCCAAATTGACTGTTGCCTGGTAAGTTAAAATTAATAGTGGCGTATTTTAAGCCGTGGTGGTCTTGTGGTTAAAGCAACGGCCTGTCATCTGATGGGCCCAGGTTCAAACACCGGCCAGTACCAATGAGTTTTACTTAGCCTAAGTACAGTGATTAATCATACCATGGGCTTAAAAGAGAGGCAGGCGAAATTAGATACCCGTGGGTTTTCCCATTAAAATTGGGGCCGCCCGACTGAGGACTGTGCCTCCACCTTACAGAAAACCGCAGTGACATAACACTAATTTGATGTAGTGTTGTGTTTCTGCGGTAAGTAAGTATGCCAGTGATCAACGAGGATACGCGGGGTAGTAGTAATGCTGCTACTTGATAATAACAAAAGGGTTGGCAACGCGTTATTGGTATCCCTGGTATTGCTCGCGGCTATAGGCTACGGTGACTGCTTACCATCATGTGGGCCGTACGCTTGTGTGCCACCTTAGTGGTATAGAAAAAGTAAAAAAATACCTTAAATTTGGCAAGGACTTTTAACCTTAACTACAAGTGTGTACGGAACCCTCGGTGCGCGAGTCCGACTCGCACTTGGGCGGTCTTTTTTAATCAATATTATTTTTCAGGAAACGAAAACCAAATGAAACGCTCGCTGTTTCGAGGTCAATGTTTGATCAAGGAGATAACGTGACATTCATACATTATTATGAGGTAAATAAAAATATTCTACATCTACATCTACATCTACACTAATATTATAAAGAGGAAAGATTTGTATTTAGTATTTTTGTGGGTTTGTATTGAATAGGCTCCGAAACTACTGGACCAATTTCAAAAATTCATTCACCGTTAGCAAGTTAAATTATCACTGAGTAACATAGGCTATATTAATATATAGCCTATGTTACTCAGTGATAATTTAACTAACAGCTAGTATAATTACTAGCTGCCCGCCCCGGCTCCGCACGGGTGGGCACAACATTTAATAAATGTCTATGCTCCGAAACTAATGTCTACCCGTGCGAAGCCGGGGCGGGCCGCTAGTATATTTATATATTAAATAATACCGTCCGTGGTGCGAGCTGTGGTATTTGTGGCCTTGTTTGAGCGTTGCTTGCTATTCTAGCGACGCAAGTTCCAATCCCACCGGTCTGTACCACTGACGGTTTCTAAAAACTTAAATGTAGTGATTAGTCACACCACGAGTTTTACGGTGAAAGAAAACATTTTGAGGTAACCTGTAATGCGTCTGAGAAGGAATTCAAGGACGTATCTAGTGCCTAAGAGACGGCAACGGACTCACCATCTGTTATGGGCACCAAATTATCTTCAGGTGAAAGTGGATCTTGTAACACCTCTGCCTACTTCTTCCCTTGTGGGAAGGCGTGAAGATAGATTATTTTATTTTTATAAAACTGTCCAAGATTTTATGGCAGCTTCATAAATGTTCTAGCTCTCAGATTCAAGTTGCATCGGACGTGTCGGTGACTGATTGTAGCTATGTTCGCTTATCTCTCGATTCGTGTTTTTTGAAAAAGATCCGACCCATATCTCCATCTCTCTCTGATTACAGTATATATGTGTATATACTCGTATGTTTCATGCGTTATTTTGACCTTTGATGCTACCATTTTATTACAGGTATCCAATTTCGGCCCATCTGATTGGAATAATTTAGCAGCGAAAATATTTCTGCCAAAAGAGGTCAGTACTCAATTGAATTTTTCATTAATGAGGCTATATATTATATTGATACGCGGGTAAATTCGCGGGGAAAACAGCTTGTAATAAATAAAAAAGCTAAGAGAATGGCCAAGGCCTAACTGTCTAGATCAAATTGACAAAGTGCTCAATAATGGTAAGGTATATAGTAGATATTCTGAACCGGAAAGAATGTGTGAAGATATTGATGAATGCAGAAGCAAAAGAAGTTTGCAAGTCAAGAGGTGCTCTTCAACCGCCTGCAGTTCGCTAATCTTTTCATAGTATAAAATGAAGTCGCTTCCGTCTGTCTGTTCGCTTAGATCTCTTAAACTACTCAATCGATTTTAATGCAGTTTACAGCAATAGATAGAGTGATTCAAGAGGAAGGTTCAGGCTTTGTGTAACCCTTGCAAAAGGGCGGGTTGCTAGTTATATTTCTATTTCAGGTTAGCGTTTGGGAACCCATCAAAGGTTGCAACACAGAAATACGTCCGATACAATGCACCTGGTCTATACCGGCCAATACGTCGTTACCTGTTGTTCTGCCTCTCTATTTTGAATTAAGTAAATATGGTAAGATACAATGCTGAGAATATAAAATCTTATACAAATTACATTATTTTGTGATTATTATGTCAGTTTTGTGGAAAGCGTAAGTTAAAGAGAGGTAGGGCGGTTTGGGATATCCCGTGGTTTATCCCATTTAAATTGGAGCTGCTCGACTGGGGACTGTACCTCCGCCTTACAGAAGACCGCAGTGAAATAACACTACTTGATGTAGTGTTGTGTTTCTGCGGTAAGTAAGGTTGCCAGTGCTCCACGAGGATACGCTGAGCTCGTAGTATTGCTGCTAGCACAGTGAGTCCTCATCAACCCCCTGGTATTGCTAGCGGCTATAGGCTACGGTGACTGCTTACCATCAGGTGGGCCGTATGCTTGTGTGCCAACTTAGTGGTATAAATAAGAAAAAAAAAGCGAAAAAAAAAGACTGATCCAAGATCTTTAAACCATTTGCGTAAGCCATTGTTATAATATATTCCTGTTTTTTTTATTTACTACAAGAAGGACACACAAAGTAAAAAATTACTTTAACTTAAATCACAATTTAAAATAAATAAAACACTTGTCACCATTTGTTGTGGTCCGGGAGGGTGCCAAAAACGCTGGCAGCATTGCTCCGCTGTATGGCAATGCTGATCCTTTGCGCAAAACATACCTTGTCACGAGGCCTCGATCGTAGTAGAGAATACAGCCTGCAATATTCAGGGTTATAAATAACTAACAATAGTTGTGCGTTTCTGTTTTGCATCACAAAATCCAAACGCGCTGAGCGGTGCAGCTGAGATATTTTTATATTCTCGCTCTTCTTCTCTCTTTTAGCACATTGCTACGATGAGAATAATACCCACATTGTCACTACGTGGATCGATTTGGAATTAGACGAGCATGAGTAAGTATTAAATATTAATTTACTCTAATAATGTTACGAATTTAGCAACCTACCCATGGTAAGAGGTCAGCATAGTCTATGGAAGCTTTACGCAAGATTAGTTCCTGTCACATCATCATGATTCTCCTGCCCTTATCCCATATTATTTGGGGTCGGCGCAATATGTATTTCTCTTCCATCCTTCTCTATCAGCCGTCATCTCTGTATTCACATCCTTACTGGCCATGTCATCTTACACACAGTCCATCCATCTTTTCTAAGGTCTCCCTCGAACCCTGTACCCGTACACATTCGTACATAAAACCTTTCTTACCACGTTATCTTCATTGCTCCGCATAACATGCCCATACCATGACAAACGCTTGCTCCTCAACTTTTCTGTCACTGGAGCTACTAACTTCCTCTAATAAACTCATTTCTTACCTTCAAGTTACTTCCTGTCACTTTTGTTTCTGAAATTATTGCGTGGGACCAACGTACAAAAAACGTACCCTCTTTTAGCACCGCCACGTACCAGTCAAAATAAGTTCAATTTAGTAAACGTATGAATTTTTTGTCATTATTAAAATTATGTAAAAAAAAACGGGCCATGGCCACGGGTGGGTGGGCTTCGTCTGAATAATTTCCCGTGCACCCACTGCCTTAAGGCTGGATTTAATTTGAAAAATAGTTACTAGGCTTCCTGTGATGCATTTCCGTCCCTTATCACGAAATAACTCCCAGGAAACAATAAATCAAAAATATTTTTTATTAATTTTACAATTTTCTATTTGTGTGCAGGTCGGCAACACTAACCACTATTCTGATACTGGACCCGAAGCCTCCTATATGGCCGCTGATAGCCGCCATATTTGCTGGTTTGGTGACATTAGCTGCTCTCGTACTCATTCTATATAAGGTGAGTACTACAGATCAAAATATATACTTGTAGCAAGCTAACACAGCTATTTTAAAAGCCACGGTGGCCTTTTGGTTGCAGCAACGATCTGTCATCCGATGGGCCCAGGTTCAAACCCAGCCTGTAGCAATGAGTTTTTTAAGCTTAAGTACGGTGATTAATCACAGTATTAGCTTAAAAATAGCGCTAGTGCGTGTTATTATGGCCCGGGTAACATAGGCTACAATTTAACCGATTCTAACAAAAGGAGGAGTCGATTTCACCTTTTTTGTATACATTTTTTATATATTGGTATAAAAAAAAAAACCTACCACTAAGGTGGCACACGGCCCACCTGATGGTAAGCAGTCACCGTAGCCTATAGCCGCTAGCAATACCAGGGGTAACAGGTTGCCAACCATGTTGTTGATGAGGAGTCACTGTGCTAGCAGCATTACTACTAGCCCTGCGTATCCTCGTGGAGCACTGGCAACCTTACTTACCGCAGAAACACAACACTACATCAAGTAGTGTTATTTCACCTTCTTAAATCCGTTATTAGTAAATCCTTTTTTAAGCGCGAGTTTTTTTTTTTAGTCGAGTTACAGTTTTTCAAACATTTTACTTGTTATTAGTTTGGATTCTTCTCACGAAAACGAAGAGACCAGCTGAAACTCCTTCAAGAACAAACGGTAGCTTTGCACGACCAGGCTGGGTTATCCAACGCTGCTTTATGTGATGAATCGTCTGAAGAATTACTCTGTGAGGATTCCGAATGACGGCTACTGATGGTAAACGGTCACCAGGGGCATCGCGCGCGTACCTTACTGTTAATACCCATTTTTTTTTCAATGCCATGAAGTGAAATGTTTAGTAAAATTGCATCGGTTGACACTGAGTGATGAGATTACACTGACGTGCTAAAATAATGGGTGGTTAAGAATATTGTGTTAAAATATTTTTATTTCCTTATCCGATTTATTTTTAACTATTTTAAATTGTGTCTTGCAGGATATAATGCCAATCTTCATCAATGCAATCGATAATTAAAAAAGAGATAAAAATTTAAAGAAATGAATAAAAATTCGACATTGTTTTCGCCGACAACCTCCTTTTTTTATCACTTCACGTACTAGTCAGAATAATATATTCAATTTGCTAAATGCATAATTTTTTTTGCGTTATTGAATTCTAGTACTTAAAGAAATATTTAAAGAGTTTGTCTTTAAATATCATATTGACGTGTAAATAAACAATAGTGCCAATTCTGTTGTTCAAAATTAGTAATCTTAACTAATTTGACAGGTCTAAAAATATTGCCATCCTTATTTAACCCCGCACATGAGAAAGGAATAGCAAGACCTTTAGACCTGTCAAATTTGTTACGTTAAGTAATTTTGAACAACAGAATTGGCACCAATATTAAGGTATAATTAGTAAGAAATTAACTTTATTAGTATTCAAAATAATGGCTTTATTTTTTGACCTGATTGCTAATTATTTATTTTGTATATTTTAGTTAGGTGTGTTTTTCATTCTGACTATAATATATCTCTTCTCGTCAAGGTAATTAATTAAAAGTATTTAATTTAGTTATAATTTTATTCAGATAATGCTGTAAATAGCTTTGCAAAATTGTATATTAATATTTTTGAAACATGTTAAATAAATAATTAAAAAATACTCAAGTATTAAGTAACTACTATTTGTTTTATATATCCCAAATATATTAAATAAATAATTAAAAAATACTCAACTAGTAATTATTAATAAAACATTAAACTATTTTTTATTGTAAGATTTTGTAGGTTTATTACTGTAATTCGGCTGACTGATGTTAATTAAAAATCTAACAGATATTTTATTTTGATATGCATATCATATGTTTTATAAGTAAATGATTATTCGTAGATCGTTTTTTTTAATCACACTAATATTATAAATGCGAAAGTTTGTGTGTGTGTGTTTGTACCCTCTTCACACCTCAACAGCTGAATGGAATTGTATGATATTTGGAAATGGAGGTAGCTATTAATTTTATTCCGGAAAATTGTGTGGCTCCTGCGAGATAGTAGAACCATGCAGGCGAAGCCGTGGGTCAAAACTAGTTATAATATAAATGCTCTAGTATTAAGTCCATCATTGTACAAAAAAAATGTCTTCCCAGAACACGGTAATTTACTTACATTAAGGGCGAGCGCGCAATGCGTTGCGTTTATCTGCCGCACATTCTGTGAAGTATGGAGTTACGTAGAAGTGCGCACACTGTGGTTGATAACTCGCCTTAACATATTGTTATGAGCTTGACCTATATTTATGTATGATCAAATATTTTGTCTACCCGTGCTAAGCAGGGGCAGGAAGCTAGTATAATGTATAGCCTGTTACTCAATGATAATGGAGCTTTCTAATGTTGAAAGAATATTTGAAATCGGTCCAGAATTTCGGAGCCTATTCAATTGAAACATACACACAAAAATACAAATCTTTCCTCTTTCTAATATTATTAGTATAGAGTATAGATAAAGAATTGCCTGTGTACCACTAAATACTTTTAAATTGCCTTAATTACTTAATATTCTGGGACCGAAACCACTTTGTTCATTTGAAGGAACAATTACGTTGAACGTAGAATTAAGAGTATTATAATTATAGTAAATTAAAATATGTTTGATGGGGTTTTTATTATTAACTGCGATAGCTCCAGTCGAACGGCATATTTGATCGTTGGTGCTAAGAATATAAATGCCGAACCAGAATATCGACAATACGCTGGAATATAATTTTATAAAATGTTTTGGTCCAATACACGCGGTGCGGATGTTACTTGGATGTCCCAGCATAAATATTAGGGCCAGTAATATCAGCGCTAAGTCCACCATATATCAAAAAATCTACTCACTCTTTTGTTTTGTAGCATCCTCTTTCTCGTTCGCTCATGTTGTTCAGTTCTTTTATAAAACTGACATTCACGATGTTCATGATACTAATTTCTTCATAACGCATTGCCTCGTCGCGTTCCTCTTTTACTTTACTTATGTTTTAAACATCATTCACGCCACTTTCTACGACGACCGTCAACGTTGTAAAGAGATGTACTTTGAACTTCAGAAAATAGACCGCAGTTTGGGGTTGAAGCAATGTGATTCGATGATTCATTTTCAGTATTATATTAATATTGTGGTGTTAGCCTCACTACTAGCCCTAGCCTTGTTTGGGATATAAATATATAATTTTTGTTGTTTCAACGAAGCTGGGTTTGCAGTTTTTTATTATGTAGCCTTTTGTTCGTCGCAAGTTTCACTTTTCTGCTGTTGGAGTACGATTCTTTTTATCACTTTCCGTATGAGGTTCTTGAACAAAATTATCCGGTTCAACATGGTTTGCAATGTTGAGAGATACACTATACACACTTACAAGAGTAGAGTGTACAATTTCTTAAGCACTCAATGGTACATTCGAGATTTGTTAATGGAGCCAAATTTCTATAATCATCCTATGGAGCTCAGAAAAATTGTTAATTGCCTGAAGGATATACTGAAAGCGTACGGTATTGTAATAGAGCAACACAGTTACATAGTAAGTTTTTTTTAATATACTACAAGTTGACGAGACGAGAAAGTTGATCGCCTGATGGTAAGCGTCACGGTCCATGCAACAGACGACCACGCAGGAGCTTTAATCGTAAAGTCCCGCGTGGCACTACACTCGTCACCTTAGTTCATAAGTCCTCTTTCTCCAAAAAAATTGATAGCTACAGTGCCTTTCACCTGATTCGTTGCCTAGACTAACAATGGAGATGTTTCTGCCTTAGCTTTATATTTAGTATTAATTAGTCATATTTATTTCAGATGTTTAACAGTGTGTCCACTTTATTTGTATATACGTTCCTTGCAATCCAGTGGGTCGTTCTTGGAACTCGTAATGGGGTACGTTAACATTACATAACATTTTAAGAGAGGTAGGGCGATTTGGGATTTCCCTTGGATTTTCCCATTTAAAATGGAGCTCCCGACTGGGGACTGTACCTCCCCCTTACAGAAGACCGCAGTGAAATAACACTACTTGATGTAGTGTTGTGTTTCTGCGGTAAGTAAGACTGCCAGTGCTACACGAGGATACGCTGGGCTAGTAGTATTGCTGCTAGCACAGTGAGTCCTCATTAACAACATGGTTGGCACCCCGTTAGTGATACCCGTGGTATTGCTAGCGGCTATAGGCAACGGTGACTGCTTACCATCAGGTAGGCCGTGTGCTTGTGTGCCACCTTAGTGGTATAAAAAAAAATACATTGAGTGTTTCTTATAACTGTTTATACACCAAAGTCCATGTTTTTTAATTGTTTCAGTTGCTGAGCGTTGTAGCGAGCGTGGTGATCCTGTCAACAATAGTAGTTTATCTGATAGTGCTATCATACTTGGCGGCGCTCAATTCATGGTTCACATTGGAGACGAAAGTGTCTAAAATGTCATGTATCCGTGTAATGTCACACTTATATGAAGGTAATTCGATTGTCTTATGATTATGAAATAGTGATTCACGGCTACATTTAATTAACGTGATAATTGCAACAATGACTTCTGAATGAAAGATGAATCCCTATTTCCCTTGGTCACGGCATCACGCGTGAACGGTTAGACCGACATCACAACTTTTTTTTAATTTGTTATTGTCAGGAGTCAAACCGTTTTTTTTATTTCGGGATCAACTATAGGTCCTTTTTCTATGGTTTATTTGACATATGAATTCGTAGCTAAGACAGGATAACGTCTGTCGGAACGGAGTGCTCCACAAGGATACGCTGCGCTAGTAGTAATTCGGCTAACAGGGAGTCCGCATTCACAACATGGTTGGCAACTCGTTAGTGATACCTCTGGTATTGCTAGCGGCTATAGGCAACGGTGACTGCTTACCATCAGGTAGGCCGTGTGCTTGTGTGCCACCTTAGTGGTATAAAAAAAAATACATTGAGTGTTTCTTATAACTGTTTATACACCAAAGTCCATGTTTTTTAATTGTTTCAGTTGCTGAGCGTTGTAGCGAGCGTGGTGATCCTGTCAACAATAGTAGTTTATCTGATAGTGCTATCATACTTGGCGGCGCTCAATTCATGGTTCACATTGGAGACGAAAGTGTCTAAAATGTCATGTATCCGTGTAATGTCACACTTATATGAAGGTAATTCGATTGTCTTATGATTATGAAATAGTGATTCACGGCTACATTTAATTAACGTGATAATTGCAACAATGACTTCTGAATGAAAGATGAATCCCTATTTCCCTTGGTCACGGCATCACGCGTGAACGGTTAGACCGACATCACAACTTTTTTTTAATTTGTTATTGTCAGGAGTCAAACCGTTTTTTTTATTTCGGGATCAACTATAGGTCCTTTTTCTATGGTTTATTTGACATATGAATTCGTAGCTAAGACAGGATAACGTCTGTCGGAACGGAGTGCTCCACAAGGATACGCTGCGCTAGTAGTAATTCGGCTAACAGGGAGTCCGCATTCACAACATGGTTGGCAACTCGTTAGTGATACCTCTGGTATTGCTAGCGGTCATAGGCTACGGTGACTGCTTACCATCAGGAGGGCCGTAGGCTTGTGTGACACCTTAGTGGTATAAAAAAAATGTTCCAGGTCCATTACATGACGCGGCTAAAGAGATGCTGAAAGCGCTAGAATGTGGGTCGACTGAGTTCTCAGTGTACGGCATATTTACTGTGGACAGCGGCTTCCCGTTGCAGCTGTACAGCATCATTATCGGTCAAGCCTTGGTGGTTATACAACTGATTTTGTAATGCTAGCTAGTTTGGGTCAACTAGAAGTTTGAGCTAGCCGTTTCTATCAGTTGACATTGGTGTATATTCTGTTGTAAAGAAGTCACTAAACTAATTTGACAAGAATAAAGGCCATGCTATCCCTTTCTCATGTGCGGGGTTAAATAAGGATGGCTATAATTTAAGTCTTGTCAAATTTAGTTTATTGATTTCGTACAAACATTTTTCTTATACTGAATTTACATTATAGTAAGAGTGTTTTTTTGTTATTAGAGTTGATAAAAATATTTATCTAATTGTATTCCTATGATTGATTGATTGATTGAATATGTTTCCTATGACTGTCACCTTTTTGTACTACTAAGATGGCAAACAAGCATACGATCTCCTAATGGTAAGCGGTTACCGTAGCCTATGGATACATGCGATATCACGGAAGTCTCGCGCGTTGCCTACCTGAATGCTTTCTAAAATAAATAAGTCTTTATTCACATGTTTAAATATCTTCCCCTTAAACGTCCAATAAGACCAACTTGTTCAATTATTTGATTTTGACAGTTTCTTTTTCTTTGAAAAATCCTTGAACTAATAAAGTGGCACATAGCTTTCATGACGTGATGTAATTGCAAAAGTTCTGTGACTACATGTCGAATAAATGATGAAATACACAGATTTATTTGGAAGAAAAGAAAATAGGTTAACCTTTATGGAGTGCTATCATTATGCTTCAGTAAGTTTTCGTTGTTTTTAATAACAACGTTGCTTGTTTTTTTATTCAATATTTATTACGAATAACCTATTATACAAGAAACTTAAAATAAACTAAACTAAGAAGTACAAAACTTATATACCTACACGTAAAATAAATGTCCCGAACCGTCACAGGGAAGTGTGTCAAGAAGGCTGGCGGCATTGCCACGCTGTATTGCAATGCCTTAGCCTTTGGGCCAGATATTCGCCAGCCCTCTTGTCACGGGAGGCCTCACATAATTTATTTGAGGTCTCCTTAAAAATGGTATGAGACTTATTATGTTGTATCTGTGTGCTTCCTTCATACAACTAATAAAATAACGATGAATGGTTTCGTTGCAATGTTTTTATGTGTTTGAATGTGTATGTATATGTCACGATTCTATTTTTCTGCTAAAATTGGTTATCTATTTTGGATTTTAAAAAACGCCATTTATATAAGCGTGCTTTGAAGAGACAAACGAGTAGGTATGCCAAATTTCAGCTTAAGCACGCTTTGATCAAATATGAATCAAGCCTTTTTTACTCATAGCCCTTTGATACCCATATAATAGGGGTCAATGAGGATATTGTAAACAGACCTTTTTGCGGCGGCCGCCATATTGGATTAAAAATGGTGGCATTTAGATAATCGTGCATTGTGTTAATAAAAGCTTGTGAAAAATCGTTTTGCTACCATCCCTAAAAAGTTCCTCAATCCCCATTAAATTCTGATTGCTAACAATTTCGAAAAAGCTGACACAGTATCATATCACATATTGTATTATCCCTTGATTGACAAGTCGATGGGATTTAAAATGTCGATCAATATTCGAGAGAGGAAATTTTCATGCCTATGTATGAGAAGGATTAGGTTACAAACCGTTTAAATCGAACTATCGGCTCGAAATTCCATCATTTTTTATGCTGGAAGCAAATATATTGCAAGGTAAAAGGTGTTTTAACATCATTGTCTAGAAGTCAAACTTACGCGAATTGAAGAGAGGTAGGGACATTTGGGATTTATGATAATAAAATGACAATTCAAGTAGGTAAGTAGGGTTAAGTCGAGACTATTGAAATAAATGCTATTCTAATATTATGGTACGTATTTAAAAACTTAACTAAAGATGAAAATTAAGCACATTACATTGGCAAAATAATATGTTTTTTTTATACCACTAAGGTGGCACACAAGGATACGGCCCACCTGATGGTAAGCAGTCACCGTAGCCTATAGCCGCTAGCAATACCAGAGGTATTACTAACTGGTTGCCAGCCATGTTGATGATGAGGACTCACTGTGCTAGCAGCATTACTACTAGCCCAGCGTATCCTCGTGGAGTACTGGCAACCTTACTTACCGCAGAAACACAACACTACATCAAGTAGTGGAAAAATCCACGGGAAATGCCAAATCGGCCTACCTCTCTTTTTACTGATGTGACACCGACCCTTAATTCCCCGAAGGGGTAGGCAGAGGTGTTGCAACACCCACAGTACATCGAAGATAATTTCATGCCAAAGGGATGGATGGCGAATCCGTCGCCGTATCTTAGCCACCACGATACGTACTAGAAGTATAAAATGTAAGTGGTATAGTAATTATTAGCTACAGTCGTGAGGCCGCCAGTCCGTACAATTTGTATTGCCAAGTTAGTGATATTTTTTTTTTAAAGTGTGTGTGTTTCAGCTCTGACGCACGACTGGAGTTTATTACTGACACCGTCAGTAGTAGTACTGCCGTGGTGTATCTATAATGCCATTATCTACCAAAACCAATGTAAACCTGTGTAACTTATCGCTGAGAAGACCAATTTGAAACGTAAAAACACCAAAAAATACATCAAGAAAAATAATGTACTCTTTCATACTGTAAATATAATTAAAATATATATAAAAACGCTTTTTTCGTTTTAAACATCGACGTTTCTAATTTCTCATGAATAGGGGACTTAAATGCCGTTACAACAGCAGAGAACATAACGCTTGTATATTTTCACTCGTCATAAAATTATCATACTGGAGGCACTCTTAAAAGATTCCTTTACAAAATGTATGTCACAAAACACTAGCACTCGTTTATTGGCTACGGTGACGGCTTACCATCAAGTGGTCACTCTTAACACTTGATTGCCGACTTGGTAGTATTTTATTTTGTTTCCTTTGTTATAATTATATAACAAAAACATTTAAAAAACGAACTCCTACGTAGCCGTTTTGCACACAAGAGATGTAAAAACACAATGCATGCCGTGAATGGCTAAAATAAAGTGGGCTTCGTAGCTTTGTTCGCTACGGAACTAGCGCAAAATACACGTGGAACATTTGCGTTCGAAGGCTTTGATGGAAACAATAGTTTACATCCTGATATTACGTAAGGTCTAGGTTATTTTACTAATTTATTCTGTGTGTTAGTAATAGATTCTGAATTTACCTCACTGAATATGCTACTCATTATATCGTCTCCACGCCTTCCCACAAGGGTCCCCGAAGAGGTAGGCAGAGGAGTCACAACACCCGCTTAACACCGATATTGATTTGGTGCCAACGTGACAGATAATCGTGGTCAGTCCGTCGCGGTCTCTTAGGCACTACATACGTCTTTGAATTTCTTTTCAGACCTTTGCAGGTTTCCTCACGATGTTTTCCTTCACCGGAATGGCGTGAATACGGTACTTTATTATAAATTAGGGTCGGCAACGCTCGGGTGATACCCCTGGTGTTTCAAGCGTCCATAGGCTACGGTAGCCGTTTACCATCGGGCAGGCCGTATGCTTGCTTACCACCTTAGTAGTACAAATAAAAGCTTGAAGTGGTTTAGAGAAAAACAAAAATCTCCATATTATGGACAGTTTGATTACCAACAAATCTCGCGTAGCATGTACAGGGTGGCTCGAATAATAGTATTTAAACCGAAAGCTTTGAATTATTTTTAGTCGTCATGTTGAACATACATCTACAAAGAGCAGAGTTGAGGTTCCTTTGGGTAATTCTGTGTTTGCAATCCTAACCCCTTGCCAATAAAACTAGTGATACACCATACCATGTATACCATCATATACATATAATTTTGATAATTAAAAAATACATAGTTTTTAAATATGATAATACTAGCTGTTTCCCCGCGACTTTGCCCGCGTATCAATATAATATGTAGCCTATGTTACTCAGTGGTTATGTAGCTTTCTAAGAGTAGATTTTTTTTTTAAATTAGTCCAGCCGTTTCGCAGCGTATTGAATACAAAAATACATACACACAAAATACAAATCTTTCCTATTTACAATATTAGTATAGATTGATACAGCCCCGGATTAAATGGTACCAACCAGGCACCCTGTATATGTGGAACAAAACTGTCTAAAACTAAGTTTACCAGGCTTATATACTTACAATACGAGCATATTACATATGTATCTACACAACCCCAACTAATCCCGGATTAAATTAAGCTATGAATTTGGGAAAATGTGAGCTTATGGAAACATTACCGATGACCTTACCTATACATAATATGATTTGGAAATCGGTAGGATACTTGTCTGCTCGTGTGTAGTATACTATCATATCAGCACGCCAAGTCCCTCACGGGGTAGGGAGAGCATACAGTACTGGCTCCCAAAGAAGGTGGTAATTAAATAGTGAGAACAATTAGTAGAAATGTATTATCATCTTGATCATGTTGACCCAAGCTTTGCAGGAGACAGTCAACGTGATTGGCAGCATTGCCACGCTTGAAAGTACCTAAAGTTGTTTTCCTTAATGTTGCACTCTATTAATGTTCTAAGCTAAAGAGTTACAAATCTATACTAATATTATAAAGAGGAAAGATTTGTATTTTTGTATGTATTGAATAGGCTCCGAAACTACTGGACCGATTTCAAAAATTCTTTCACCGTTAGAAAGCGACATCATCACTGAGTAACATAGGCTATATATTATACTAGCTTCCCGCCCCGGCTTCGCTCGGGTAGACAAAATATTTGATAAATGTCTATAGGCTCCGAAACTACTGGACCGATTTCAAAAATTCTTTCACCGTTAGAAAGCTACTCTATCGCTGATTAACATAGGCTAGCTGCCCGCCCCGACTTTGCACGGGTAGACAAAATATTTGATATAAATGTCTACCCGTGCGAAGCCGGGGCGGGCCGCTAGTAACTAATCTAATTAATTTTGAAGATTAAATCACAATAATGTAATTAATTTAGGTATACTAATAGTGCATACAAGACATTAATTTTATGGCACAAATGCGGAAGAAACAAAAGTAGTGTGAAAATAAAAAAAATATATTACCGCTTGTTAAAATGTGAAAATTCCCAGTAAAGCGAAACGTCCGCCACACGAACCGGATGTGTCGCTAACACCGGAAGTGACCGCAGCGGAGGCAGATAGCTCCGAGGCTGCACATGCATACAGCCTTTATATAGCGCATGAGGAATTCCAAATGAATTAATTTACTTAAAATTTGCAACTTGAATGAAGGTACATGAATTATTTTTTCTTAAACGAATTGAAACACAATGTAATTCTGAAAAGACAGCAATTTAAATCGTCCCTATATCTATGTCAATAATCATAATTCGTAAACGTGAGACATTCATTGCAACGATAATTATCCCTATATATAAAAAATAATCCCTATTTCCCTTGGTCACGGCATCGCGCGAACGGCTGGACCGATTTCGCTAATTCTTTTTTGTTTGTGTTTGTCATTGTCAGGAGAAGATTCATAAGAAAAGAAAAACAATGAAAATGAAACCGGATCTTTTTAAACTAAAGGTCCTTTTTCCAATGGTGTATTTGACATGTGAATTTATAGCTAAGACAGGACAATGTCTGTCTTATTCATCAATCACATTAATGGTAGGGCCGGAAAGGGAATTGAACTCGCGACCTCTAGCGTAGCAGTTAGTATGCTTGTTGCATAAAACATTAACAAACTCGGATAAAAACGATATAAAGTTATCGCAATTCTATCTGGGAATGACATTGGAAATGAAGAAAGAAAGGACATCGTCCATGTTTCATAGAGATTTGTTTGTGCCTGCCAACGTTTTTATTTTATTCTGTTAGAGCTTGTCCGTCTGAGCATTTATTACTATGGCACCAAAGTTAGACATTACAGGACATTTTATTGGTTTTGATTATTTTGAATTCCTATTTTCAACTAAATGTATGAAAATTCTGATATTCGAACCCAAATAAAATCGAGGACAAAGATCCTACAGCTTTGTTGCCATAGCAATATATGTTCAGACGGACAAGCTCTAACAGAATATATTAGGCCCTTTCAGATTTGGACCAAAATTGCAGATGTCCTTTAATTATTTTCCGTCGTGTTCACCGCATCGGTCCCATGTGCCGCTGTCACGGTAAATTTGTCCGAGTGATTACTGACATGAAATAATCATGTTTCCTCAGAGTTTTTACTGTACTAATAAAACGTTTTCATTTGTTTTGTATGTACGAATTAAATTAATAATTAAATGATGAGTAATTGATGAATGGAAACAAGTAAAAATTTGAAAGCCTCCAATTTGACTACGGAAAAAAACGTTTAATATCGGAGTTTACAAGACAAAATCGACTTCTATTATTGAAGTCTGTTATGATCTATGCTTATGTTACCCGGGCCATAATAACGAATCGATTGACACCTTATTCATCAAAATCGGATGAATATTCTCCATAATTCTCGAAAGGTCTTAACATATTTATTTAAATTATGAAGCAACTAAAGCAGCCCCTACATATAGCCCTTTGTAATAATAACAGGATAAAGTTTTCAAATTTCCCCAGAAATCCGAAAAAACTATATTAAAATAAGATTACAGGATTACTTAATAAGAACCGGAAACCAATCTGCATTAAGTTTGATCTGACAAACTCAACGATGCATTCTAAAACGCCTTATGTCTACGAACGTAACGTCGAATTCAGCGCGCATTCCTCATCGCAACATTGTAATTCGATGTAATTCAAGCATGTTCATAGAAGCGTATTTGAGTCAGGTGAAGACAGAAAATTAGGGATTTTTACTGCCCTTAAAGCTGTAAAGAGCCTTTTCTTTTTGGGAGATCATTTTCACAGCAAAAATGTAGCTATGTAAAGTTGTAACGTTGCTCAAATATGCTACACTGTTCTTACATACATACGAGTCTTTCACTCGCAGATAGCTGATTTTACTGGGCGTAAGATAGGCTACTTTTATTTTTGAAAAATAATTAGGGTTCCGCGCAACAAATAAAAAATGCATAAAATTGTGTATAAGATCCGAACGGTGGAAACGATTGGAACAGGCCTTCCAATGACAGGTAATTGATGGTATAAGGAGTCACTATGATTTCATTTATTTGAAGAAAACAATTAGGGTTTCAAACAACAAAGTCTGTGTTGTAGTAAAATCTGATATAAAAGATTTTTTATTTTGGCAAATCGATTCTGAATTGTTGGCCCCTACACATACCTTCGTAGCTATGATGGTATACATGGTATGGTGCATCACTAGTGTTATTTTCAAGAAGTAAAAGTGTTGCAGCCTCATGATTTCCGTAAGGAACTTCTATATGGTAAACCGGGGGACTCTGCATATGTATCTACTCATTATAAGGAATACGAGATTGAGGAAAATGCGGTGCGCATTGACCGATGGCAAACCTCATTTGTTTATTTATAAGTATACCCTGTTCCGTGACAGATCCTCCGTAACTGTTTTCCAAGTGGTTCGGTTTTATTTGGTGGAGAAGAAGTTTAATGTAGCTGTCCTGCTCTCACATACTAGTGACGTAGTGCTTAACATCCATCCAGATTATCTGTCTATTGAATGGTTAATGAAAGACATGGCATCAATGGCCTATATTGTTATCCCTTTCTCTCCCTAGTGACACTATGGAAATTTAATCCTTAAGTCTTCCAGTGACCTTTTGTGGGCTTGACTTTTACCCTTAGATTAATGAGTTTTATAGTACAAATTGTCCAAAAGACATAATACCAAAATAATGGAGAACCTTCGAATAACTACCAGATTTACTTTAAATGGCAACCTATAATGCTTACAGTGAAAATTGTTCATCATTTGTGTGATATTCATCCATGATATTCATCACTCAGTGGTCTAGTGGTTAGTATACCTGACTTGTACGCTGGGATTGTACTCAGTACTTCCTTTGAAGGATTTGCTTAGAATATAAACAAGCTATGACTATGACATTAGAGCCTTGTGTCAAACGCATGGTTGTGTGTGTAATGTTATTTTTAAGTTAATTTTATGCTTTCTTATGCATATTATATAAAAATATTTGCTTTCTGCCCTCTTTCACCATATAAACTTTAACTGTGCCCTCATGAATTCTCCTCTGCCCGTGCTAATTTCGTAAAAAGGGGAACAAAATTTCTGCTTAACGTATAATATTGTGGTCATGATTCTGACGTTGTTCTTTATATAGTAATTTGTAGCCTTCCCAGATGTTGTAATTTATGCTTCACACGAAAATTACTCATTTCAGAATTTCTTCACCACCAAGTCTTGAAAGTTCCTCGCAACTTTGTAACGTTATTTACTTCCTTAACTTCTCTTTAGAAAGATTTCGCTTCTCAATTCCCAGCTATGCTTCCAGCAGAGCCGTACGTTATGTTTCGTATGAATAATTCATTCGTGGCTCGACTTTCGGTTCGAGTTTGTCCAAGTATTCACAAGAGGCGTAAGAAACAATTTGATTAGTATGAACCAGGTGAAGGTTTCTTACCTTAAAATTCGTACATTTTCCTTATTCGACTCACTTACTAGTTTTTATATAATTTATTTTGATATCAAATTTTTTTTATATACCACATACCGTAGGTACATTTATTGACACAAAACAGATTAAACTATTTACAAAAACATATCTTAACCTACCTACTTATAGATAGAAGATCTGACCCAAACCGGAATCATGCGGTAGCGTGCTAAAAATGCTGGCAGCATTGCCACGCTGGATAGCAATGCTGATTCTCTGAGCGAGATTTGTTCCAGCACGCCTGTCACGGGAGGCCTCAACCAGCTGACGTGAGACCTCCTTGAAAAGCTGAAGAGCATCCGGGCCCCAGGGACCCAGAGTTTCAACCGCAAATGCAGAAAATATGTGCCCTGGACCAAGACATGCATATTTCCGGCGCTTGAGGCACTCCTGCTCAGCAGCAGCGGCGCCGGCCGCCACCGAGGTGCCAGGGAGATGAGACGGAGCCAGGGTATCGACACAAGTTGCATTCCACACCAGGGGCCGACCCAATCTCCATGGCACCAACGACATGCCATCCGGCCTCCGGCCATCAAAATATATCAAAATTAAGTATTTTCATTTTTGAAGCTTGAACATTACACGAATTTTTGAACAAATAGTAAAAAAAAATACGAAGATACTAAGCGTTTTATTTGACTAATCAATCTCATTAGTTGGAATAGTAATTTTATTAATTTGCAGCGACCTTGGACCGAAACTAAAAACTAGGGTTTGAATAGGGAAATTGTCAGTTTAAAAGAACTACCAAATTGTTCGAGCCGTCCCTTATATATGCGGCACTTGGTTTATTTCAAAAGATAGATTAACACACTAAAGTAGATAAGTTCTATTATAATATGTATAAAGGTACGTTTTGATCATATTTCTACACAACGCTGAAATAACATAAACAAAGCAATTTACTAAAGAAGGACTTAATATTGAAATAGGGATTCAACCCTTGAGAATTGAGAAAAGGGATTTTAAAACCTTGCGGTATTAGGTCGAAAACTCGTTCGTATAACAATCGAAGCCCTCTCCTTAAGCAAGTTTTAATGACTCCAAAGGAACGTTTAAAACATTTATAACTGAAATAGTTTATCATGTTGTAGGTTTCTTATTGAAAGGGGCCTGTAAGATGGGCACCACCACATTTCAGGATGGGCGAGTGATACCCCTGGTGTTGTAAGAGTCCATAGGCTACGGTGACCGCTTACCATCAGATGGACCGTATGCTTGATTGCCACCTTAGAGGTATAAAAAAATAGTTTTTTTTAAATCACTAGTGTGCAAGTATTATTGCGTTCGATTACTGGCCAAAAAAGATTTATGAAATAAGGTCTCAAGGTGACGAGCGCAGTGTAGTGCCACGCGGGACTTTACTATTAAAGCTCCTGGGTGGAACTGCATCTGTTGCATGGACCGCCACGCTTACCATCAGGCAAACTTGCTCGTCTCGCCATCCAGTCGTTCAAAAGCAAGTCAACGCTTCAAATAAATATAGTTTATTTGAATACATTATTTATCGCACAATTACAATTTGATCTCTCCAAAGATATTTTGTAAAGTTACGGCGTATACGGACGAAAATATAAAATTTTACTCTCATCCTGACAAATCAAAGCAGAATTGTCTTATCTAATTTAATTCAATCATATAACTAGATACACAAACATGCATTTGTCTGTAGTTATCTTGAAGGGGTCAATGAAATAGATAACAATGAATTGTTTAATAAACATTAATTAAATCGCCTCCGTTTAAATTTAATCAATTTCAGAACAGTTTCAAACAATAATTTGGATCCAAATGAAGTGTTACTTGAAGCTGGAGATATGTTTTGTAAAATACTCATTCTAGTTTTAGTTATATCAAGCACAATAGCTCAGAATTCGAATAATCATGAAGATTATGTTGATACAGTTATTGATATGCTGTTGAATGGAGTCAGTAAAGATGTTGTAGAGTCAGAAGAAGACAATGACGGTAAGGTTGATTGATTAATCTTCTTAAAATTATTATGCAGACTATACCATCTCCTAACATTGCTGAGCAATGCCCAATCTTGCACGATGTGTTTGGTATCCGGATTTCACACGAAGCTACTACTGTTGATAATACGTAATATATTACTGGAGATAAGTCAGTACGTCAAATTTGTTATTCTGCCTTTCCAAACTACTGATTCACAAATAACTTGGATCAAATCCGATATCTTTATTTATAATTCTCGATTAAATGTCAAAATGTTCCAAATTTAAATCAAATCGAAAATCATTATAAGTGGGTATTTCGATAGATTAGATGAGATATAGCTTAATAGATATCTTGTATAATTCTGGTAATCGTTCAATTCAAACAGGTCAAGAGCCAATTTTTCGTGGCGGCATCTGGAAGTGTGGGATATGTGATGACCTGGATGAATCCCGGCTTCTGTACACTGAGGATAATGACGTTGATGCCGACATGGCTGCCGAAGACACTGTTGACGTGCAGGTTAATCCTACTAATAATATAAATGTTAAAGTTTGGGATGGATGGATGCATGGATGGAATGATGGATTGTTGTTTGTTGCTCATCCACGAAAATATGGGACAATTGGCATCCCGAGAAAATATATGGCTCCTGTGGGATTGTAAAACTTATCGCGGATGAAGTCGCGAGTAGAAGCTAGTATTTTATACTACCAAGTGGACCAGTAAGCATTACCGCGTTGCTTTGCTATACACTTGCGTTGAATGATTTGATTACATTGGTATGCTAATCAGCTAATTGACTTCGATAAAATGATATGGCAGATTTCGGGGAATTGCAATCTAAAACAGTCAAATTAAAATCAATACAAAATAGTTCTTTTTTCAGTTTAGAGCCTAATTAGGTACTTGTGAAGGCATTATCTTATTGAGTTTAAAATCTTTCCTCTCGCTTTCTTGCAATCTGTAATTTGATAAAAAAAAGGACGGAATTCTGTTACAGGAAGCCTGGGAAGCGCGCGGTGGTAGAGTTGGCCGTCAGATGTCAGATGTTACACATCATATGCGACTACTGTAAGACTCGTACGTTTTTTTTTTCTGTTACAGATAGGCTTCACGGTTCAAGGTATGCGATGTGTGACAGTTACAGCGGATGTGTCCGGTATTGTCCGCCGGGTGTCCGGAGCGTGTACCGGGACTAGTGTCACGCTCAATGTTGCGCCTGCGCATCATTTCTCCGTTAAAGTATACAGTTAATAAATACGTGTTTTTTCGTCGCTTCGTTAATTTTTTAAATTAACGAAGCGACGAAAAAACACGTAATTGCCATAATTTAGATTCACAAGAATAGTTTGACAACTGTAACGGTATCAGTAGAACTTTAGTGTTCAATAATAAATTGTCTGCGAGTGATTTGAAAATCATTGTATTTAAATATATTTTTAAAGCCCTGAAGATAAAATCCTTTAAATTACTGGAACAACCAGATTTTGAAATAATGAGAATAAAGACAAAAGCTGGCGAATGTTTTAAAATTCTATATTATTTAAAAAGTAATAAGAATGATGGGCAAATGACAACCCAAAATTGAAATTGATTGTTACCTTTTTACTCGGAGAATCTGTGTGTTAGATGCTTCGAGAGATGGAAAGCTAAGTTCATTTTAATCAACTTTTCATTAGTGTTTGTATGTAGGTCCATTCCAATCTTATTTAAGGAGGTTATATAGAAACGCCGGATTCTTCCCTTTTTAATTTATGATCAACCGAACATCACACTTCAAAAGTCTTTAACGAAATTGGTTACAATAAAATATTTCTGTTATTGAGGGTTAGTTTCAAGCGGTGTGGAATCCAACCACATAAACAAAGTTGTTCCATAGTTTCAAGCGGTTTGAGTTTAGCGGCCTCGAAAATATTAAGTAAAATACACAGTGTTTTTGGGAATATACACAAATGTATGCTACCGATGAATCTGAGAGCCGTGGTGGCCGTGTGTTAATGAGCGTTGCCTGCTCTTCTTACAACGCAAGTTCCAATCCCACCAGACTGTGCCAATGACATTTTCTAAGAACTTAACTTAAGTGCAGCGATTAGTCACATTACGAGCTTTGCGGTAAAGGAAAACATCGTGAGGAAACCTGCATACGTGTTGGAAGAAATTCAAGGACGTATGTACTGCCTAAGAGATGGCGACGGAATCACCATCTGTCTCGTTGGCACCAAATTATCTTCTGTGGAAAGTGGATGTTGTAACACTTCTGCCTACCTATTCGTCGACCCTCGTAGGAAGGCGTGAAGATATATTACTGATTAGTCTGAATCTACTGTTCGAGGATGTAAATATGATTTTAAAACCATTAAGTAGTTTAAAACGCACTTGCCCGTTCTCTGACGTAAATCAACAAAAAAATGGTTAAATTGTGGGAATTGTTATCCTCTCCCTCCTTCGAATATAATTCAACTATCTTCTTGAATCATTTATTAGTCTGCATAATAAGTAGCTAAGAAGTGTGGTACGCCTGAGACTAGTATAGCTACAAGGAAGGGTCGGTCCGCAACGAAACGCTGCACCGGATTGAAGTCCACCATGGCCGAACAAAATGCGATGCCCATAGCTGTAACAAATTACAATGATTAGAATACATACATAGATACGGTGTAAACAGATAATATAGAGCCCCATTTTACTCTTGATTTGTAACTACTTTTGCTTCTTATACATACATCAATCTCTTCATACAAGCCCGTCACTACAATTTACATTGAAATAGGTTCATATTTTTGGCCTACACTCTTAAACGATTCGATGGATTTTAGCATATTATGGGATGTTGTTATGAAGCGACGGTGAATGTTTAAATATGTTTAGCATTCTTGGCACGCTCCCGTCTGATTCTTGTTTTGGTCAGTTCTTTTATCTATAAGTTAGGTTAAGTTCTGTATTGAATAAGATCATTTTAAGTTTCTTTAAGTGCGAGAAAATATCTGTTAATAACCGCAGTACAGGGAAATATGTTATAATGTTGCGATGTGGTTTATGAGCGTATTAATCCTCACCAGTAGCTGCAGCAGCTTCAGCTCCTTCTTCGTTGACTTCTATAAATGCTTTCTGCACAGCTTTAGTAACATAGAGAGGTTCTGGACTGTCCAATATACCTGTCAGACCTGAATTCCCGTGGTCGAAGATTGCTTTGATACCCAACTGTAATAAAAACACGATTTATTTTATTCTTATGATCACTATAAACCAGTTATCGGTCCGATTCTGTGTGTCGCGAGAGCGTGTCAAAAGGCTTGGGAGCTTTGAAAACTTGCTTAAGTTTTTTTTTTAAATCATAGCTCGAAGACTACGAATACGTAGAATATACATAGGGATTATTCGGGTCTATCAAGGAGTGTTTTATCTCTGGGCTTTAGCTTAACACTATTATTAATAGCTAAGCTAATACTGGTCTGGTGCCAATTCTGTTATTCAAAATTACTAAACTTAAATAATTTGACTGTTCTAAAAATATTGCAATCCTTATTTAACCCCGAGAAAGGGATAGCAAGACTTTTAGACTTGTCAAATAAGTTAAATTTATTAATTTTGAACAACAGAATAGACACCATTATGTAGTTTACCGGGCAGCCAAAGATTCAACTTCTGGTTGAATGATGCTAACCACCAAGCTTCTTACTCCGGTCATAGTGAAAAATTTACCAATGCTTTAGAAAATAGTTTAAGGCAGACCCTGTTAATTGTTTTTTTACTTACTAGATAGTAAGTAAAAAAGCAATTAAGAGGGTCTAAAACTAGAGAACAATGATTAGCGTAGGTACAATCATTCATCATCAAATCAAAATCAATCAAAATCATTGTTCTCTAGTTTTTAGGATAGGGATGATGAGAGAAATACCTGTCAGCTCGATTGAAAACAAACGTTAATTTTAACCTTGTTTCTTTCACCCTACATCATAGGAATAAGAAGGACCATTCTATACTCTTTGTGTCTCTTTCGTTTGTCAGTTAAACCTATCTTCTATGTTAATCGGTTCTAACCGGTCGGTTTTAACCTTCTTACCTTTTGTAGCACTTCCTTCAAGTCTATTTCTGTCTCTATCTTAAACTTTGGGATGCTGACTTGCACTTTAATAGATCTCATCTTTGACACTTCCTCCATGAGGTCAAAGCCACTGGCCATCTGGTTAAGTACTTCGTTTAATCCCTCGATATCTTTCGGTAAGACAATTAGCATACTTGCCTCTCCACCCACATACGACATTTCTAACAACTGAAAATTAACAAGACACGTGTTTTTTTTTTTTTTTTTTTATAATAATCTTAACTTTGACGGTTGATCCCTACGACAACTACTGCACCAACCGCAAATTATATGTTTGTTATAGTAAATTCACTCTTTTCTTTTAGCGAATGTTATAATAAAAACCTTGTGACCATTTCAAGCGTCTACTAAAATCCTAATTTTATTATTATTTGTTGTTACAGTTGATAGATCGTCTACCTATTACGGATCATAAGATACAGTCCGTTTTCGGACAGATAAACGGACAGACGGACGGACGGACAGCGGAGTCTTAGAAATAGGTTGTAACCCTTCCGGTACGGAACCCTAAAAACCGTATTAATCACGTCTTAGTGCTATTATTAATATACAACAGTCGTATTGTTCTAATTATTTTAGCAATGGCAACTAAATCTCTCCAGTAGAATGTTTACCAATATCAAGAGCAACAATTGAATGATTCTCAATGTTTGTGTTTATTTGAAAATATAATATCTAAACATAGTATCCAAAAATATATACGCGCGCCATTAACAGAATTCACGTGAAGAACCGATTCAGCGAAGCGACGCCTGTTTACAATCAACGAATCGAAGGAATAAATTTAGATCAGGAACACAAACGGAATATGAAATAATATTTGCTTTCAAACATCGTGGAATTTACTTCTAGACTTATTATCTATCTATAAGTTTCTGGTAGATAAATTAAAAAGATTTATCGTCTCAACATCGTCCGAATGACCGCATCAAAGAACATAAAGTTGTTTCCCGAAACGAAAAAACCCTTGCCATATCTCAAAGAATCAGTTCATCAGTTACCTACCGAGATGACCAACAGACGAACATTGATAAGTCTTCTCTTTATAATGGATTACTTTTTTCGTAAACCAGGACCAAAGGAATGGAATTTGCTCAAAGAACAGCAATAGGCTCATCACTCGCCTTGGGTCTAAATATATGTGGTGGTAACTGAGAATTAAGTTAACACATCTTTACTGTTTTTACTCTATGGCAGCTACATACGGATTTCGTGCGACGTAAGCTTATTTTTACCAAAAAAAAATTGGCAGCCGCAAATGCAACGTATATTTTTAGGGTTCCGTTCCCTAAAAGGAAATAAGGAACCCTTATAGGATCACTTTGTTGTCCGTCTGTCTGTCTGTCTGTCCAGATTTTTTATCAAAGCTATCAAATTGAACCTGTAAGTCAATATGAAGAAAAGATATTACCGTTTATGTCGCAAAATTTCGCATATTTTTTTATATCGTGTACGGTAAAATTCCCATTGTACAGTACCTGAGCATTTAACGCGTCACTCTCTCCATAGTTGTAGTTGGATTCTTTGTACATCATGGGGACTTGCAATGTTTTTTCAAGGGTCATGTGGAAAGGCTTGTCTGTAGTATGTATCGGGTAAAATTGCTTCTCCCATTTGCCCTGAAGACATAAGGATCCAATACAATATTAATATAATTCTGAAGATGACGAACTGCACAAGCAAGTCTAGAAGTTTTGGTCCATGTAACGTGAAATCAGAAATGACTAGCCAACACAGGATGGACCAGTTGTCTGATCCTGGGCACAACCGCAGGATTCCTTGATGGAACTTCAGGATTACCGTTGCTATTGAAATTAAACACCCGCCAAAGAATGTTATCAAATTGCCACAAACACTCCATTTGTAGTATTCGTGCCTAAAATCTGAAGCCTTATTCATAATATCCAGAATATGGAATAAATAATAAGGAGAAATCTTATTGTTTTAAACTTTTGCGGCTATGACATTCATGTTTAAATTAGTTGCCCGATTTTTGGATGCTGTTGCAAGCAGCATGATCACGGAACGAACAGAAACGAAATATCGGGCAACTAATTAAATAAAAAAACCACGGTAAGAACCAGTCAAAATGTATTTTAAAGGTTAAACTTATCTAAGAGTTGGATACAAAACAATGTATATGTGTTTATCTTACCTTAAAATAGAGAGCGTTAATAAGGACTAGCCGAGTGCTCTGGTCGACACTGTCGGAGGATAGCAAATCCTTGATTTTTTCATTGGTCTTACTTTCGACCTGTCAAATAATTTTATTCAATAAGTACACTACATAATATATATAAAAACGTAAGAAAAAACAAAAGCCTTCCCTAATTAAAAGGAAAATATTACATAAATATAAGACATGTCGTAAGTATTTTTGCAGTCGCTTTTTACTCCAAACAATTTCTTTTTATTCACACCCTTTTTTAATAACATTTTTTTTTGTCATCTTGCTTTTTTTTCTTTAATCATACTACTCTTATTATATCTAAGCAAACAAACCCACTCAACATGTCCTTATATTTCCCGTCACCTCAATTTTCCTCAATTTAAATTTATTTCAAAGAACGAGCCACGACTATAACTGCTATCTGGACTTAACTGTTAACAGTTTTGTATTGTATTGATTGTGGTGTACAATTAAAAACGATCTATCTATCTTTTTAAGGAAAGGCAACGCGCAAATGACACCCCTGGTGTTACTGGTGGTGATATAAAAAAAAACTAAGGAATTCAAGAATTGTCCACTTACCCATTGGTTAATTTTCTCGGTAGTTGCAGTAGCATCTCCAAAGTCGACCTTCTCGAATTCAGCGTCAAACACAGTCTCTGCGTCATCTTTTAGTTCAGGGTTGAGATCATAGTCACCATCCATTATGTACACTTTATTGGCCACATTTAATGTCACGCCTTCCAAGGTTTTGATCTTTGATGACAATAATCCAAATGATGAACGTATCTAAAAACCATGCTTATCAAATTGATCTTCATGTTCAACTATGTCGAAATTGTACAAAATATATCCGCCTTTCTTGCATAAATATACTTGGCGAGAAATAATAAGCTGGTTTATTTTGTTCATAATTATCATCATGCCGATTTCCAGTCTGGTTACGAAGAGCATCTCAGGCTCATACTTATCTACTTTTAGAACTTTTGTCCAAGTCAATATTGATTAATGACTTTTAAAACAAAACTTAGAATGGCTTACACTTATTACTTTTAAACACGTGTCCGCGAAATAAAGCTTGTTTGCAACAGAGAGTTTCTACAAAACGAGACCAAATTCGATAGATTTTTGCCTTTGTAAGTATCTTCCACATTTTCTCCTGGCGTGTTTGATGGGGTTAATTTCTTAGTAATAAATTAATTAAGAATGTTATACATACAGCGTCATTGTCAGGTATACCGAGACCAGTAAGCAGCTCATGATGAGCTTTTTCTGAAGCTCCTAAGGTCAACAGACCCAACACAAACTCAGCAGATAACGGTGATGATACTACACTCTTGTTTTTTTCTAGTTCCTGAAAACATACATGTTTATTATGAGTTGGGGGCTTTTGGGACCGGGACCTTTTTTTATCTTCATTGATTATATCAGAAAAGTACAGTCAAAGTGAAAAACTGATATATCCTTTGAAGGGTATGCAGAGGGTATAGAGCGCCATTTCACTATGGTTCTAGAACCACCATTGGAAAATGTTCACATTCCTCTGTTTCTTTATATAGTTTAGATACTAATCGAAGATTATCAATATATTTTCAAGAGCTATTTAATTACTCATTATGCTATCAGACTTTATCATTTAAGTAGTGACTGAAATTGACGACGATAAGTGTTTTTTATGACCACTAACTACATGACATATTATTAAGTAAATAGCATACATTTTATTATTTCTTCGACATAAATGACTAAACGGTTGTTTTCGCTCCAATCTTGTCATAAGCAGAAAAAATATTGTTTACATACCGCGATAAATTTCTAGATAGTAATAATCATTTATATACTAAAGTTAGACCAGGATAGGTACTCAATTCTTCTATTGACTCACAGATTTATATAAATCTATCCTTTTCTCTCACTTACGAGATACTGGTTTGAGTAGATGTCTTGTAGGTGACCTACAACTTAAGGTTAATGATCTACTTGTGATTATGCAGGTGTAACTACAAGTAGGTTTTTTTCATGATTTTCACAAATTAGACGTCGTATTAAAAAGACTGAGCTATGTATTGACATAGCTAGTGCTAGTGAGCACAAGTTATAATTTATTGAGTAATTCCATTATCTTATCTCCAAATATCCTCACAAATTTACACATAATTACGAATGGAAAGGAAGTTAAGGGCTCTCTCTCGGTCCTCCTGTCTAATGAAATTCGATCATAATTTTAATCCAAATCCGCTCCGTACTGAGGACATCTATACTATAATATTATAAAGAGGACAGATTTGTATTTTTGTATGTATTGAATAGGCTCCGAAACTACTAGACCGATTTCAATAATTCTTTCACTGTTAGAAAGCTACATCATCACTGAGTAACATAGGCTATATATTATACTAGCTTCCCGCCCCGGCTTTGCACGGGTAGACAAAATATTTGATATAAATGCGTGCGAAGCCGGGGCGGGCCGCTAGTACAAAATAATTTTACCAGGCGGTAGATCACTTATTACAAGAAGCCGGCTAGGTGGGTACCACCGCAGTGGCAGATATACAGCTGTTAAGCGATACGGTGTGTACATTACCGTGTTCCAGTTTGAAGTGCACTGCACCAAACAAGATTTCTGGGCAAAGTAGTGTTGTGTTTCTGCGGTAAGTAAGGTTTGTCAGTGCTCCACGAGGATACGCTGGGCTAGTAGTAATGCTGCTAGCACAGTGAGTCCTCATCACTCACTCATCAAGTTAGTGATACCCCTGGTATTGCTAGCGGTTATAGGCTACGGTGACTGCTTACCATCAGGTGGGCCGTTTGCTTGTGTCACGATAGTGGTATAAAAAACAAGACTTATGCACTTAGGTCGATGTGACGAGCGCAGTGCAAGCGGGAATTTACGATTAAACCTCCTGGGTGGAACTGCATCTGTTTACACTCAGTTTAATAAAAACACCGAGATTGAGAGTCCCTTAAGAAGGTTGATTAAATAGTTTGCATGTACTTACATTAACGAACTTTGCTGAGAAATTTGTAATAGCTGAAGAAACCGCTGCAGCGTCCATTTTGCAGAACTAATTTTGACACAGGTGATACGTATTTTAGTCTATCGCATAGGAATTTGTGGAGCGCGTGCTTCGTACCGCTTCGCTGTGTATACTAACACTGTACTTTGTTCTATTGTAGGTGTATTGGTCATGAGTGAATCATGATAATGCACGCAAGTATCGGCCACTCATAGTATGGCCACGAAAGTATCGCTTGTACGCTACAATTATTATTGACACGCTTCTAATAGCCTTACCTATATTTTTGTGTGTATCTATCATTGTAACCTTATCTTTCAGCGGCACAACCAACATTAAGAAGTCTGATTATTTCGTTTTTTTCAGTTCAATATTTGAACGCTGATAAAAACCGATGACAATACAATAATTTAATAACTTTATTCTAATGATAAATAAAATTTAAGCGATTTTGTAAACTGTAATTATTTTTGGATAGAACTGCCTAACTAGCTGTGGTATGACTTGAATGGTGGAATTCAACGGAAAGCGTAAATTATATTAAAACATCTGTACGGTTGTTATTTCGATAAGGCGTTTCACAGAAAAAAATAGAAACATTGAATTTACCTGTGCCGGTAGCATGAACTTTGTCGACAACGTTTACGTATCGCCTTCGACTATTTTTGTTTTGAAAAATGAACAGCGCTGCGGCGGTGAAAAGTGTAACTAAAAATTAGTATGGCAATTTTGACATTTCGCGAGGTACGTTTTCGAATACGTTGTCGACAATGTTCCTGCTACCGGCACTGATTAAAAAAATATATAGAAATGGTACCTCTACCTACAGTTTGTACAGCATGAAAAATAGTTAAGTTAACTACATATATTATAAATGCGAAAGTTTGTGAGTATGGATGGATGGATGGATGTTTGTTACTCTTTCACGCAAAAACTACTCAACGGATCTGAATGAAATTTGGAGCAAAGATAATTTATAACCTGGATTAACACACAGGATACTTTTATCCCCGGAAAATTTTAGGTTCCTCTGAGATTCTTAGCTCAACGCGGACGTAGTCGCGGGCAAAAGCTTTTGTGTTTGTGTGTTTGTACCCTCGCCTACCTTGTACCTCACGAATCAACGGCTGAATGGATTTGCATGAAATTGTATTAGCAAAATATAGGGTACTTATTTCCAGTTACTTTTATTGGAAAAAAAACCCATGAAGTTGGAATCAAAATTAATTCCACGCGTACAAACTCGCGGGTACAGCTAGCACATAATAAACAGGCGCTACTATTGAAAACTTTCTGGCCATACTATTACTTTGTCAAATGTTATACTTTGTTGAAAATATGTTTGTGGTATTCCTAGAAAAAATATCTTTCAACCACTCTTGGTTTTTACATACCATAACAATATAGGGATGTTATTTGTTTAAATTAGTTGATTCATTATTAAAAACATATTATATGCATTTTTTTACAATACAAA
Source organism: Falcaria lacertinaria (assembly GCA_951449985.1). NCBI lineage: Eukaryota > Metazoa > Arthropoda > Insecta > Lepidoptera > Drepanidae > Falcaria > Falcaria lacertinaria. Next base: position 9,946,087 of record OX602115.1, read on the forward strand.
AGCGGCATCCGCTGTTGGTTGCGCCAATGTGAAAATAAACGATTATAGAGTGCGAGTGGGACACAAGAAATACGTTGAAATAAAAATCTTTGCAATATATCTATCGCGCTCTGGCAGCCGTGTGACGTAATAATTTAACAAAAATTGTTCAATTATAAAATGTTTTCCTGGACGACTAGCACTGCTAGTCTGCTACTTATTATTGGGTTCGGCACTATCTATACATATATGCGCGATATGGCTGGATAAATAGATTTTTACAAGCGTATGCCATTATGACCACACGCGCCATCCATATGGACAGAGTCACAGAGTCATGGCAGAGAATTCATATGAATCGCACTGACGTACCTACTTGAATTACGGCAAATATTTATTGTGAAAATTAACTACGATAAAACAGCATATGTCCGTGCATTGGCAGTATCTTATCTGTAACCTACTTTTAAATAGTTCCATTTTAGAAATAACTTTTCAAATCGCGATATAATTTATTAGAATATAAGTCTTATTAATATCAGTCTTGGCAACTAGTTAGTGATACCCCTGATATTGCTAGCGGCTATAGGCTACGGTGACTGCTTACCATCAGGTGGGCCGTATGGTTGTGTGCCACATTAGCGGATCATGATACAGCTCGCTGTCAGACGGACGGACGGACAGCTAAGTCTTAGTAATAAGGGTCCGTTGGTTACCCTTCGGTACGGAACACTAAAAGGGAGTATATTAGAAAGAGCATTAACATACAAACACACTTACCTACGTAATCAGACAATATACCTTCGTCAGAAAAAACGTTTTCCGAATATTCAAAATTCTTGTAACATCCGCTTGCTTCATACTATGGTGATGCGAGTTACATATTATGGTAATGCGAGTTACATAACGGTCACATCAAACGTTCGTTAGGCTTCGCGTATTTGATGATGACGACTTATAATATTGACGAGACTTGACGAGACCGCTGGTCTATTGGTTAGTGTACCTGACTGCTGCGCTAGGGGTCGCGGGTTCGATTCCCGCCGGGGCAAACATTTATGTGACAAATATGTTTGCCTTGCGTCTGGGTGTTTGGTATTTATTATAAGTATGTATTTACAAACAAAAAGTATATAAGTATTATATCAGCTGCTGGTTCTCATAGTACAAGCTTTGCTTAGTTTGGGACTAGATGGCGTTGTGTGATAATGTCCAAGCATTATATTATATATTCAAAATCTTCAAAGGGAAGAAATATGGGTTACTAGCCTCTGCCCGCGACTACGTCCGCGTTGAGCCTAGAATCTCAGAGGAACCAGAAATTTTCCCGGGATAAAAACATATTCCCGGGATAAAAGTTATCCTATCTGTTAGTTCAGGTTATACATTATCCGTGTTCCAAATTTCATCCAAATCCGTTTACCAATTTTTACGTGAAAGAGTAACAAACATCCATCCATCCATACTCGCAAACTTTCATAGAATTACTGTATACACGGCATTCAGCACGGTTCCACTGGAATAGGGGATAATCGAAATTTGTCCCTTGGCTGTAACTCCGAAACAGCTGGACCAATTTGAACGGGACTTTCACTGGCAGATATCCATAATTAGGGTTCCGCGCAACAAATAAATAAACCCATGAAATTGTGAACAATAACCGAACGGCGAGGCCGATTTGTTCACTGGCAGGTAGCTGATGCTATAAAGCGGTAACGCCAGTTAAGGCATAATTTATTTTGGAAAAGTATAGGGTTCCGCGTGACATATAAATACCCCATGAAATTGTGAACAAAATATGAACGGCAGGACTTATATGAACAGGACTTCGACTGGCAGGTAGCTGATGTTGAAAGATGCAACTTAGGCTACATTGAATTTTGATGATTTGAGTGATTCTCACGATGATGGCTTATCATACATGCAGCGATTTATTTGTTATCATTGAGAATAGATAAAGTAATATTGATTTAGCACAGGACCGAAAAGAATGGCGGGGCAGAGGGCCTATACCCAGCCGTGGGTGAACGTGGGCTGAAGAAGAATATTGATTTATTTTACGTTTTAAAAGAAATTTCTTAATTTAGGTTTACTAACTTTTTGAACTATAAAAAATACAAAAAAAACCCTTGAATTTAAAATAATTATATTAGAATAACGAGGAATTTTACTTAAAATTAATAAAGATATAATCAATCTAACAGATTAAAATGAAGTCGTGACAATATCCTTTATGTTCCTTCCGTAATTCCAATACCCAAACACTGATTCTCAATCAATTAATTTATCCCTTGACTACCATAATTTGAACGGAAATCTGTGAAATCTGTTTTATTAGGTGATCGAGTTTAATTGAAAACTAAGCCGGATCCGGCGCCTGCAGTAAGCCTTACATTACGTGCATTAATTATATCTTCGGATCTGTAATAATACTGAAATGGGGACGGATTATGGGTATTCGGAAGGTCAAGCTTAATCTAATTTCTATTTGGAGTGTACCACTAAACATTATTTTAAACTGAGGTAGGGCAAATTGGGATCTCCCGTGAGATTTCCCATTAAATTTGGAGTCGCCCGACTGGGGACTGTATCTCCACCTTACAGAAGAACGCGGTCAAATAACACTATCTTAGTGTTGTGTTTCTGCGGTAAGTAAGGTTGCCAGTGCTCCACGAGGCTATGCTGAGCTAGTAGTAACGCTGCTAGCACAGTGAGTCCTCATCAGCAACATGGTTGGCACCCCGTAGTGACACCCCTGGTATTGCTAGCGGCTATAGGCTACGGTGACTGCTTACCATCAGGTGGGGCGTATGCTTGTGTGCCACCTTAGTGGTATAAAAAAATAGGTTTCCAGCCCTATGGCATATTACTACACACTCAACAACTACTAGTCGCCAGGAGGCGCGACACTAGTGCCCGTTTTTATGTTTCCTGTGGGCTTATTCCGTATGACGGTTGCGAGTGTTCTAGCGCCAATTTGACGTAGCACCAACATGAATAACATTACTGTACTGGCTACTAATGTATTATTTTTTTGTTCCCAAATATCTTCAATTTATCCTTTTTACAAAAACTTTCTCGAAAATACTTGGGTATTGGTCGTTGCTTTATTGGCACCTTGCATCGAAACTTCATTTGTATTAAATTAAGAATTTGTTTGTCAAACTTGAATTAATTTGCAATCCGTTGTCATAAATTTATCATATCGATTAACAGTGCAAAATATGGCTAAACTGAGCTAATCCGACATGTTTGAAGTCTTACTTTGTAGGTTTTCTTCTGACATATAGCCAAATATCCATTAAGCAGGCTGGTAGCGTAAGTGTAAAGAAACTTATCAAATTCAACAGCCACTTGTGTTTCGTTAACGTCACAGTGGGACACGGCATTACATCTGCGAAGAAAATTATTAAAAAATTAATAGCACCAACTACATCCCTCGCGGGGTAGGCAGTACTGTACATCATTGACATTACCTCCGCCTTACAGAAGACCGCAGTGAAAAAACACTACTTTCATGTAGCGTTGTGTTTCTGCGGTAAGTAAGGTTGCTAGTGCTCCACGAGGATACGCTGCGCTAGTAGAAATGCTGCTTGCACAGTGAGTCCTCATCAACAACTTGGGTGGCAACCCATTAGTGATACCCCTGGTATTGCTAGCGGCTATAGGCTGCGGTGTCTGCTTACCATCAGGTGGGCCGTATGCTTGTGTGCCACATTGGTGGAAAAGGCAGAGAGCATAGAGCGCCATTTTCACTATTGATTTACACACCTCTTTTGCTTCTTTTACATTCATCAATCTTTACATGTCCGCCGGTTCCGAGTACTCTTTACCGTTCCATCATTGAGTACTTTGGTGATTTGGTCTAGAAAGTTGATCTTGGCTGTCCACGGCTTCTTTCACATTCGCATTTTATATTTTTTTGTCAGTCTTTCATCACTCATTCGTCATACAACACCAAATTATCAATACTATAGTGCATACACAATACAAGGTATATAAGTATGAGCCTCCTGTGATGAGTGATTAAAAAAAATATGTATACCACTGTCGCAAACAAGCATACGGGCCACCTGATGTTAAGCGGTTACCGTTTTACGGTGCGTTTCGCCTGCAACGCCAGGGGCATCACTCGCGCGTTGTCGACTCTAAAAAAATCATTATCACAAAAAATATTGCTTACTTTTTAATGTACGATGAAAGTTAATGTTTTTATCTACGTAACAAGGTACTCGAATTTAACCCAGCTCACTTATAATGGTGAATTTAATTTTTTTAATCTTGTTTTTGTCCTCCTGTTAAGTATTGATTTTTGACTTGTATCACTCATCACACGAGGCACAGATATTGTTGTACTTACTGGAACCGTCCTTAACATTTTCCTTGATGAACCAGTTACACAATTGCTCGAGTGTGACTGGATTTGCTGAGCTGCTAGAGCAATTTAGCACAGTCAAGTTATCAAACCTACAATAAAAATGACAAATCAAATTGCGGACATAAAAAAAAAATGAGAATGAGAATGGACATCATAATATTAATACGGGAAGAGATAACATTGTACTCTTTTTTGCGTAAATATTATTAGAAGTATGAGTTAATTTTTGTATAGCAAAGGAGTGTATAATGCTAATATGTTTACAGAATAAGAATTAGATGTACACAAGTCTTACTAAATTTCAAAATTTACATTAATTCATATTTCAATCTAGCTGTGCCGATTATATATAGAACTAGCGGCCCGCCCCGGCTACGCACGGGTAGACTTTTATATCAAATATTTTGTCTACCCGTGCAAAGCCGGGGCGGGAAGCTAGTATAATATATAGCCTATGTTACTCAGTGATGATGTAGCTTTCTAACGGTGAAAGAATTTTTGAAATCGGTCTAAAAAATAAAAATAAAAATTTAGGGGTGGACTACCCCTAACATTTAGGGAGATGAAAAATAGATGTTGGCCGATTCTCATAGATACCGGATAAGCACAAAAAATTTCATCAAAATCGGTCAAGCCGTTTCGGAGGAGTATGTCAACGAAAACTGTGACACGAGAATTTTATATATTAGACAAGGGTCGGCTTAGGGTCGGGAACGCGCGAGTGATACCCCTGGTGTTGCAAGCGTGCATAGGCTGCGGTAACCGCTTACCATCAGGCGGGCCGTATGCTTGTTTGCCACCTTAGTGGTATAAAAAAGAAGAACGAAAATATCCTAGGTCTGTGGTCCTGACAGACTTTGTCCTGTCTTAGCTATGAATTCATATAACGAGACCGCTGGTCTTGTGGTTAGTATACCTGACTGCTACGCTAGAGGTTGCGGGTTCGATTCCCGCCGGGGCAAACATTTATGTGATAAACATTTGTGTTTGCCTTGCGTCTGGGTGTGTGGTTCGTATTATAAGTATGTATTTACAAAAAAAAGTATATATAAGTATTGTATCAGCTGCTGGTTCCCATAGTACAAGCTTTGCTTAGTTTAGGGCCAGACGGCGCTGTGTGATAATGTCCAAGCATTATTATTATATGTCGAATACACCACTGAAATAGGACCTTTAGTTTATATTACCGAAATAAAAATGATCCGGGTCATTTAAAAAAAAATCTTGTCCTTCTTTTAGGCGAATAATTATTGTGATGAAGCTTACCTGTGACACTTAGCAGCAGCTACCAAGGTCAAATTTGAGACGTAGTCCACAGGAATAAGGTCCATAATATTATTTTCGTAGCCGTACAAACTACGACAGAATCCTTTTCCAACGCAGTCAAGGATGCTTGTCCCTCCAAACCAATTGTCCACCCATCCAACAAGAGGCTCGCTTACTGCAGCTGACACTGAGAAAAATATTTAATAACATAAATTTTGAGTGGTTTAATTTTAAAAATTATGCTGTTACTACATCTACTAATAATACTTATAATTAAAAAAAATATAATACAAGCTTTTTCTTGGTCAAAAAGCCCTTTCCTTTTGGTCATTTGATACCCAAGACATAGGGGTTACATTGGAAATTATTAATCTCTATTTTGTGCCTTCCACCATATTGGAATAAATGGCGGCATTACGGTAACCGTGCATTGTCACGGGGACCAAACGTATGCCAAATTTCAGCTCAATCGGACACTGGGAAGTGGGTCAAATTTATCTTGCAAAATTTGATTACACACACAACAGACAGGTAAAACTAAATAAAACTTGTTAAAAGCTCCAACCCAATAGTTCATGTTCAACTTACCTATAGAGGGTCTGAGGATTATAGTCCGTATATCGCCATGGTTCCTCTCGACGTACGATTCTGCCAATGCTTTAGTAAACGTATAGGTGTTTGGCTTACCATCTGTAATAGAGTGTCGGGGTTTTGAAATCAATCATCTTGAAAGAACATTATCCATGTCTAATAGAGATTTGGTCCAAAACTGAAACGCATTTTTTAAATGAACTACAATAGCCCTACAGGTTTGTTGCCACAGTAAAAAAAATTAAGACAGGCAAGCTCTAACAGAATATACAAAAAAATGCGTTGACCGGCACTTTCAGATTTGGACCAAAACGGATGATGTCCTTTTTTTTTAAACCATAAAGTTGGCAATCAAACTTATGACCCCTCTGATAGGTCTTTCTGCTAAGGCTACTGCATACGTCTGAGGAGAAATTGAAGGACGTATGTAATGCGCATGAGACGGAGACAGACTCGCCATCTGTCACGTTGGCACTAAATTATCTTCGATGCAAAGTGGATGTTGTAACACCTTTGGCCACCTCTTCGGGGACTCTTGTGGGAAGGTGTGTAAATATAATATAATTATGATTAATGGTTAATTATCATAGCGCTCGTAGACTGTACTCACTCAGAATTCTTTCAATATCTTTGTAGTCATCTTTTTGATGAATTCGTAGACATCGTCTAATTCAGCCGGCGGTGGGTAAACAATCTCTTCAATGATAGCTTCATGTGTATTGGCATATGTTGTAGATATATGAACAAAAACCTGAAAGACATTTGTTTATTATTTTAACTGGAGCTCAGGGAATCAGCATAGCTATCTAACGTGGCAATGCTGTCAGCATTCTTGGCACGCTCCCGCATGATTCTGGTTTGGGTCCAATCTTTTTTCTATTAGTAGGTAGGTCAAGGTCTGTTATTTGTAAATAGTTTAATCTGTTTGAAATTTGAATAAATGAAGACTAGCTTTTAAAGCACTAAGGTATCATACGAGCATACGGCCCTATTGATGATAATCGGTGACCGTAGCCTATGGACTTGCAACATCAGGGGTATCACTCACACGTTTCCTAACCTGAGGAAATTTCTTCACACCCTTTTTGAGCCCCATGCTGTACTCCTTTGAGAAAACCGCGGCGGGGAGCTCATTCCACAATTTGATTAAGTGTGGAAATAACTGTATGGAAATAGCTCAAATGCAAGCTTTTGTGGTTCAGATTAATAATGATTTATTATAAAATAATAATGACTGAAGTGATGGAAAATTAACTACACTCTAAACCGGCGGGTAGGTATGTACGAAGAATATTTTTTCCTTGTACATTGCCGGTAATGTAACTTGGTAATGTACGAGTAACAAGCGGTATGAAGAGATTAAATAATGTAGATGAAACGAAAGAGATAGACATATAACTTTTTATTGTACACCAAAATCAATCACTGAGGAACATAAAATACATTAAAATTTGTACAATTGACGGCTTATCACAAGATGTGATCTCTTACAGAAAGGTGTGCAAGTCGAGAGTGAAATGACAGTATACCTTCGCGTACCAGAAAAGGACTCGGCATGATGAAATGAATGATCAAATAAAAATGACGTTATTAAAAATATATTTTAAGGAAAACTAACCTCAATATTTTTCATGCGTCGACATAAATTAAGTACTTTTTGTGTGCCCTCAACATTGGTGTTCATTGCAACTTCCAACGGCTCGTCAAACCTTACGGTTGCAGCCGAATGAATAACCACTGAAACCTGATGTAATATTTTCCGCGTTAATTTATAATTATGACAATTTCGAAGATATACTTAAAAAAACACCGATGAAATGTGAATGATATTTTTCCACCACGACTACGCCCGCATCGCAATATAAACAGGCTATGTTATGCAGTGAAACATTTAAAAAAAATCAGTCAAGAGCTTGTTGAATTAATTAATTACAAGGAAAAATACAAGTTGCTTCTCTACAATATAATATTAATAAAAAAAATAAACTGTTTCTGGCTCAATCTTCTGTTGTTCCGTTACTATTATATCAAACATATTGTCTGAATAATATAACACAAATACACTGCTACGCTAGGGGTCGCGGGTTCGATTCCCGTCGGGGCAAACATTTATGTGACAAACATGTTTGCCTTGCGTCTGGGTGTTTGGTATGTTTACAAACAAAGAGTATAGTATTATATCAGCTGCTGGTTCCCATACTACAAGCTTTGCTTAGTTTGGGATCAGATAGCGCTCTGTGATAATGTTCAAGCATAATTTATTTATTTATTTAAAAAGGTCAAGAATTTAACCAGTCCATATAACGTAACAAAGGCTTACCTCTTCAAGAAGAGCGTGTTCATCTTGACCTGCGATGCCCATGTTAGGAGCGCAGATATCACCAATGATTGGTATGATCTTGTCCAAAACCTCAGGGCATTTGTCTTTTATCCTCGTGAATATCTAGTGATAGAAATCAAATTGTATAATTGCTCCTGCTGTAGGCAGATGTCCCAACAGGTCTACATGCTTTTTTTCATATACCACTATGGTGGCACACAAGCATACGGCCCACTTTATGGTAAGCAGTCACCGTAGCCTATAGCCGCTAGAAATACCAGGGATATCACTAACGAGTAACCATACTGTTCATGAGGACTCACTGTGCTAGCAGCATTACTATATACTAGCCCAGCGATCCTCTTGGAAAACTGGCAACCTTACTAACCGCTAAAACACAACACTACATCAAAGTAGTGTTATTTGACTGCGGTCTTCTGTAAGGTGGAGGTATAGTCACCAGTCGGGCGGCTCCAATATTAATGGGAAAACCCACAGGAGAGCTCAATTCGCCCTACCTCTCTTTTTAAAAGCTCATGGCTTAGAAAAAACTCATTGGTACAGGCCGCATAACTAACTCCACCGAAACGACTTGACTGATTTTTATGTATTTTTGTGTATATTCGGTAGGTCTGAAAATAGGTCAGAAACTATTTTTCGTACCTCTAAGTGATAAGGGTTGTTATATCTTTATTTATTTATTTTAGCACTTAGAATATAATAATTAATTAGTGTGGTATTTAAAGTAGTGGATTAAAAGTTTGTAATCCAAAACTTTTTAACTTTTTGAATGATTAAATTGTTTCATATGTTGTATCGTATATCTTGGTGTTGTAGAAATAAATATAAATAAATAAATAAAAAAAAAAAAAAAAAAAAAAAAAAAAATTAATATTACACACAACAATCAAAACATTTATTTTCTGTATACCCCCCTTTTAACATACCTTACTTATTCTAAAACAGTGACATTTTATATCGGAATATTTGGTTTGGATTACAAACTTTTAATCCACTACTTTAAATACCACAAGGGTGGTCCACCCCAAAATGTATTAATATAATATTAAGTATTGTACAGATTAAAAAAAAATGATTTCAGGTTTGTTAAGCCCCTTCGCCCTTATCGTTTGATTATCTTATCGGCTGATTGTTATTAAAGAAAAATACTCACAGCATCAGTAGTCATCTGCCGTATCCTCTCTTGTGCACTCGCTCCACGCTTATCCCGTATTAGAACGTACACTTTATTGATTTCAGGACAGCTATACAAAAGTTTTTCTATGATTGCCTGAAATTTGCAAGAATTGTTTTATGTGATTCTGTAAACAACGCTGGAATCTCTGGATTATTTCACCCGACGTCAAAACTACATTTAACTACGGTATTTGACCTTTCAGTTGAAAATAAATAAATAGGTATTTGAGGATTTGTGGAAATTCCATCCATAAGGGGGTAAAATAGAGGATGAAAGTTTGTATGAAAATCCGTCATTTTTGGAGTTAAATGCATGAAAATTGGTATTTGGCCTTTCAGTAAACAATAAATAAATATGTATTTCAGGATTATTGGAAGTTCCACCACTAAAGGGGTAAAATAGGGGATGAAAGTTTGTATGAAAATCCGTTATTTTAAGAAGTTAAATCCATAAAAATAAGTAGCAGTGGGCAAAAGCTATCATTTATAATTTAAGATATAGGTACATGTTAACTTATTCACTTTACCACGCGTGCTAAGCCGCGGGCAAAAGCTAGTATTACATATTTCACTAAATTTATGGTATTCGACAATATATTGAAAGGCACTAATCGATGCATTCTCGTTAATTTATTATACATTAAGTTTGGGGATACACGATGAGATTATATTGATAAGCGCCGATATAAAATATAAAGTTCGTTTCTTATGAGTGCATACTAAAGCCACAGAATATTATCTACTCTGAGCCACAGAGTTAAGAACAGTTTATTTATTCGGGGCGAGACAATTAATTCAGTTTAACATTTGACCTTGCTGCATACTGCATATATAATTTGAGATTTAAGTGCACTTGACACGAATTAGACAATTCAATGGGAAAAACGTAACAATGCCAGACTTTATCAACGTTTAAATTGATTGATGTTACCTAATAAAATATGAACAACCTTGGAATTGTACAATGCACTTACAGAAACAACTAAATACCTGATAGTTGCACGATTACTGTGAAATTTAATAATTTATCGTAGAACTCAAATGCATAATATCGTTTGCTTCACATGATTAAATAAATGCAAAAATAATATTTGTAATAATAATAATAATAATAATAATAATAAGTGAATGAATAATGTATCTTCATGACACCTTCAAAAGAAAAAGCACATAAATTTTGTTTATTTAGAATAGATTTTACATAAATATCTTTGTAATAACATATCTTCACGCTTTCCCACAAGAGTCCCACGAAGAGGTAGGCAGAGGTGTTTATCACCCAATTCCCACCAGGGATAGTTTGGTGTTGACGTGACAGATGGCGGATCCGTCACCATCTCTTAGGCACTACATACATACGTCCTTGAATTTCTTCTCAGACAATATTTTCCTTCACCGTAATTATTGTATATCTATATCTATACTAATATTATAAAGAGGAAAGATTTGTATTTTTGTGGGTTTGTATTGAATAGGCTCCAAAACTACTGGACCGATTTCAAAAATTCTTTCACCGTTAGAAAGCTACATTATCACTGAGTAACATAGGCTATATATTATACTAGCTGCCCGCCCCGGCTTCGCACGGGTAGACAAAATATATTTCTACCCGTGCGAAGCCGAGGCGGGCCGCTAGTCATACATACATACATCGATTTTATCACGCCAAGTCCCTTTTTGGGGTAGACAGAGAGTATGGAGAACTATTTCATAGCCGTGGTGGCCTTGTGGTTGAAGCAACGGCCTGTCATCTCATGGGCCCAGGCTCAAACCCCGGCTTGTACTAATGAGCTTTTCTAAGGTTAAGTGCAGTGAATCATCACACCACGAATTTAAAAAGAGAGAGTTGGGATCTCCCGTGGGTTTCACATTGGAGCCGCCCGACTGGGGACTGTACTTCACCTTACAGAAGAACACAGTCAAATAACACTACTTGATGTAGTGTTGTGTTTCTGCGGTAATTAAGGTTGCCAGTACTCCACGAGGATACGCTGGGCTAGTAGTTATGCAATAATAATAAATTTCGACATATTACATTTCATTAAAAGATAGGAGCGTTTTCTTTTCAGAATTTCCAGCCAAATAGGTAGGTACCTACTTACTTAGTCGTACATAGTGGTTTTTATTCTAAATATATATATATTGATTCTAAAAACAAAGCAATTATTATGTAAATAAGACTAACATCGAACTCTATGACCCCGTTGTGACGAAGAGCACAATTTTATTCACTGCACGAATATTTATTACCTTTTTTTACGTCTATGCAATTTGTTGTCATTCCAAACAATAGGCGGGTACATTATGTTGAAATCATACCTAGTGTCAGCAAAACAAAATCTGCCAAGTGCGAGTTGAACTCACGCACTTAGGGTTCCGTACAAAAAACAAACTAGGTTAAATGACAAACTTAACTTTGCCGTTCGATCCCTAGACACGGCTATTGCACCGCAAATAATAAGTTTGTCATAGTTAATTCACGTAAAGTAAACAATCTGAAAACCGTAAATATGCAGTAAAATATTTTTTAAATGCTAATTTACTCGAAGAAATCCTGAATCGCGCTGTTGAGAGTCACCGACGAATAATGACCTCATTTGAAGTTCGCCCATTTTAACCTTACCTACAAGTGTGTACCCTCGGTGCGCGAGTCCGATCTGCACTTGCCCGTTTTTTTTAAGTATGGCAATACATTCTCTATGAGCATTTCATTTGCATTGCATTGATGATAAGCAGTCACCGTAGCCTGTAGCCGATAGCAGCCCTGTTGTTGATAAGGACTCACTGTGCTAGCATCATTACTTACAAGCGCGTCGTCGTATCGTTGTGGAGCACTGGCAACCTTACTCACCGCAGAAACAAAACACTACAACAAAGTCATTCAATAGGGTTGAGGAGATGACAGTCACTTTGTATAAAAATCAGCAGTGCTGGCGTTAGGGGGCGGGTATGATGGGGTGACGGCCCAGGGCACCAAATTTGGGGGGGGGAGGGGTGCCGTACGAAAAATTACCAAAAATTTTAAAAAATAAGATGAGCTTCAAAAGACCCGGACGATGATAAGATAAGTACTAGAATTACCTTGCCCAAATATCCAGACCCTCCGGTGATGAATATCGACCTTCCAGCGTAAAAGTCGGCAACCGATTCATATGAATTCATCTTTGCTTAAAACTGAAATTTTCTAAATTATAAATATCATAAAATACCCTGGACAAGAATGAAATGGGAAGGCACCATATTTGAATAGCTTTAAGACTTCGGTCCGGACATATCCCCTTAAATAAATTTAAATTTATGATGGGCAAGAGTAATTCTCCCAACTGTAGTGAATTTGGAGTTGTAGAGGATGTTTATCACATCCTAGTGGAACGTGTCCGGAACTAAACGCTTAGACAGTACTTCTTACAGTATGAATTAGATCATGTGGGTCTGGCTTTTCCATCTTCTCGGGAAGCTAAGATACTTTACAAATTTGACAACCTTGGGCTTCAAGCATTAGCTTGAAAAACACATTAAGGATTACCTTAATGTGTTTTTTTTTTGTACTAAGCTTATTTACTATGATCCTTACATGTTCATTAATGAACAAACTCCTTTACAATCAATAAAGAAAAAAAAAAGTGTTGTATAAAAATAAATTAATCAATGAGAAACTACGATCATAGGAATTCTAAATATTAAATTTAATTTACTCATCAATGATAAATCTTACCCAATCTCACCAAACTCAGACTTTTTTTACACGATTTTCACTATATCTCACTGCGACGAATTATTAACAACTCAAGCGTCTGTCTCACATCACTGACTATAAAAGTAAGTTCTGATTTATTCCAGTTTTACTACATTGCGTTGTCATGCAAAGTGGTTTAATTGTTCAATTGAAAACAATTATTTTTAGCTATCAAGGTCAATAACTTAAAAAAAGTAAGTTTTTTCCTTGCGTATTTAAAATTTAGTTCTCCGTTAGAAATATATATTCTAAAATCCCAAGTTCACAATAAGTAAATAACTAACAACTGAAACGACTCCATTCGATAGTTTTCAAATACTATACTGCCGGCACTGAGTAAAATACTTGAGAAAACATTCTCATTTTTGGCATATATAAATGATCCCACTTGTAGTTTTGTATTTCCAATTCGACTGTGTTTTTTTGTATATTTGTTACCCGTTTACTTCGCCAATTGTTAATCAAATTTGATTAGATGACCAGTTTGAAAGCAGTAGCTAGACTCTGGCACTAGTAGCTATCAAAATTACAGTGCCGGTAGCAAGAACATTTTTCTACTACGTAGGTATTCGAAAACGTAACTCGCGAAATGTCAAAATTGTCATACTAATTTTAGTTCCACTTTTCACCGCCGCAGCGCTGTTCATTTTTCAATAAAAAAATAGTCGTAGGCGATACGAAAACGTCGCAAATTATTCATGCTCACACTACAGGACGAAGACTCCAGGTGTCGAGCGCTGCAGTGCCACGCAGGACTTTACGAAAAAACCTCCTGGGTGGAACTGCATCTGTTGCATGGACCGTGACGCTTACCCAAGGACTGACACCCTCTCAATTGCTATGCCCTGCAGGGTGTGTGTTTTCGTTATAAGAATACTTGTAATTTGTATTGTATTATACTATAACACATGTGCAATTAATTGTATAAATAAATAAATACGAATAATAAATAAAAGACGAAACGCTTTTTTTTATAAAAAAACACTGTTCCAGACCTGTGAGATTTGAACTTGCGCCGCCGCGTCGGTAGGACAGAGAGAGTGTAGACAGATACCACAAGAGTGTAATGTCTATTCTCTCATACATAAGGTGATAAATCAAAATGCATCACAATTTATAAATATTTTATTTTATTTCTGATTACATACTTCTTTTCAAATAAACATATTATTATGGTTCTTTATTTATTTAACTCCTTATGAATATTTTCAAATGATGACTAAAAAATTTATATTTATTATTAACATGAAAACCTCACATGATTTCAATAAATTACTTATATTTTTTACTGACAAGATAATTCTTGACACCCATGAAGTATGTATACATGTACTGGTCCCAGTCTATGTCTGTGACGTCGAAGGGGTAAAGCTCGCGGTCTGCAGGGGTGAGTGAGGCGCACAGTGCCTGGGTCCCAGTAGACTTCATCACCCAACTGTTTGATGTAAAGTAATCCACTGCAGTGCGCACCGCCGCTAATTGAGAGTGGATTTTCACAAACCTGTAATTAAAATTAGGTTTTTTTATAACACTAAGGTGGCACAAAAGCATACGGCCCACCTAAGCAGTCTCTGTTGCCTATAGCCGCTAGCAATACCAGGGGTATCACCAACGCGTTGCCAACCATGTTGTTGATGTGAAGTAACTGTGCTAGCAGCATTACTACTAGCCCAGCGTATCCTCGTGGAGCACTGGCAACCTTTCTTACCGTAAAAACATTACATCAAAGTAGAGTTATTTGACTGCGGTCTTCATATCTTTTGTAAGGTGGAGATACAGCCTCCAGTCGGGCGACTCCGCCTTTGATGGGATAAACCACGGGAGATCCCAATTCACCCTACCTCTTATCGAATTGAATTTGGTGTGTGTTTTTTATACCACTAATGTGGCAAACAAACATATGGACCACCTGATGGTAAGATCTATGAACGCTTGATACGAGTACACTAGGGATTTCCCTAGGTCGGTTACCCTGCAAAAATAATATCACACCCTTCTTGAAGCATCCCATGCTGTACTCCTTTGAGAAAACTAAGAACGTATGCAGTACCTAAGAGATGGCGACTGACTCACCATCTGTCACGTTGGCACTAAATTATCTTCGGTGGAAAGTGGTTGTTGTAACTCTGCCTACCTCTTCGGGGACTCTGTGGAAAGGCGTGAAGATATATGTAGTAAATCTTACTTTGCAGGCTTCCCCCTTAAAAACAGCCAGATGTCGGCTATATATGCTGGTATGGTCAGCGTCACCATCATGATAAGATTCACTAACCACCTCCGTCGTGTCATCACCACCCAAGGGAACGGTACGTCGTCTGAAACAAACAACATCCTGTGTAAAATAATATTAATATATCTTCAGGCCCTCCCACGAGGGTCCCCGAAGTGGAAGACAAGTGGAGTGGTGCTACAACACCCACATTCCACCGAAAATAATTTGGCGCCAACGTGACAGATAGTGAGTCCATCGCCGTCTCTTAGGCACTATAGACGTCCTTGAATTCAGACGTATGCAGGTTTTCCTTCACGATAAAGCTCGTGGTGTGACTAATCACTGCACTTAATGTCTTAGACCGGTGGGATTTGAACTTCCTTTAGCTTGCTGTTACTAGAATAGCAGAAAACGCTTCATACACGACCACCACGTCTCCTGTATAATATAAAATGTATATGATGATGTACAGATAGATATACTAACTGAAATTGTTTTGAATGCTAGCCTTCAGGTACAGTCTAATGGCCCGTGTCGTTAGTATTGGGTGAGCTGAACTGGTACATGAGTTGAATACTGTCACGCCTTCAGACCTGCAATGTAAACGACTTATATATATTTTTTACTCTTTTATTAATTGTTAGTAAAAATCTCTGTTCCGCTCATCAAGCCCGTTCATTTGATAGTGTCCATGTCATGAGGGTTAATGAACAAATCGAAAATCAAGATATAAACTCCTTAAAGCATCAGCTCTCTGTCTGTGAAAATCTCGTCAAAATCGGTCCAGTTGTTCTGGAGATAACGCTGAACAAACAAGCAGACAAAGTGAATTGAATTATTGTATTTAACTTCATATGCATTTAGTAAAAGTGAATGAAGTAACAGCAGAGATGGCTACAGAGAGTATACAATGGCGTCAAAAGACATTTAGAATCGACCCCAAATCATTGGGACAGGAGCCTGGGAGATGATAATAATAATGTACTATGGGAACCAGCAGCTGATATAATACTAATATACTTTTTTTTGTGAATACTTACTTATTATACATACCAAACAGTGCCTGTAACAGGAACATTGTCGACAACGTTTTCGTATCGCCTTCGACTATTTTTGTATAGGAAAATGAACAGCGCTGCGGCGGTGAAAAGTGGAACTAAAAAATGTTCCTGCTACCGGCACACCCGGACGCCAGGCAAACACGTTTGTCACATAAATGTTTGACCCAGCGGGAATCGAACCCGCGACTTCTCGCTTAGCACTAAGATATACTAACCACAAGACCAGCGGTCTTGTCAAATTCTGTCATATAATGATGTTTTTTTAAAATACTGTTATAATGACATAACCAACGGTCACTTCAATTATATTTTTATTTGTATAGAATGATACAAACCTGCAACATTTGGCTGCAGCCACCAAGATGAGATTAGACACGTAGTCCACAGGAATGAGGTCGATAACATTATCGTGCCCAGTGAAGAAACTGCGACAGAAACCCTTCGCTATGTAGTGAAGGAGGACCGTTGCTCCGTACCAGTTGTCCACCCAACCTTTCAATGGCTCGTTTCTTGCCGGCGTTACTACACAGAGATTGGAATTAAAATAATAATAAGAATTATAACATGAAGTAGATTTTTTTATACCACTAAGATGACAAACAAGCATACGGCCCACCTGATAGTAAGTGGTTACCGAAGCCTATGGACGCTTGCAGCACCAGGGATTTCACTCGCACGTTGCCGACCCGTTGTGTATTTGTCTGTATAGATGTTAGAAGATAAATATTATATCTAAAAAAACTCACCAATTGCAGGCCTTACGATGGCGGTGGGTATGTCTCCATGATTTTCCTTGACGTATGTTTCGGCTAAAGCTTTTGTAAAAGTATACGTGTTTGGTTTGCCATCTAGAAAAAAATAAAAAATATTTTTTGACGGTACATAAAATTTCGAACACAATCCGAACGGCTAGACTGAGTTGGCTGATAGTATAAAGCGGGCTACACACCTTCAATTTTAAATCGTATGTGTGTAGGCAAAGCTGACAACTGTGCAGTTGAACTGACAATCGTGATCGAACGTGTGTAGACACTAGGGACGTCAGTTATAACTGCACAGTTCGATTGTACAGTTAAAACTGAAGGTGCGTAGCACGCTTTAGGCGTGACCTAAGTTAATATTATTTCGAAAATAATAATCAGGGCTCGTACAGAAAACCACGTGAACGAAGTTAAGTTAGTAACCACGCGAACGAAGTTTTAGTTAGTAAGTCGCTTGCACAGTTTTATAAATAGTGCACATTTTACAAGTGAAAGGATTTTTTAAATCTGTTCCTCATGAACGGAGAACAACAAGAACACGAATGTAATTTGTATAGTTTCTGATAAACACAAAAAAATTGCCCAAACTTTGTGAGCAATATCTCCGAAATAGGTTTTGGTGGCTAACTGCCCTAAAGCTCATCAGGGCAGAGATCTACTCTTGTCTACTGATTTTTAAATCGCGATCTAAGTACATATTAATAACATTAGAACGGCTCTTATACGAGACTAGCTTTTGCCCACGGCTACGCACGCGTGCTAAAGTGAATTTATATTAATGTAATTATATTACGTGTGTATAAAAGCTGTTACTCACGACTATATTCGAGGATTTAACTTTAAAAATTACGGATATTCATATCAATTTTCATCCTCTATTTTACCGCCTTAGAGGTCGAGTTTCCGAAAATCCTAAAATACGTATTTATTTATTTTTAACTGAATGGCGAAAAACAAATGTTCATGCGTTTAATTAGAAAAATATAGCCAATTGAATCAAAATCATATTTGTTTGAGTAGACCATACGAAGAAGTATGTACAAATCGTCAAAATCTACCACCGGATTCCGATGGTAGTTATTGCCACGAAAAATCCAACAATATACTGGACAAATTCTGTTCACATTTGACTTCAATATTTCACAAAAAGATAAATATGTTCAAAGATCAATAAATGTATATTTTAAATCTAAGCTAGTAATAAAAATACTTATCTTACTTAAGAACATAAATGCGAAAGTTTGTGTGTGTGCGTGTGTGTGTGTGTGTTTGTACTACCTTCACGGCTGAATGTATTTGTATGATATTTGGAATAGAGGTAGCTTATAGCTGGATTAACAAAAAGGATACTTTTTTTAGTTACATACTTTTAATTTGAAAAAAGAACCCATGAAATTGGAATTAAAATTAATCCCAGGCATACGAAGCCGCGATGTTTTTTTTTTTAAAATACTTTTATAATGACATAACAAACGGTCACTTCAATTATATTTATATTTGTATAGAATGATACACACCTGTAACATTTGGCTGCAGCCACCAAGATGAGATTAGACACGTAGTCCACAGGAATGAGGTCGATAACATTATCATGCCCAGTATCGAGTACAGCTATTTACTACTCAGTTAGTTATAATAATGTTATGTACTTACTCAATATCTTTTTAGTTTGTGTCTCATGATCTCCATATAGTTTAATAAAATCATAGACATCCGCCAGCTGCGCCGGCGGGGGATAGACTACCTCTTCTACAATCTTCTTTTCTGTATTTGTAAAGCACGTAGATACATGAACTAGAGCCTGCAAGAAAGATGAGGGAAACTTTTCTAATACCT
This sequence comes from Falcaria lacertinaria, assembly GCA_951449985.1. Classification (NCBI taxonomy): domain Eukaryota; kingdom Metazoa; phylum Arthropoda; class Insecta; order Lepidoptera; family Drepanidae; genus Falcaria; species Falcaria lacertinaria. The sequence goes on from OX602115.1 coordinate 9,965,424, forward strand.
TGAATATAGGTTTGCTAAACAAATGAATAAAGATGTACAGATATGATATCAACAAATGGCGCTTTGAAGAGAGTAGACGAAACAAGAACGATTATAAGTGCGATTGAAAATTGAAGGGGCGACATGATTGCAAATTTGAAACGACATGACGCATTTATTCGAAATATCATAGAGGGAAAGATCGAAGGAAAGCGTGGCAGAGGAAGGCCAAGGATAAGTTACTGCAACAGATAAAGACGAAGGCTAACGTTATGTCGTACCAAGAGGTCAAAGAGATGGCTGACGATAGAACGGCTCGGCGCTGGCTCCACCGACAAGAGCCTGGCTCTTAAATAGATGTTATAGAATGGGAAGTATTCCATGATATTTTTCATGTTTTTATCGATATAAGCCTTAAGAAGGCCTAAAGTCGATAAATCTACGACCGGTTCGGAAAAATACCTTTTGGGTTAGCTTCCATAGCCTACGCTGAGAACATACCAACAAGCAAGCCGTGCGATAGGCAAGCTTCCAAAACGTAGCCTATAAGAAAAAAAATGTGTTACCTTAGCTCCCCGCCGTGGTTTTCCCAAAGCGGAGTTTCAGCATGGGGTTCTTCGAGAAGGGTGTGAAGAGATTTTTGAAGGGTCGGCAACACCCGAGTGATACCTACTCCTGTTGTTGCCGGCGTCCATAGGCTACGGTAACCGCTTACCATCAGGCGGGCCGTATGCTTGCTTGGCACCGTAGGGGTATAATAAATACCTTGATATTTTTCATGCGCCGACATAAATTCAGCACTTTTTGAGTTCCCTCAACATTGATGTTCATTGCTGCTTTCAAAGGTTCCTGGAACCTTACAGTTGCGGCCGAATGAAACACCACTGAAACCTGAAAAACAAATTCTAAACTATTACCATCTTCTTCTCCTTAACTATACATATAATTATGATTTTTTTCCTTAATTTAATTTATATCAATTTATGTGTACGATAGTCACGAGTGTATTGTTTCCCTCCCTTTATATTATACTAGCTTCTGCCCGCGACTACGTCCGCGTTGAGCTTAGAATCACAGAGACAAAGTAAAATTATCCCGGGATAAAAACATTTTCCCGGGATAAAAAGTATCCTATGTGTTAATCCAGGTTATAAACTATCTGTGTTCCAAATTTCATCCAAATCCGTTGAGTGGTTTTTGCGTGAAAGAGTAACAAACATCCATCCATCCATACAAACTTTCGCATTTATAATATTAAGTAGGATTACTTGGTGTGGAGGGTGACACTAATTTTGTTTAATTTGAATGTTGTGTTCTTCTATAATTGTTGGAACATCCAAAACTAAATTGTGTACCTGATTTTTATAAATGTGTAATGTATCTGATGTTGAAGAATCAAATAAATAAATAAATAAATGGCAATCAATCCTCTTCAATGACTATTTTTGCCAGTATCGTGTGTAAGAGAATTATCAAGTTTCAAAATTATTCGTGTTTGTTGCATTAAAATGCCGTTGCCGAATTTAAAATAAGATAACTTTTTAACCGGATACAGAAAATCGCAAAAAAAAGTCAAAAAGCCAACGGCACGTGGTGTTCCCAGGCGGTCACCCATCCAAGTACTGACCACGCCCGACGTTGCTTAACTTCGGTGATCGGACGAGAACCGGTGTTTTCAACGTGGTATGGACGTTGGCGGTCTATAAGTGCTATTTACGGATCCTTATCAAAACAGTGACGTCACATCTCACCGACACGATTAAGTCGGATTTGACTCACCTACGCTACGTTTTGGTTGGAGCAAATAATTTTATTTACTTTTTTAAATTCAACAAAACAGTAAAAGTAATAAATACGTTTAACGAAAGGAAAAAATATTTTCAATGTCAAAAGTATAAAAAAATCGCGTTTACATCCTATATAATATTAGAAGTATAAAACTGTCTCATATTATTCCTGCACATATCTTTAACCTCATCCATATTCATACATTTCCGACGGCAAATTTTAAAACCCTAATGGGAAAATGCTTACAACTCAATCATGCGAAAACTACAGAAGGATTTTAAATAAAATTGGCATACAAGTTGGCCATGACCTGAATCAAGTTGACCCTTAGAGTTGACTTGTTGTAAGTAGGTACTTACTACAAAATTGTTAATGCAATTTACGACAGTTGATAGTTTATGATCGGTGATCGCATCACGCCACACCTGAGGTCATGGCAATAACCCACGCAGTCAATAAACTTAACGGAATACTATATTAGGTATATAGTATTCCGTTAAGTTTATAACTATAATACTAAAATTAACTACGAAAAGAGCTGGCCAATATCTGACCCAAAGAATACGTTTTTTTTATACCACTAAGGTGGCAAACAAGCATACGGCCCACCTGATGGTAAGCGGTCACCGCAGCCTATGGACGCTTGCAACACCAGGGGTATCACTCGCGCGTTGCCGACCCTAAAATACCGCTATGGTGGCACACAAGCATACGGCTCACCTGATGGTAAGCAGTCACCGTAGCCTACAGCCGCTAGCAATACCAGTGGTATCACTAACGGGGTGCCAACCATGTTGTTGATGAGGACTCACTGTGCTAGTAGCATACTACTAGCCCAGCGTATCCTCATGGGGCACTGGCAGCCTTGCTTACCGCAGAAACACAACACTACATCAAGTAGTGTTATTTGACTGCGGTCTTCTGTAAGTATTTACAGCGTGGCAATGCCGCCAGTTTTCTAGGCACAGTTCTCCGTGACAGTGATTTGGGACATTTATTTTACTTGTAATTAAGTTTTAAACATTTATAGTTAATAGTTTTTATGTATTGATTTTAGTTTAGTTTTCGTTTTTATTACTATAAGTTTTTCATTTTTGTAAACTTGGATAATAATAAAATTTTAATAGCAGATTCCATAGTAATGATCTTTCAATATATTCATCATTCTATACATCCATGTTTATCCATAAAGAAGGTTATTATATATTGAAACTAATTAAATTTCCAAAAACCTTTCGACTAAATATAGTTTAGAGACATATAGCCAGAATTATACTTGTCGTGAAAATCCTGCTATGCAGTCGCGTAATCATTCCCTCACCCAGTGTGTCGAATTTTATTAATATTATATCGACACGCCTTCCCACAAGGGTCCCCGAAAAGGTCCCTGACAACCAAAGTTAATTTAGAAAAAAAAAAGAAATATTTTTGTCATCTACATAGAGACTACTTCTCCATGCCTTAGTACGGTAACCCGCTTATAAGGGAAACGCGGGTTACCGCTTTCTCCCATTGACTTTTAAACCTTACCTCTTCCACCAATTTGTCTTCATCGTCGGCTCTAATCCCCAAATTAGGTGCAGTCACATCTCCGACGACTGGTATTATTTTTTTCAGGTCATCGGGACGTTTTTCTCGTAACCTTGTAAATATCTGAGGAGAAAAAAGGATTTTGTTATTCAGGACACTAGATCTATCACTTTGAGAAATTCTGATACTGTTTGAGATAGAGGAAATTGTTCTTAGAAAACAATTCATCGATTTAATTACTAAATTCCAAAATAAAGCTATTCGGAAATCAAAAGTGTGTAATGAGATGGAATATTTTTTACCCACGGTTGTAACGTCGATCTAAAAATAAATCTATCTTTCCAAATATCTAATATGTACCCTATATCTCAGAATAGATAATATACTTTTTTTAACTTTGACGACGTTTGTGCAAAGTTTCATGGCGATTGATTGACTAGTTAAGGTGTGAAAGCGTCACAAATAAACAAAATCACATTCGCTTTTATAATACTAAAAGGATTTTTTTATACCACTAAGGTGGTACACAAGCATACGGCCCACCGGATAGTCACCGTATCCTATAGCCGCTAGCAATTCCAGGGATATCACTAACGAGTTGAAAACCATGTTGTTGATGAGGGGTCACTGTGCTAGCAGTATTACTACAAGCGCAGCGTATCCTCGTGGAGCACTGACAACCTTACTCACCGCAAAAATATAACACTACATCAAAGTAGTGTTATTTGACTGCGGTCTTAAGTAAAGTGGAGGTACAGTCCCCAGTCGGGCGGCTCCAATATTAATGGGAAAACCCACGCGGAGATCCCAATTTGCTCTACCTGTCTTTGTAGTGCTCAAAATGGCTTACCACGCTGTTAGTCATCTGTTCTATCCTTTCGTACGGGCTCATATGCTTCTTCTCCCGAATTAACATATATATTTTACATATTTCCGGACAACTGTACAATATTTTTTCAATTAAGACCTGAAATAAATTGAGTCAAATTCAAAATCAAAAAATCATTTATTCAGTTTAGGCCCTAATAATGCACTTATGAAGGTCTAAATTACCACCAATTAATTCAGTATATAGTAAATATGTATACTTTACTAACTCTTCTACTGCGACTTCGCCTAACTATAACAATGAATACTACTACTACCGACTTCATAAAAGGAGGAGGCTCTATGTTCGTCTGTATGTTTTTTTAGATTCAGTGTACTCATAATAATTTAAATATTATATTTTAGTTTTTAACAAGTCAGATGAACAAGGTTACCAATATTATTACAATTTGGCTCACCTTTCCCAGAAATCCAGTACCGCCTGTGATGAAAATGGTTTTTCCTGCATAAAACTCGGAAACCGATTGATATTCCTCACCATTTTGTACCATAATGATCTAAAAAACAGTACAGTAGTGAGTTCATTATTTAATTTTGTTAAGTTAGCGCAGCGCGGTGTAACGCGAGACTAGTGGGGCTGCATCTGTTGCCTTAAAAGATCACCACAATAGCCCAAGTTTAGTTTTCCACCTCCTTGAAAGACTCTGTACTTGGCGAGGATCATCTCCGGAAGCATCACTATTAGAGGATTCGATCTCGGGATCCCGGGATCCCGGTCATATTTTAGTTTTAAAGTTTTAAATTTAATGAAGCCCGGGTTTAAATAAATCAATAAAAATGTGCGTACCTTGATTTGACATTTGGCGAACCGCTTGGTTTAAATAAGTAATTAAAGTAAGTTGACATTGATCCCTTTAGCATATATTATTTTGTATAGTTCATCTAAATACTTATATATAGACTTCTATAGAAGTAGATTTTTTGTTTATTTTATAAGAAGAAAGTATAATTGACTTGACGAGACCGCTGGTCTAGTGGTTAGTACACCTGACTGCTACGCTAGAGGACGCGGGTTCGATTCCCGCCGGGGCAAACATTTATGTGACTAATATGTTTGTCTTGCGTCTGGGCGTTTGGTATGTATTATAAGTATGTATTTACGAAAAAAAAAAAAGTATATAAGTATTGTATCAGCTGCTGGTTCCCATAGTACAAGCTTTGCTTAGTTTGGGGCCAGATGGCGCTGTGTGATAATGTCCAAGCATTATTATTATTATGATTTTGTTTAACCGCCTTTTTGAAGATTTTTATACTTAAATATTCTATGTCCTCACAAATCTAAAAGTGAAATAAAAATATGATTTTGATATGTTTCACTGTCTTTTTTTACCACTTTCCATTAGCAATACAATCCCGGGACTATGCCGGGATCCCGAGATAAACTGTGGGTAATCCCGTAATCCCGGGATCAGAAAAATCGACGGGGATCGAATCCTCTAACCACTGCATTCCGGGGATGATAGTCGCCACGTGTATCCCTTACCAAAAATTTAAATTTTCGAACTGGCCTCTACAATTTGGATACCCCACACAAGTATAAAAGAAATACAGATCCTTATAAGACTCCGTGAATTTAAGAGAAACATAATAATAATATCTATGCACTAATCTTTGATTATATACTTGTCTATAATCAAAGGCACTAATACGTACCGAAAAGTGTGAAATAAAACGTCACTTTGATTGAATAATATTTTGTAAACGACACGACTACTTGTTTCATAGACGCATTAAAATGGCTTCTCGTTCGATGTTAACGTCGGTTTTATAGCGTAGTTCTATAGTTTTTAGGGTTCCGTACCGAAGGGTAACCAACGGAACTAAGACTTCGCTGTCCGTCCATCCGTCTGTCTGTCAGCGGTCTGTATCTCATGATCCGTAACAGGTAGACAGTTGATTTTTTACAGAATGTGTATTTCTGCTGCCGCTATAACAACAAAATAATAAAAATAAATAAAAAAATAAAGGGAACTCCCCTAATCGAAACATTCTTTTTTACTCATAATGGCAACAAGACGCTTGAAATGCTCATAGACAGTATTGCTATATTTTCTGAAAAAAGGAGCGAATTTATAATAATAACAAACTAATTATTTGCGGTTGGTGCAATCGCCGTGTCTAGGGATTGAACCGCTTTAAGTTTGTCGTTTAACCTGGTTTGTATTTAGTACGGAACCCTCGGTGTGCACCCACCTCGCACTTGGCAGCTTTTATTTATATTAACCATTAGTATCACGGCGATGTCACTGTATGAAGACAACAATAGGTAGGTTCGTTCGTTTGTTTGTTGCAATTTAGAAATGTATATCTTTTATCAATTTATCATCCATGTTTCATAGAGATTCGGTCTAAATCTGAAAGCGACAACGTTTTTTTTTGGATATTCTGTTAGAGCTTTTCCGTCTGAGAATTTATTACTATGGCACTAAAGTGGAACATTACAAGACATTTCATTTGTTTTAGTTATTTGATAAAAAAGATTGCGGCCTAGTATGGACGCTCTTAATATTTCAGCGTTTGTAATTAACTATACATTAGTATATACTGATCTGCCTACCCAATGCCTACCCATGAGCTATGACTGTGAATATTTATAACAAAATAAAATAACAATTTATAACAGACAAAGCAAAGTGAACTTACTAGTGAACTAAGCATTCGATTACACTCCTCCTAGACAATACAAGTAAACATTGGCAGAGGAATTCTTTTGTTTGTAATTGTTTATGTCAAAATGTGTGCCATTATGACTTAGACAAAGTTCCTATTATGACTACTTTATGCCAGTGTATATGTCACCGGAAGATAACAAGCACCGTAAATGTATAAAGTTCCTAGGAAATTTATCAACCTTCGTAGGATTCTAAACGAGAGATTAATTGTATTAATTTACGCCCACATTTTCGCAAATTAATAAATTTTTAAGAAATTGATAAATTTGCGGTTCTTGTTATCTTCCGGTGACATATATAAAGTATTTATGTATTTAGTTGATCAATCACCCAAAAACGGCTCAACGGATTGGTATGAGATTTGTGACACGTATTGTTTATAACCTGGATTAAAGTATAATACAAAACTTTCCTCTTTATAATATAAGTATAGATTTAGATACAGACTGCTACGCGGTCGAAGTCGCGGGAAGGAGCTAGTGGTAAATATTTTGCAAATAAATCATTTTCATTATAACACATTTCAAGACACATTTAACGCAGCATGTGTTGCTGACCTGCTTAACTTTGGGGTCTGAATCCCAAAAGTTGTTCAAGGTCTTAGTTCAAAAGGTATACATAATAAGACTAATGCTTGTAAATCTTATTACATTAAGTGGGCCCAGGTACCGAACTGGTCCCTGACCGCCCTTTAGGTTAAGCTGGTAATTGGTTCCAATTACAACGAAGATTCGCGATAATATGGACTAGGTAGGTGTTACATAAGGCTTCAAAGGAAATTACAGTCATTATTAAGCTATTGCATAGCTTTTATCGCGGGCCTTGAGCGTGGGGACCGAATCCAGAAATTCCGTAACGAAAAAAACCTAACACCGCCCACTCTGACCGGCACAGCGGTGATACTTTTTAGTTCCATCTATCGATAAATACCAGAACTTTTAATGACTTTTTGAAATATCACGCTTGTCTCTTTAGTTCAGCAACCCGCCTTTAGGTGGCATTGGTTGTATTGGAAAACTACCGTAATCAGCTGTTTGTGAGAAAGTATATAGGTATATAAAAAAATACTGCATTAATAAAATAAATAAATAATTATAATTGCATAAGTTGTGTAATTATAATGCAGACCGTTTTGACTCATTGACAACCAAGCACACATGTAGCTGTGCATATAATATACCATCAGCCAGCGAGCCTCAACCTGAGCCTGTGACACTGCCCTGTAAGTTGCAGGTTGCTGAGTTGGGTGAGACTGTGCAACAAATGAGTTCATGTCCCACTAAATACAAAATAGTGTTGTATTCTGACAATGTAGTTCAAGATTTAGGTTTTATTTTAAATAATAAAATAGCTCACACAGTTATTAATTATTGTATGCCAGGAGCCTCATACAGGCAAATTGTAGATAAAATAAGACAAAATAACCATGACAGTTCCACGATAATAATAATTTTAGTAGGTCAATGTCTAAACTTAAGCAGAAAAGAGTTTAGTAGTAGTTTTGATGTGTTGACAAGCCTAAATGCTGGTAAAATTTTATTGTGTACATTTCCTTATAGTGCATACTACACTGAGACTGAGAATAAACAGATAGCCTATATAAATAATCTAATGCATATTATGACGACATATAATGAAACTTTTAGTCTATTTGACACAAACCATTTTATTAGTGGTGTAAGACGGACTGGGGAATCACTATTTATCCCTAAGAAATGCAGACTGCATATTGCTACATTGTTAGGTTTTTATATTAACTCTGTTATATCTAATATAACAACGAATAGCTTAAGAGACGAAACAGTGCTAGGTAGTGGTTCTACTAGCATTGCGAATAGTCATTTTGACACTTTAAACTAGTCCGTAAGACAAGAGAGAAGTCGGATGCATGTTATATACACCTTTTACACCAAAATATTAACCGCTTCTCTGGCAAAATTCTCGACATAGAATTATTACTAGACAAATTTCCAATTGATTTACTATGTTTTACAGAAACTTGGTTAAAACCAGACACCATGCATTTCAATATTAGTAACTTTACAATTGCCAGTATGTTTAACAGACTCTCAGCGGAGGGTGGTGGATCGATTATATTATTGAATAGTAATATAAAGTGCAAAGATAGAAATGATATCACTAGCTTGTCTGTTGAGCGGGTTTGTGAAGCAGCTTGTGCAGAGATAGATAAATACATAATCTTATGTGTATATAGACCTCCAAATTCGGATATTCGTTTATTTTGTTCAACAATGGAGGCAATGCTTAGAAAATTATTTTATACAAATAAAAACTAGTTATATGTGGTGATTTTAATGTAGATACTTTAAAAATGTCAACTGAGGCACGCTTATTTAAAAATCTTTTCAAATCATTTAATTTAGACATTATATTTAATGAGCCCACAAGAATAACAGCCACTTCGTCTACCTGCATTGATAATATAATATCAAATGGAAATATAAAAAATAAGTCGTTAATAAGTGGCATTAGATCAGATCATATGGCTCAATTAGTTGAGTTGCATGATAGTGCACAACCTAGCACCTCTATGAAAGTGTAGACCCCTGTTTAAGAATAGAATGGAAAGGTTTAGGAAGAATTTAGAATCAAAAATTTATAATTCTAAGTCTGGTGAGCCCAATGAATGTTTTCAAAAATTACATAACGTTATATGCAGTGAATTTAATAAGGCCTGTCCTAAACGAAAGATGAAGCTAAATAACAAATTGGAATTTAGTAACTGGGCAACTAAAGGTATAAGGAAAAGTAGAGACATTTTGTATGAGTTGTATTATAAGAAATCTCATACAACTAATGAAGAGTTTTATAGTTACGTGAGAAAATATTCTAAATTATTTAAAACTGTTTGTCAAATAGCTAAATCTCAAAATATATAAGTAATTCCGATGATAAAATAAAAACGGTTTGGAAAGTTATTAATAGGGAAACGGGAAAGAATGGAATTAAAGAAAAAGTAAGCACACTTAAAATTAACGAGAATCTTGTGTCGGATAAGTTAGACGTCGCAGCAGCTTTTGAGAGCTACTTTGCCAATATTCCGTCCAAAATTACAAAAAACCTTAGCTCGTGTGCAAATACAGCCGAAGGCTTACTTAAGAAATCGTTTAATAAAGTTATTCCAGAGTTTTACTTTCGACATGTAAATGCAAATGATATTATTAAAACATTTAAAACGCTCAAAATTAAAAACATGGAAGATTTATGGGGACTTTCGATTAAAGTTATTCAAGCAATTCTACCAACAATTGCTCCTATACTGGCAACCATTTTTAATACTTGCATTGATCAAGGAATATTTCCTGATTTAATGAAATATAGTAAAATAATACCGATTTTTAAGGTGGGATCTAGAGAAAATCCTTCTGATTATAGACCAGTATCAATACTGCCGGCTTTGAGTAAAATATTTGAGGAAATTATATTAAATCAAATGTTAGGTCACTTTAATGCGCATAATATATTACATGGAGACCAATTCGGTTTTACTAAAGGTAGATCTACAAGTGACGCGGCGGCAAAATTACTGAAACATATATTTGAAGCATGGGAAAGTTCACATGATGCCCTAGGTGTATTTTGCGACCTATCTAAAGCATTTGATTGCGTTGAACATAGTACGCTACTGCTCAAACTAAAATATTATGGTATCCGCGGAAATACCCTTGATCTTGTAGCCTCATATTTTTCCGGTCGTCAGCAAAAAGTCGGTGTCGGAGGCATAACTTCCAAAGGCACATTAATAAAAATGGGAGTTCCGCAGGGTTCAATATTAGGTCCTTTCTTATTTTTGGCATACATAAATGATCTCCCACTTGTAGTGTATAATATCTGTGACATAGTCTTATTCGCGGATGACACGTCTCTGGTATTTAGAGTGAGCAGAAAAGACAAAGAAATGATAAGTCTAAATGAAACGCTAGCATCCGTTTCTAAATGGTTTGACGCCAATAACCTAGTTTTAAATTCAAAAAAGACGAAATGTATACGGTTTTCTCCTCCAAACTCATCGCAGGTAGACACGAATGTACAATTGGATGGCAGAAAACTTGATTTAGTTGATAACTCGATTTTTCTAGGTCTAACACTAGATGCAAAATTGCAGTGGGGCTCTCACACTGAGACTTTGTCAAAGAAACTTAGTTCAGCTGCGTTTGCCATTAGGAAAGTCAGACAATTGACAGATATTGATACTGCAAAATTAGTTTACTACGGATATTTCCACAGCCTCATGTCTTATGGCGTGTTATTATGGGGATCTGCGGCGGATCTGGATACGATATTCATTCTACAGAAAAGGGCAATCAGGGCAATTTTTGCACTGGCTCCCCAAGAATCGTTAAGAGAATTGTTTAAGAAAATTAATATTCTCACGTTACCGGCTCTTTACATCTTTGAGAACTTGTTGTTTATAAAAAAGAACATTAGAAGTTTTCAGTTAAATTCAGTTAAACCATAATATTTATACAAGAAACAGAAACAAAATTGTGGCTCCTAGGTTTAGACTAACAAAAGTAAACAAATCATTTATGGGAAACTGCGTCCGCTTTTACAATAAAATCCCACAATCCATTACCGAATTGAATTACGATAAGTTTAAGACTCATGTCAAAAGAGTTTTGATAAATAAAGCCTATTATAAAATTAATGATTATGTAAATGATAAAAATGCTTGGAATATATAGACTCACTCTGCACAAGTGGCTCCCCGCTCCTGGTAATTGTAATGGTTTAAAATATGTATTTCATGAAAGCAGTGACAAAACCAACTTGGTAGCTTTCATTTTGATATTTGTAATTTCATACCAATGTCTAGAAGAATTTTGTTACAAATTGTTATATAATTATTGTTAAATGCAAAAAACAACAGAGCACTGAGTTTCTTGCCGGTTCTTCTCAGGTGGCTTTTTTTTCGAACCGGTGGTAATTTAGACCTTCATAAGAGCCTTATTAGGGCCTAAACTGAATAAATGATTTTTGATTTTGATTTTATAACATTTTAAATTTTTTAGAACAATGACGGTTGTCTTTTCTTTTAATGTACATTTATATCCTAATAGCCTGTGGACGCCAGACCTTCGTAATTTTATGAAAGCTGAAAGTTTGTCGGCACAGGCTCCCAACACAGATAAGAATGATGGCCAATTGTGATGTTTGGGTGACCTGGGCTGCGGCAGATATACGGTACCAAAGGTGTGGAAAATACCGATCTACTTTCGTCAAATTATAAAGTGTGATTTTTGGTGTTACCTTCAGAATGTTACTAAAACATTAAATAAATAATAATGTTTGGACATTATCACACAACGCCATCTGGTCCCAAACTAAGCAAAGCTTGTACTATGAGAACCAGCAGCTGATATAATACTTAATATACTTTTTGTTTGTAAATACATACTTATAATACATACCAAACACCCAGACGCAAGGCAAACATATTTGTCACATAAATGTTAGCCCCGGCGGGAATCGAACCCGCGACCCCTTAGCGCAGCAGTCAGGTATACTAACCACTAGATCGTCAATTAATATATACAATGAATAATATAACCATATATCAATTTACCGAGAATTCGTTGGACTTCATTCAATACGTTCCCCGACAAAGGTTAACCACACAGCAAATATCATTGGGTTCACCTGTACCTATAAATTATTGTTAAAATATGTTCAGAAGATGTACATATCTAACCTTTTCAAAAGATGACTGTTGTTCTTACACCTATTATTATCACAACACAGCTCGTATTCAGAGAAATATCACTCGTGTTGTAATGTAACTTGTACTCTCCTCGTTAGGAAGTTCGTGTTATTCGCACAGTAATTGTCTTAGAAGTACCCTTTGAAACAACTCAGCTATAATTACTGAATATTGCTACTGAATCGTGCCGCTGGCTATTGTGGCGAGTCCCTTGTGGGAACAATTCAGTTGAGATTCGTGTGATCGTATTTGTAACAGACAAGTAAATCGCGAGATATAAGTTTATTATCACGGTTGGATACGTTTTTTTTCCAATTTTTTCTTTTATAAGATGGTCTATCATATAAAAGAAAAATTCTCCTGACATGACAAACACAAAAAGGGAAAAATAGAGGTAGGGCGAATTGGGATCTCCCGTGACTTTTCCCATTAAAATTGGAGCCGCCTGGCTGGGTACGGTACCTCCACCTTACAGAATACCGCAGTGAAATAAAACTACTTTGATGTATTTTTGTGTTTCTGCGGTAAGTAAGGTTGCCAGTGCTTCACGAGGATACACTGCGCCAGTAGTAATGCTGCTAGCACAGTGACTCCTCATCAACAATAGGGTTGGCAACTCGTTAGTGATATCCCTGGTATTGCTATCGGCTATAGGTTACGGTGACTGCTTACTATCAGGTGGGTATGCTTGTGTGCCACCTTAGTGGTATAAACAAAAAATAAAAGAAATAACTCCTCGCGAACTTAGTTGCAGGCACATCTAGTCTATACTATCATCTATACTTAATATTATAAAGAGCAAAGATTTGTATTTTGGTGTGTATGTTTGTATTGAATAGGCTCCGAAACTACTGAACCGATTTCAAAAATTCTTTCACCGTTAGAAAGCCACATCATCACTGAGTAACATAGGCTATATATTATACTAGCTTCCCGCCCCGGCTTCGCTCGGGTAGACAAAATATTTGATAAATGTCTACCCATGCGGGTCGCTAGTTTAAAATAAAAAAATTAGGTGTGGCACTCGGAGACTGCTATGAAAAAATGCTATGCAATAGCTTTACCGCGGGTAAAGCTATTGCATAGCATTTTTTATATAGTGGCCAGATGAAACACTTCTTACAAAGGGGTTTTAAGAAAGAGGCGAATACAATTTGTGCAGCTCCATCTCATGTTGCATTTGATAACTAATTTGGCAAATGCTGCTTTGCACCCTCCCTCGTGACAATAATTTAGGACAAGGATTTGATTTGTTTTCGTTCTTGTAATTTTTTTACTAGGTTAGTTATTTTCTTTGTATATAATCCAATAATGTATCTTAAATTTACTTTAATAAAATCACAAATTGCTAAGCACATAATGTGCATTCAACATGTAGTATCTATTGAAACCACATCCATATCAGAAGATAACTTAATAGATATACAGTTTAATAGCGGCTCACCCCCGGATTTAATCGTGAAGATCCCAACTTTCATCCCCTATTTAGCACCCTAGGGCAGTTACTTCAAAAATTCTGAATCACGTAACTATTATAGTTGGTCTTTCTTAAAAAGACCAATTTACTCATATCCAGGGTTGAAAAACAATATATTTTAATATAAATTTTCATCCTGTATTTTATCGCGGTGTTGAAATCCATCACTCCACTATTAAGGCTTCACAGTATGCCATAAAATAGACATACATGAAGTCATATATTTGAAAAATATAAAATTAGTTCTGAATTAACAGAATACAAAGCAAAGATAATATTTGGGTAGATTTTTTTGTATTAAGAAGTGCCTTGTATTACAATTTCACGGTATAATTCTATACCAAATTAGATTAAAATCCTTTGCAACGATTTGAAATGATTGAGTAACAAACAAAGAAACGTCAATACTTTTGCTTGTTTTTATATTTTATTAGGTATTATTGATATGCAAAGTTGCGGCCACATTGATATGTCTTATTCGCCACAGGCTTCGTCACACACGTAGTATATTATCTAAATAACACGTAGTTATATAATGATTGTTACATGAAAGACAGAGCACTGAGTTTCTTGCCCTTCTCTTCTCAGGTGGCTTTTTTTCCGAACCGGTGGTAATTTAGACCTTCATAAGTGCCTTATTAGGGCCTAAACTGAATAAATGATTTTTGATTTTGATTTTGATCTACTCTGAGGTCACACTAAAAACCTAGAAAAACAAATAGTAAGCAGTATCCTCCAAGTTAACATTCTATAACTTAGCTCAAAAGTAAAATTAAAATGTGAAAATGTAATGGTAAAAAGCTTCTGTATTTAAAAGGCAGCCGTACTCACAAATGAGTGCTTGGCGGAATGACAGAAACGCTGGTACTACTCCAGGTAATAAAGGCAACCCAATGAGATATATTTTTATTTATCTCCAAGTGCCGCGTCCACGTTACAAATTCCCCACAGTCACCTCAGTCGCTTCGTAGCTACCGTAGCGGCCGCCCACTACGCTACTGCTACGCACTACGCTGTAACTTGCGTGGCACGACATTTCCGTATCGGAAAATTGTTTTCTTTAAAGGAAATTACATTTGAGATATTTCTTTTATGATTTCAAAATATGAACGGACGATGAGATCTCAGAGTGAAACACTTATGAACAATGTGGAAACAATTTAAATATGTGTATTGTCGTATAAGGGTAAGTGGTCAATTATTATCATAAAATTTCAGTACAATTATACAAAAGTATGGAAAGAGCCTTTTTTTATATTAGGATAGTTTTAAGTCGTTTTTTATTGTGTCAGTCACTCAAATTTTACCAGCTTCTCGCCTTCCCAACCTTAAAGGACATCATCCATGTTTCATAAACATTTGGTCCTAATCTGAAAGTGCCAACGCATGTTTTTTGTATATTCTGTTAGAGCTTGTCTGTCTGAGCATTTATAACTATGGCAGCAAGTTGGACATAACAGGACATTTCATTTGTTTTAGCTATTTGTATTTCTATTTTCAAAAAAATGATTGAAAATTCAGATTTTCGAACTCAAATAAAAACAACTACAATGGTCCTACAGTTTGGTGTCACAGAAAAAAATTGTTCATGAGCCAGCGGTGTCGGAGGCTGCAACGCTATGCGTCACCAAGGACCTTACCCAAGAGAATACAACCGCTACGCTAGAGACCTTACCTCAGAACCTTAATCACCGCAGGATACCAAAACTTCAGTGTTTTATTTGACAGCTGTCATAAGCATGTTTAGAAGAGCATCCTCTATGGCTGTTTATTTGCCCTCTTTACTGTCCATACCAGTAGCCTTAGCAAAAATAAATTTCGTGTACTCGTATCGCTTTTGACTATTTTTCATGGGAAAATGAACAGCGCTGCGGCAGCAAAAAATGTAACTACAAATCGTATGAACATTTTGAGAGTAAAGTTTTCGAAATATGTTCTAACTACCAGTACTGTACGTCATTCGTATATTATATACATTAAAGACTAGCTTTGCTTCGCGACTTCGCCCGCGTAGGAAGATTGTTTTTTATATAGTAATTTTCTTTTACTTTTGTAGCTTTTCTTTTACTAGCCTATACTGTCCCACTGCTGGACTAAACCCTCCCCCAATTCTATCCATGTCCTCCTATCCTCAGCAATATCGAGCTAGGTCTGCTGGAAGACATCCACGTCTTTTGAGTAAGGGTTTTTAGACATTAGGGTTTTAAATAAGCTTGTTTGTAGTTTAATACAAAGCGATATAATCTAAACCCAGATGGGTTTCGCTACGCCGTAGTCGGGTAAAAATATCGAATTTCCTAGGCATAAGGCTTAAATATGTGTATGCAGGAGTAGGTTATTATATCATGAGTGTTACATGAAGAAAAAAGACAGAGCACTGAGTTTCTTGCCGGTTCTTCTCAGGTGGCTTGTTTTCCGAACCGGTGGTAATTTAGACCTTCATAAGTGCCTTATGAGGGCCTAAACTGAATAAATTAGTTTTTGATTTTGATAGGAGTACCAAATAGATTAATGTTATCAGGTTTTTTTCTGTCCGACTAATTTATTAACTTAGCTTAAAGAGAGGTAGGGCGATTTGGGATTTCCCGTGGGTTATCCCATTTAAAATTGGAGCCGCCCGACTGGGGACTGTACCTCCACCTTACAGAAGACCGCAGTGAAATAACACTACTTGATGTAGTGTTGTGTTTCTGCGGTAAGTAAGGTTGCCAGTGCTCCACGAGGATACGCTGGGCTAGTAATAATGCTGCAAGCACAGTGAGTCCTCATCAACAACATGGTTGGCACTCCGTAAGTGATACCCCTGGTATTGCTAGCGGCTATAGGCTACGGTGTCTGCTTACCTTCAGATGGGCCGTATGCTTGTGTGCCACCTTAGTGGTTTCAAAAAAAAATACTTTAAATTATTTCACATTTTAGCGCACGTGTCGGCTGCTTAGTTAGTACTTGGGTGTGTTATTAAATATTCTTTGCTAGCCTGCCAGCATTTTACATTGTTATAACAGAACTTCGTAAAACCTATTTTACGAAGTTCTGTAAGTAAATATTAGTAGGAAAACCCACGGGCGACCCCAATCCGCACACCTCTCTTTTTTAGCTCATGCTTTGATCAATCACTGTACTTAAGCTAAGAAAAACTCATTGGTACAGGCCGGGATTTGAACCTGGGCCCATCAGATGACAGGCCGTTGCTTCAACCACAGGGCCAACACGACTTAAATTATGCTTGAAAAGTATTTTCATAATACTTTAAAAGATATTATAAAATTTTCTAGGAGTTAGTTGCGCGAAATAACCGCGCGCGGATATTTCCTTCTGTAGTTTAAATATGGAAACGGCGGTAGTCTTTTAAAAACACTATCATTAATGTTCTGGAGTCTGCAACGCGCAAGTGATACCCCTGTGTTGCAAGCGTCCATAAGTTACGGTAACTGCTTACCATCAGGCGGTCCGTACGCTAGTGTGCCTTAATGTTGTAAAAACAATTCTTCCACAAGCCACTCACAATTTAACTGCAATAAGTATTCGATTTGTTTTCTTTGATTTGCTAACACACTTGTGATGCAAAGTTTGGTAACATGAATTTCACTAGGGACTCAGTAATCCCAACTCTACCTCTAGCAATGTTAGAAATACAAATTAAACATGGCTATGTCTATATCTATAATCTTTAACGCTATAGAAAACGAAAGAATTGTATGGAAATTAAAAACTTCACCACGTGACATACCGTAAAAGTTTTTAATTCCCATACATTTCCTTTGTTCTGTATGCGTTAACGATTGTAGATAAACATGGCTAAGCCAGCTTCTATTGTAAAACTTTTCTCATACGACGCCTTCAGGCTGTTACTTAGCTGAAATGTAGTAGCTTCTGTTATTTATGCTTCATATCCATACTTTTGCTGCTAGGTTATTCTAAGTTTTACCTCTCAGTTAGCAATGTATACTATAATAATAATAATTTTACTTATAATATTATAAAGAGAAAAGATTTGTATTTTTGTGTGTATATTTGTATAGAATAGGCTCCGAATCTACGGGACTGATTTCAAAAAATCTTTCCCCGTTATAAAGCTACATTATCACTAAGTAACAAAGGCTATTTATTATACTAGCTGCCCGCTTCAGCTTTTGTCTACCCATGACAAAAAAAAAATGTCTACCCGTACGAAGCCGGGGCGAACCGCTAGTACAATATATTTTATTTAGTTTAAATATTCCTAGCTATACCGAAAGGAACATCTGTGCCCATTAGTATTCATTGATATTTTTTTATTAAGCTCGTAAAATAAAATTCGTTCACAAATATTTGTAATAATAATGTGTGTTTCCTGTGTTTCCCCAGGATATAATCTAACTCCTTGTCAAATTTGATTACGATCCAATCAGCCGTGTAGTCCTGAATATGTAGCAAACAAACAGAGTCCGCATCCTACTTAATATAATAAATGCGAAAGTTTGTGAGTATGGATGGATGGATGGATGTTTGTTACTCTTTCACGCAAAAACTACTAAACGGATTTGGATGAAATTTGGAACACATATAATTTATATCCTGGATTAATACATATGATACTTTTTATCCCGGGTAAATGTTTTTATCCAATTTTAAGGTCTAAGCTCAACGCGGACGTAGTCGCTAGCAGAAGCTAGTTTATAATATTAGTATTGATAAAAATCTTCGTTGGTGTATTTTAAGTACTAGAGATACTACTTCCGCATAATGGCGCCTGAAATAGAAAATACACAGTGACAAAACTACAAGTTCTTTATAATTATGTCAGGCGCTTTGAGAGTTAAGGTAATATATTTTGTAATTCTTGTTAGTTGGCACGCAAGCGTTCGGCGCATCTGATCGTAACTATGGATCATATGTTGCTAGCACAGAGAGTCCTCTCAACTGGAATCGGATTGGCAGAAAAGATAATTGTAAGCTTCTAAAGAATACGGTTGACCGCCTACAAAGGATTGCTAGCCAACTCCGTAGGCAAAAAAACATTTCTTAGCAGGATACTTACTCTATAAAAACGCAGCCAAATTTGAAGTTCCAAAGATTTCATGACGAGTTGGTGAATGGTATTTTATTTTAGTCCAATATGTTTAATCATTTCTATGAACATCGATTTCTGATTATGTTATCACGTATAGATTTAATCAGTTGTTATTGTCGGGTCGAGTCAGTGTTACGTGAGGCTTCGCATCACGTAGTTTAAATCTGTGTTATAAAAATCAACAATGGTGTCCTGTCGAATTCTTATCAACAAACCCATCGGAGGAGTCTTTAAATCTGGCCAATTAGTCACTGGTACTGTTATGTACGCATTGGACAAACCAACGGAATATAAATATATAGTTTTATCGCTAGTCGGAAAAGGGAAATGTACGTGGACAGAACAGCGGTCCAAACGGACCATCAGGTACACAGGCACGGAAGAATATGTATCCCAACGAATAGACGTTTTTAATGCTAAGGACGCGTCAGTTACTCTTCCTGCAGGCCCTTATGAGTTTCCATTTCAATTCTTGTTACCAGAAAACATCCCACCGTCGTTTAGTGATCGTAAATGTGACATCACCTATAAAGTAAAAATGACATTCGTGAAACCGACAATATTTAGCTCCTCAAAAAGATTCTACACGGAAATAACGGTGGCCAGCTTTTTTCATCCAACCACATCAGAAGGACCAAGACCTTTTGGACTTAGAAAATTACTCTTCAGACCTTTTTCCTCAAGAAAACATACAATAAATCTGAGAGCTGAATTAGATAAGACAGTAGTTACACCAGGGAATAATGCTAACGTCGCTTACATTCTAAACAACGATACGGATATTACTATAAAGTCTGTTGTGACAGGTTTAGTTTGTAAGACGACTTACATAGCCGACTGTGGTAAAGCTAAAAGAATTACTAAAACAATTACAGAAAGTGTGAGTGAATCACCAAGTATACCTAATGATGGGATCGCAAATCTATCGGCCACTGTGCCAATCCCATCAGACTTAGCAAGTGTAAATACGAAGATTATGGTCAGAGAATTCATTTTGACTGCGTGCGTAAGGTTACCGTTACCTTATATCAATGCTCAGGTAGAAATACCAGTGCTAGTTGGCGAGCAAAAGAGTACTGAGGTACAATCTGATTATGGCAATGATCCATTGCATAATGATCAGCCACCGTCTTACTGGGAAGTTATGTCTGAAGACAAAGAGACTGAAGCCGATAGTAAAAGTTCAGACGGTCTGTTATAATATTAGCATTGCCTATATCATAAAAGATTGAATGCCAAAGCGCAAGGCGCAGACTTTTCATTGGTCAGGTATAATTTCGCTTATGATGCAGTTCCTGCATTAAAAAGTAGTTAAGGGTCAGAGGACTTTGACTACTTCTTACACCATGTCCGGGTATTTGGTTCTCTGTACCTATTTAGCTCTTATATATTCATTTATTTTATACATAATCTTTAAGGTGTATAATGTGGGCCTCGTAGTATATAAATATAAATTACATTTATTTATTTAGCTTAGGTATATTTTTCACAATATTTGTAAAAAAAAACATCATTTTTAAAACCCCGAAAACTAAATCTATGCTGCTATACCACTGACCTAGTGTATTTTACTTATAACTAGATATAATAGGCCATTCTCTGCAAACAGGAGAATATTTGTGAGGAATAAACCTTGTTGTTGTTTTTTGTGTCTCTGATAAATAGCCTTAATAATTAGTAATATTAAATACTTTCCTGAATGTCTGTATCTATTTTGTCTAATGGATGGGCGGTGGAAATATCTAAGATGATCTAAACATTATTACTATAGTACTAACTGCAGGTAGTAGTTACATCTCCAATAAGAAGTAATTAATAACCCCTGTATAAAAAAACCCAGAGGAAATTGATGGATACAACCTTGAAATTGCTCACATACCTTCTGATAAGATACAAAGAGACTAACGTTTTCCTCATAAGCATTGGAAGCAAGAATCAAAAACAGCTGTCTCTTTCCATCACCTTCATTCTGAATTAAACCGTCACCTACGAACCAATTCACTCTTGATATTTTTGCAAACAAGTTTAGGATGATGCTGCGTTAAAGCTTATTATTGTGTGGTTTCAAACAAGGATGGGTGTTACCTGCAAAATTCTGATAAGAACGCCTAGCGATGGGTTCGACAGACCTGATCGAAATGTGGAGGGTGTTGTAAAATACACTGTTGACAAAACAACTGATTATAAAGAAATAATTATATCTCTTATCGGGAGAGGCGTTTGCTCTTGGTTGGATAGTGATTCGGATAGGACTCCGCAAATTGGCAAGGAAGAATATGTTAACAAGCATGTGGATATTATCAAATCTACAGGATCTTACGTAACCGTCCCCAGACGATCTAACGAGAAACAATTCCAGTTTACCTTGCCGGGGAATATTCCATCTTCATATAAAGACAAAGCATGTACGATAAATTACCAAATAAAGATGAAATTTCTGAAACCTGGAACCTCTAATATTACTAAAAGATTCTATGAAGAGTTCGCTGTGCGCGACTGTGTAACCGCTAATGTGGATGAAGAGCCGGTATATTTCAGTGCTGAAAAAACTCTGTTTAAACCACTATCGCCTGACAGTAACGTATTGCATCTGAAAGCAGAAACAGAAAAGACTGTATTTACTCCATATGAAAAACATCAAGTATTCTACACACTAACGAATAACCCTAATGTTGAAGTCATAAGTATTGTAACTTGTCTAGTGTGTCATATAACATACATAGCAGGTAGTAAATCATCTCATGCATACAAGAATACTATTAAGGAGAGTGTAGTAAATACGCAATTCATTCCAAAGGGTAGGGTTGTAAAGCTATCGGTCCGAGTGCCAATTCCTCTAAATCTATATAGTATACATAATGTGATGCTATTTTCAAGGGAATACAAACTGACAGTGACTGTGAAGGTACCAATGCCACACATACATTTTCAAGTTGAAGCGCCAGTAGGGGTCTGTGACAAATATTGTACTCAAAATGATAATTCTGTGTATGACAAGGAGGGTACGACGTATTGGTAGACTGTGGGTGAGCACGATGAGGAAAGATAATAGAACTATCATAAAATAATTTTGTATCCCAAATGTATTGTAAAATAAAATAATAATGTTTATAAACTGTGTTTTCAATTATCAATATTTGATTGAGTTCTTAAGAGTTTGGCATCAAGTAAGGTGGCGTGGCGTTTTAGATGGGATTTTGGGTACAAATTGCTGAGCATAGAAGGGCATGGATCGAATTGGGGGAGGCCTTTGACCAGCTGCGGGACAGTACAAGCTTGAAGAAAAATCCTTAATTGTAACGTAATCAGTAAAATTGTGGAATAAATTATTAATTTAAGATATTTTTTTAGGAATATAAATACCAAGGTCTATCGTAATATCTCTACACTTATGCCATGACTCATAACAGATTACAACTGAGATTGACCATCAATCAAAAAGTAAATTACTTGATAAAAAATGTGCTAAAATTGACATTTGTAGTAATGTTGTAATTATGATGACTTTTATACATTCAATATTATCAAACTTTTAAATATCGTAACCTACCACAGTTATATCATCACTAGTTATTCAAGACACTTTGAAGACCACATTTCGTTATCACGTTTGTACGTATACACTACACATTAAGAATTATCTTCACACATAGCTGAATAAGAAAGAGGCTGGCCATCGTCAGGGTCACAATGTACCGCTTCAACAGGCGCAGTCACATCTCGTTGCTGTTCACTTATCACTATTGTGGCTTCAGTTTTTTCATTCAGATAGGGCAAAGGTAATCTTACAGCGACCCTGATCTTATACTCTCTTACCATAATCTTTGAATGCAAAATAGTGTACAAATGTGGCAATATTGGTATCACGGCAGAGTTTTTCACTGTAGTATTTATTGGCACACTAGGTGATATTTTTATAGTTTCTTTAATGATTTTTGTCGACTCCAAAGTGCTGCCATCATTGGATTCATACTTTGTATAACAAATTAGTGATGTAACAACTGATGTTATCTGAGTATCAGTATCATTGGACACTGCAAAATTTACTACAACGTTTTCACCGGGAGCGCCTACTCTCTTATCTATTTCAGCTTTGAGACTTATAATATGAACCTTTGACGAGAAAGGTTTGAATAACGATTTTTGCAGACCAAATATGATTGGACCATTGGGCATAGATTGCGGCACACATCCATATACAGTCAGCTCCGATTTAAATCTCTTATTGATACTAAATATTGCTGTTTTTACGAATTTAATTTCAATTTTATAGCTGATCGTGCATGTTTCATTTTTGATTGATGATGGAATATTCTCAGGTAATACAAAATGAAATGGAAATTCATATGATCCAGTATTTATTGTAGTAGTAGCGTTCAGGACTTCATGGTGCATTATTACAAAGTCTTCCGTTCCTCTGTGTAGTCTTTTATTTCTTGCCCAGGTGCACTTACCGCTGCCGATTAGGGACACAACAATCTGCTTGTACTCTGTTGGTGTATCTATTGCGTACTTTATTACACCAGTGACGGTCTGACCTGCCTTGTGGATTCCTTCCCTAGGATTTCTGACGAGTATTTGACAGAACACACCCATCTCTGTAATTCTATTGATGGCACAATGATATATAAGTGAGTCACAATCGCTGAGACTTATTAAGCAGTGTTCCACAACCCGTTATATGTGATTCTGAGCCGCAGTCAATGATATTATATGTGTAAAGAGCCGCAGTTCGTTGAACGTGATGAAGGTCATTAGAAAATGATCAAACCGCACAATGGAACCGCAAAGTCACTTGCAAAGAGCTGGACAAAGTATTGAACCAAAACAGAAATATCGCAAATTTTTATGCGCTAGCTCAGTTTTATTAAGCCAGCTGTGAATCTTAAGGTATTCTATAAATAAATAGAAAATGCACAAATACTACACTCGCTTACTCACCACGAAATATCAAGCCAAGATCAAATTAAACGCTTCGCTACAATGTCAAGTGTCAATACAAGACCATAGATAACAAGACAGTCGAAGTGAAGTTTGCTCTATACACATAAATCTACTAACGTCTTGTAATAAATCATTTTAGTCAATTTACGTATATAAACACGTAAAGTGGAGATGTTTCGCTGCGGTAAAAAAGTGGTAGCGAAAAAAGTCCCAGGTCTGTGGTTGAAACAACGCATATAGCGCCATCTTGTTCCGCAATTGGTAAAGTTTTGGATTTTAGATAAAGCACATAGCTTTGTTGCTTTATTATTCTTATTTTAATGAAATTTACTGACTGCATAACAAAAGTTTATAAATATATAACGTTACTTTACATTAGCGAAATAAAAACCAAACTGTGTTGCTCTGAAAAGAGAATAATTTATTAAGAAATGCTTTTAATTTTCATCTTTAACATGCATGTTTAGTTTTTAATAATTAATTACAAAGCTTACCTGAAAAGAGAAACAACATTTAGAGCTATTATTTCACAAATTCCTTTACATATTAATATTTCAACACATTCCTTGTAATACGCTTGTCTTGTCTGACCACAGATAACTTATCCCTCCAATTTGTATGTCATCCATCTGTCAATCTTATTACTACAGTCTACACGTGAAATGACATTCAGAGAAAGTGCGGCAAATTTAAATTAAATGAAGTGTCAATAACTTCATTTACATCTCCCCCCCTCAAGAGTTTATAGCACACATTTAATCATAGATAATAAACTTACATAGGACACATTTAATTAAAGTTCTTAATTTTCCGGTACCGGAACAAGTTTTGTTACATGAAAAAGATTAGACTCAGACTTCCTATGCCCTGTGTTTATTCTATAAATTGAGTTTGACAATTTTTCTATAATTTTATAAGGGCCAATTTTTAATTCATCTAGTTTTTTTCTGTTTAATCTATTGCCATTTTCCACATATACCGAATCTCCTACTTTTAATTCACATTGTTTTCTGTGCTTATCGAATTTTTGTTTATTATAATTGTGTGATTTTATAGTATTTTCTAGTGCAATTTTTCTATCTTGAAATAAATTATTTTTTGTTATTTTTTGTTTTAATTCTTCTGGTAAAATATCTATGTTTTTACCCTCTAATAAATATTTTGGGGAGAATCCTGTCACAGTATGCTCAGTCTCATTATACCTTTTAGTACATTCGTGAGCAATAGTTGTCCATGCCAGTTTATCTTTCCTCTCATTTAATTTACATCTAATTTTATTAACTAATGTTTGGTTTAATCTCTCATTCAGACCATTGGAGAAAGGTGTGTTTACTGCAGTGAAAATAATAGTTATATTTTCATTAGCTAAAAAGTTTTTAAAATCTTTTGAATTTATGCCTGGATACTGATCAGATAGAATCATGCCAATTCTATTATTGTCCTGTGGTACTTTTTTAATAAGCCTTATAAAATCACTAGAACTTTGCGTTTTTGACGTCAAAACATAAGCATATCTAGTAAAATGGTCCACTAGAAGGTGTAAATAAGTTTTTGTAGAACGTGAGCTACCAAATCCACCAATGGTGTCTATAGATACTATTTCAAAAGGGTAAGTGGCGGGACCTAAGTGAGACAATAGTCCAAATTTATTTTTTCCTCTTGATTTATTTTTTATGCAGATTGCACAGTTGTCACAAATTTTTCTAATATTATTCGTTAAATTTTTTGCTAGGTAGAATGGTTTAATTTTTTTCTCCATTTGATGTATACCTATATGACAATAAAGATAATGTATTTTTTCTATTATTTTTATACTAAATTCTTCAGTTAGTAAGATTTTTTCTTTTTTTCCGAACTTTTTATAGTAAATTGTATCTTTTAATATTAGTTTATTTATATTTTGTTTTACGTTTTCATTTTGTTTTTGATCATTTTGTATGTCCTCTAGTGTAATAAAGTTTACAATTTTTAAACCTTCATCTTGATTTTTGCATGATTCTAATACAGGGTTTCTGCTCAGACAATCTGCTTCTAAATTGTATTTTCCTGGAGAATATATAACATCGAAATTAAACTGAGATAGATAGTATGTGAGGTTTCCTAATTCCTCATCTGTTCTAGCTTTAATATTCATTTTTTCCAAAGGTTTATGATCTGAGAATACCGTAAATGTTTTTCCTAGAAGCCAGTGGTGCCAATATTTTACCGCTTCTTTAATTGCTAAACACTCTAGGTATATAGCTTTTTTATTTTTTTGGGAGTCTTTTAATTTTTTGGAAAAATATGCACAAGGCTTTTCTTCTCCATTAAGTTGTGGTTGTTTTAAGATCGCGCCTATGCCCTGTATACTGGCGTCCGTATAAATATGAATTGGTAGATTTGGGTCATAAATTGCCAAAATGGGCTTTGAGCAAAGTAGTTTTTTTATTGTCTCAAAAGATTCTTCACATTTCTCTGACCATGTAAACGGTTGTCCTTTTCTCAACAAATTATGTAGAGGATCTAGTATAATTGATAGGTTTGGCACATATTTTCCATAGAAATTTATTTTCCCCAGAAACTGCCTAACATTTTTTTGTGTTTTCGGAACAGGAAAATCCTTTATAGCAATCAAATTATCTTTTAGTGGAGTAATTGTATTGTTTTTAATTATGTGGCCTAAATACTTGACGGAGTCCTGTGCAAAATTACATTTTGAAAATTTCAATTTAAAGCCTTCCTTTAGTATTGCTTCTAATAATAGTGACAGGTGTTTAATGTGTTCTGCAAATGTTTCAGAAAATATCAAAATATCGTCGATATAATTCACTGTGAAGTCGGATAGTTTATGTTTCCTTATAATGCTACTTAAAATCCTCTGAAAAATCGCAGGTGATGTTTTTAAGCCAAATGGTAAGCAAGTCCATTGAAAGTGGCCTTCCTGAGTAACAAAAGCTGTCTTATGTTTGTCTTCAATTTTTAAAGGTATAGACCAGAAAGCTGAATTTATATCCAATGTTGAAAAGAATTTACAATTTCTTGTCTTGACCATTAAATCCTCGATTAATGGAAAGGGCTGTGATTGAGGAACTACAATCTTGTTTAAATCACGAAAATCTATACATAATCTAGACCTTTTTCCTTCTTCTTTTTTGAAGGCTAATGTTACCGGAGCAGCAAAAGGACTATATGACTCTTCGATTAAATTGTTTTGTAATAATTTTGACACTTGTTCTTCTATTTCTTTCATATCATCTATAGTACACCTATATGGCCTTTTACTACAATATTTATCTATCAATAAATCAATATGAGCTTCATAGCCCTTTACAGTGCCTATATCATATTTGTCTTTAGCAAAAAGTGAATTGTATTTACATATCAATTCATCTATTTGTGACTGTTTTTGTAGGTCTAGATGATTTATTGCCATGCAAAAGTTTTTGACTTCTATGTTTTCATTAAAATTTATTTTACAATCATCATTTGTTTTATTTTTAGTATTCTCAACTATATTCATATCCTTGTTTTCGTTATCCACATTTTGTTTATTTATTAAATTTTTACCTGTAAAGCCAGGAATTATTTTTGTAGTTTTAGTATTAATTTCTTTTTTGTTATCTTTGGGGTTGTGGATACTTTGTGTAATTTTTAATTTCTCATTTTGTATCAATTTAAATTTTTCTATGCAATCTAAACCAATTAAGAAATCATAGTCGAAATTTTCTTCACCTATCACAAAAACATTAACATTATCTTCAATATCGAAAATTTTTATTTTTAAAGTTACTATTCCAATAGATTTCTTTACGCCATTAATTGTTTTTAAGCTTGCTTTTTTATTATTATCATTAATTGTGTTTTTCAAGGACAATAATCTTGAATTTATCAAAGACACATTCGAACCAGAATCATAGATTCCTGAAGTTTCCAAAGTGTCATTAATTAATAATTTAATTTTGATTAATGGCGAAATTATAAGTTTTTTGGATCAATTTCATTTAATTCGGTTTCTAATTCAGAATTGTTAATGCTCCTTATCTGATCTCGTTTTGGTCTATCATTGTATTTGTTTTTAAACCAACATAAGGATTCAGGATGATAGCGGGTTCCTTTATTTTCGTTCTCACAAATTTTACACGGACTGACTATATTTCTTACATATTTTTCCTTAATTTTATTTTCAAAACTAACTATCTTTTTTTCCAAATTCTTTTTTTTTACCAAATATTCTAAGCCTCTGATATTATTAAATAAGTCTTGAGTCTCTTTCAAACTGTTCCTATCAATTTTATCTGCTATAAAATTTGGTAGCCCCGTAGCTATCAAATCAATTAAGGTGTGTTTATCCATTGTTTTGTTTAACTCCAATAATAATTTTTCTTTTTTTAAAGCATATTCTAATAATGAGCCCTGCCTATATTTAAACAATATTGCATACCTGACTGGCGACCAACCTCTGTCTGCAAAAGTCTCACAAAAGTTTTTTTTCCATGTTGACCATTCAGAGTTAACCGTGTATTTTATGAGCATGGAGCTGTACCAGTCTAGACATGAATCCTCCAATAATAATCTAAGACTTTCAATCTTCTTAACATCTTCATCAATTCCTAAACGCTCACATTCTGCTTCAAAAATTGACATCCATTGGGACACATTTGATGTTTTACTATTAAATTTTTCTATTACAAATTTCTCTGACATATTTCTTATATTAAGAGGTTTAGGTGTATCCTTCTTCAGTTCAGCAAAACTCTCCAGAATTCTTGTTATAACATCTTCTGAGACTCCCGCAGTAGGAGCCTGTAGTAATGTTTCCGGTGAAGCTTGTTCCAGCAAATATCCTTTAAACTGTATATTTCCATCTTTATCATTGTACACCTCACTTATTTCCGATGTCAATGAGATCCATACTTGTCTTTTTTCATGTCTCTTTTGTAGTGTATTTTTGACTTTGAGAAAAGCTTGTGTTTTTATAATTTCCTCATGCAATCTTGCCGGTTGGAGCTGTTCTGGGATGTAGAAGGTATTTTTATCGGAGTCCGTAATTGAGGTTATGCAGATTATATTTGTTTTTGGATCTTCACCAGATTTCACCACAAATTCAAACCTTAACTTGTCCATTGTTATTAAAAATAGCTGTAGAAATGTTGTTTTATAACGTTACTTTACATTAGCGAAATAAAAACCAAACTGTGTTGCTCTGAAAAGAGAATAATTTATTAAGAAATGCTTTTAATTTTCATCTTTAACATGCATGTTTAGTTTTTAATAATTAATTACAAAGCTTACCTGAAAAGAGAAACAACATTTAGAGCTATTATTTCACAAATTCCTTTACATATTAATATTTCAACACATTCCTTGTAATACGCTTGTCTTGTCTGACCACAGATAACTTATCCCTCCAATTTGTATGTCATCCATCTGTCAATCTTATTACTACAGTCTACACGTGAAATGACATTCAGAGAAAGTGCGGCAAATTTAAATTAAATGAAGTGTCAATAACTTCATTTACAAATATTTAAAGTTTTCTCGTTTAAACTTATAGAGCAAGTTGCTATAAGCTGCTCAGTCTTAATGATTTTAACTACCACTTTTTAAAATAGAAATTATGTACCTTCTCTAGTAGAAAATCCAACGAAACCTACTTCAATTATATTTAATAATATATAATATATGTTCAATACTATTTCCTACTCTATCGCCAAACCTATCACCATCTAAGTATAGTCTATTCATCTAGATTCGAGGAAATTAATATCTGGAGCTGCCCGAGTGGGGACTGTACATCCGCCTTACAGAAGACCGCAGTCAAATAACACTACTTTGATGTTGTGTTGTGTTTCTGCAGCGAGTAAGGTTGCCAGTGCTCCACGAGGATGCGCTGCGCTAGCAGTAATGCTGCAAGCACAGTGAATCCTCATCAACAAAAGGGTTGGCAACGCGTTAGTGATATCCCTGGCATTGCTAGCGGCTATAGGCTACGGTGACTGCTACCCATCAGGTGGACCGTATGCTTGTGTTTTTTTAATGCTTAGACATTATCACACAGCGCCATTTGGCCCCAAACTGAATAAAGCGTGTACTATTTGACGAGACGTCTGGTCTAGTGGTTAGTATACCTGGCTGCTACGCTGGGGTCGCTCAGAGAAGCGTGGCAATGCTGCCAGCATTCTTGGCACGCTACCGCATGATTCCGGTTTGGGTAAGATCTTTTATCTATAAGTAGGTAGGTTAAGATTTGTTTTTGTAAATAGTTTAATCTGTTTTGTGTCAATACATTTTATTACAACTAACAAAATATTTTTTTTAATAACAAGTAACAAAATATTTTTTTTACGGTCGGCAACGCGTGAGTGATACCCCTGGTGTTGCAAGCGTCCATAGGCTACGGTGACCGCTTACCATCAGGGGGGCCGTATGCTTGTTTGCCACCTTAGTGGTATAAAAAAAAGTCCCTTTAGCTTATACAATATACATTTCTCAAACATAAATTAGGTACTTCTCGAGCCTCAACAATTCTACTAATCCTAACCGAAAATTTCTTCGTCGAAACTTGTTCAGCTGACTTGTACATACCGAAAAACTTTTAAATCACGCTAAACGCCGCAAAGCCTTTAATTAAATACCTATTCGAGGTTCACGGTTCTATACGTTTCTTGCTCTCGACTAACAAATGGAGCGTAGAAACAAATTAAACTTTAGCAGGAAGTCGATAAGACACACAATCGTTGAGCTAGAACCCGTCTAAACAAAATAGGCCAGTGCTTGAAGAACTCTTCTGCAGTTATAAGGGTCTGCTAGCATCGACTCAAAGAGTCTGAAGGGCCCTTTATAAGCATGAGTCAGGTTTTTTTTTAAATGAAGCCAGCGTCGATCCCTGTAAGCTTTATTCAAAAGATATCGCTAGAAAAATATTAGAAATACAGAGTTCTGTACCGGTAGCAGGAACATTGTCAACAACGTTTTCGTATCGCCTTCGACTGTTTTTGTATTGGCAAATGAACAGCGCCGCGGTGGTGAAAAGTGGAACTAAAAATTAGTATGCCAATTTTGACATTTCGCGAGTTACGTTTTCGAATACGTTGTCGACAATGTTCCTGCTACCGGCACTGGGCTCAAAGTATTTTCAAACACATAAATGCTAGAGATAGAGTATTCCCTTTGATGATATATTCCGTGCGCAAAATTGATGTAGACCCATTGTCCGAATCTCACAGAGTTTTCTCGGTTATTTATTTATTTATATCAATAGGATCACTTACAGCAGATACAACAATTCATTCGATTTAAGTGCTAGAGTACATGCTAATAACTAATAATGTTCTGCCATTTATAAGCGGATCACAACGTGCGATAAAAAACATGAACCAAAAGTGTATGGCATTGAAAATGTGATAATATGTAATTGAGGTCTCATGGGTTCAAAACAAAACAGTTAATAAAAAAATAAAAAAATATGTATAATATGCAAGTATAACACATACATACATTTTATTGGCCGTCAGATGGCAGGTGTTACGTGTCGTCATAAGCTGCTGTAAGGCACGTAGATCTTTTAATTATATTTTTTTTTATGTGTTGTCTTTTATAGTAATCCTTCGAAAATAAATTACTAGTACATTAGTCAACTCTCTATCACTACAAAAGATTTTGTTTAGGGTTCCGTACCTTAAAAGTAAGAACCCTTATACGATCACTTTGTTGTCAAATCTGTAAGACTGTAAGTCAATATGAAGAAAAGATATTACCGTTTTTGTCGAAAATTTCACATATCGTCCGCTTTCACGAGGGAATCAAAACCTACAGGGTACTTCCCGTTAACCTAGAACCATGAAATATGGCAGGAAGCAGTGTCTTACAGTACAAGTAAAGGATACAATCTGAAAACCGTAAATATATAGTTATTTTTTAAATACGAATTTACCTAAAAAATATTCCTGAATCGCGCTGTTGAGAGTCATCGACGAATAATGACCACATTTGAAGTTAGCTTACTTTTAACCTTACCTACAACTGTGTACGGAACCCTCGGTGCGCGAGTCAGACGCGCACTTGGCCGGTTTTTTTTTCAAACGAAATTGAAACAAATCCTTAATTTAACACCTCATAAAAAGATCAAAGGCATGTGTCGTAGTAAGTACCTTTCCTGGAAACCCAGACGGGCACGTTCTGACAAAATTACGTTTTTTAGAAGATAAAAGAAATGATATGTATGGTACAGGATAAGAATGTGTGAATTCAATTCCGGCCAAATGTAAACTAATTTGAATCTGTAATATAATTTATAATCGTGGCCTTAAACGTTTATTTTTTACACTACAATATGTTACCAAGAGAATACAACCGCTATATATGTTATTTCATTTGTAAGTCTGATGAGTAATGACTATACATTTTAGTGTTTATTGCTATTAAGTTAATTAGTAGGTACAGTAGTGTTTCAATAAAAAAAAATACGGATTTGTCTATAATGTGTAACCTTTTTTTTTTTATATACCACTATTGTGGCAAACAAGCATACGGCCCGCCTGATGGTAAGCGGTTACCGCAGCCTATGGACGCTTGCAACACCAGGGGCATCACTCGCGCGTTGCCGACCCTTCAGAAATCTCTTCACACCCTTCTTGAAGAACCCCATGCTGTAATCCTTTGGGAATCTACTCTGCCAATAACTTTGGTTAAAATATTTCCTAAATCAATTCACAATTAAATATAATTTGGTTGGCAAGTATGGAACCAGTTTTATTTATCCACTCGATATTTATATCAATACTTCAGTTTAATTTGATTCATCAAATATTCATAAATATCTGATATAAAATTGCCTTAGTATGGATAGCTAGCAAAGTTTCATATATATTCTAAACTAGCTGTTTCCCCGCGACTTCGCCCGCGTATAAATATAATATAGCCTATGTTACTCAGTGATAATGTAGCTTTCCGACGGTGAAAGATTTTTTGAAATTTGTCCTGTAGTTTCGGAGCCTATTCAATACAAACATACAAATCTTTCCTCTTTATAATATTAGTATAGAAGAGAGTAATAAATCTTCCTTCGTAGCACAAGTCATAAATTTCAATAAGGCACGTAATTTTTGTCACGTTTCAATAAAAATATCATATTGAAATTTCGTAATATTGTATTATTAATAATTATTAAAGCCATTTCATAATGACACTGTCATTTCCAATCTGTGATCCCCACTTTACCTTCGCAGGTACTTGTTCTAATGGAATCTAATAGCTTAAGATAGGCTTTTATGTAAATTGCTATGTGCGAAGACTTTGAACTTTGACGCCACATAGTCATACCATTTTCCCTGAGTATTACCGCAATATATTTCCAATTGGGAACAAAGCCGTTCATTTCCAATATGATTGTTTAATCATCATCATTAAGACATCATAAAAGTCTGTATGGTTTTCTTGATACCATCAATGTGGCACAATCATACGACCCGCCTGATGGCAAGCGGTTACCGTAGCCTATGGACGCTTGCAACACAACACTTCGTAGCTCCATCTACATTTTTATTTCATCTGTGTTTTAACGCGGGCGAAGTCGTGGGCAAATATAGTTTGTTAATAAAGTCCTGTCACTTAATTAACCGTCAAACTCAGGGTTCTTTGACAGCCAAATAAACAAAACGTTACATAAGACGCATACCTGCAATAAAAGGACAGAACACGCTATATGAACGGTCTAATACCTGGCGGTGAGACCTTAATAGGGGACGGATTTGGGTGTGTTTGTTTTTATATATAACTAGCAAGCCGCCCGGCTTCGCACGGGTAGCGAACATTAACGCCTACTTGTAAATTTTTACCTAGATCTACGCGCAGTATATTTTTTCCGAAATCTTCATCAATATTCGTCATATTGTACTAACTGATATAAATATTACACGCCGTCTGTCGAAGCCTTTATTCAATGAGCAAACTTGCTTAAAGGGCCTTGAAATATATATTTAAAAAACAAATTAATTACGGAGAAAAAAATATGTGTGTCTGTTCTTGTTTTCTCGGACGAGACAAAACTTCTTAAAACGACTCGCTTCGTCCAGCACGCAAAAATAAAAAAGGCTTGCGTACATTTTACAATTATGTGGTGATTTTATTCACTTCGCACAGTAAGAACATGCGAATAAAAACATCGAGTAAACGATAATTTTATACAAAAAACGTGCTTTATCGAACAAAAGGCGATCAAGTTCTTTTCATCGAATCTGAAGGTCGGTATCCTTTGGACGTGGATATAGGGCAAGTGATAGATCATTGATCAATTTCTTACATATTTTTACACCTAAATCTATATAAATAAATATTGGGAAATCGACCTGAAAAGTCTTCGCTAGGCTTGAATATAGCACCAGCTCATAAGTATTGAAGGTACAACACCCATTTACACAAAACTTTCTGTTGCAATATTGTGCTACGTTTATATAGGACTGAAGTACATATTATCCCTAAATTGTACAATATAAATACTCCAACAAAGCCCTATTGTACAGAAGTACGATAAATTAATGAGTATAGTTCCGACGATATTGTTTAATCTTCGGTTAAACTAATTTAATTAATAAATCTAGCGGTCGTCTAGTGATTCGACCACAATCTCTTTAAGTCTATAATATAAAAATGAATCGCTGAATGTGTTGCTAAGCGCAAATCTCGAGATCAGCTGAACCGATTTCGCTTATTCTTTTTTTAAGAATATTCCTTGAAGTACGAGGATGGTCAAACGGAGAGATTTTTTTAAAAAATTGTCTGAAAAAGTCTAAAAACGGGCAGACATCATA
The DNA here is from genome assembly GCA_951449985.1 of Falcaria lacertinaria. Taxonomy (NCBI): domain Eukaryota; kingdom Metazoa; phylum Arthropoda; class Insecta; order Lepidoptera; family Drepanidae; genus Falcaria; species Falcaria lacertinaria. The sequence continues at coordinate 10,000,264 of OX602115.1, forward strand.
TTTGATAAATGTCTACCCGTGCGAAGCTGGGGCGGGCCGCTAGTTTCAAATATTTATAAAAGAAGTTTGACATGACATTCAGTAAGACTGTGGCTAGTGTGTATAATGATTTTAAAGATTAAAATAATTTATTTCTAATGCAGATTATATAAAATATCAGCTTTATGCACTCTTTACACGCATCATCGACCTCTATGATACCATTTAATACGGAAAAAATCCTTACTATATTCCCACACGTCACCTGTTACTGAAAATCAAGTCCACTCCTGTAACTGCGTGTTTTTCACACATATAAACGGAGAGTAATGTCATGCCAACTTGTTTGTTAAATCGGCCGAGCGCCACCTGTCTAGAGCAGGTTGCCAAACCATCACGTTCGAGGTAAAACTGATGCTTCCATTTCATTGTCGTCTTTTTTTTAAGGTGACACACTAGCATACGGCCCACCTGATGGTAAGCAGTCACCGTAGCCTATAGCCGCTAGCAATACCAGGGGTAACACTAACAAGCTGCCAACCCTCTTGGTGATGAGTATTCACTGTGCTAGCAGCATTACTAGCCCAGCGTATCCTCGTGGAGCACTGGCAACCTTACTTACCGCAGAAACACAAGACTTCATCCAAGTAGTGCTATGTCACCGCGGTCTTCTGTAAGGTATGTATTTAATAGTCAATTCTCGGCCTGAACGCGATAAACCGAAAAAAAATTGGCCAAGTGCGAGTTGGATTTACACATGGCAACGTGTTGATAAAGCAAAAGATCAAGGTCAAACAAATCAATAAAACGGCCTTCCAACATTCGTATCGAATAAATGATCAACAGAAATTAAGGTTACTTTTGTGCTGTCAACGAAACTTGATCCCTGTGCCTCTGATGGCATACAATATTATAGAGCCCTGAGCTTACGTACAGTCGCGATCACAATTATTATTTCGGCTTAGGCTTTTGACTGGGAGAAAGTTGTTGATTAAAATCAAACACTTTCTTTTTTTTTCTTTGTTTTTATACCACTAAGGTGGCAAATAAGCATACGGCCCACCTGATGGTAAGCGGTCACCGTAGCCTATGGACGCTTGCAACATCAGGGGTATCAATCGCGCGTTGCTGACCCTAAATCCCTTCTGTTCTCCTTTTCCCAAAAAAATATAAAGATGAATAAAATTTGCAATGCGAACTAAAGTCAAGAATACAGGCACAGGATACAATAATATGATGATAATTAACGATATTATTATTTGAACGCCATCTAAAAAGCCGTGGTGGCCTTGTGGTTGAAGCAACAGGCCTGTCATCTGATGGGCCCAGGTTCGAGTCCCGGCCTGCACCAATGAGTTTTTCTAAGCTTAAGTACAGTGATTAATCACACCATGAGCTTTTAAAAAGAGAGGTAGGGCGATTTGGGATTTCCCGTGGGTTATCCCATTTAAATTGGAGCCGCCCGACTGGGGACTGTACCTCCGCCTTACAGAAGACCGCAGTGAAATAACACTACTTGATGTGGTGTTGTGTTTCTGCGGTAAGTAAGGTTGCCAGTGCTCCACGAGGATACGCTGGGCTAGTAGTATTGCTGCTAGCACAGTGAGTTCTCATCAGCAACATGGTTGGCACCCCGTAGTGATACCCCTGGTATTGCTAGCGGCTATAGGCTACGGTGACTGCTTACCATCAGGTGGGCCGTATGCTTGTATGCCACTTTTCGGTGATCAGTTACGTGTGTAGACTCCATTGTTCCAGGGCAACGATATTTAAAGCAGAAACAAAATTGATGTCGTCAAAAGGACATCATCCGTGTTTCACAGAGATTTGGTCCAAATCTGCCGGCCAACACTTTTTTTTGTATATTCTGTTAGAGCTTGTCTGTCTGAGCATTTGTTACTATGGCGCCAAAGTTGGACATTACAGTACATTTAATTTGTTTTGATTATTAGGCATTCCTATTTTTAACAAAAACGTATGAAAGTACTGATTTTTAAACTCAAATAAAATCGAGGGTAAAGGTCCTACAGCTTTGGTGCTATAGAAATATATGTTCAGACGGGCAAGTTCTAACAGAATATACAAAAAAAATGCGTTGGCCGGCACTTTAAGATTTGGAGCAAAATTGATGATGTCCTTTATGCATACAAAATCTTCGCTCTCAATATGCTGTCAAATGTCAGCTGTCACCATGCAATTAATTCATTAAAAACAACTTATATTAAAATTGTAGGTAAAAGATGAATAACATAACAGTGATTATTTCTCTTGGATCTTGGGATATGAGTGACCATTGAAGGACAATAATCATCATATTACGATGATCAAACATCACTTACAGGTGAGTTTGTTTGATCACTAAATTAACGTTTTTAATTTTCGTTTTTTGTCCTGATACCTGGGAATCGAATCCTCATCATTAGTGTCTGGTTTACTACCTACCAAACAAACGACGCAGTCAGAGTTACCAAAAAGAAAATAGGTACGATTTTGCGTACAGTATTTTTGACCGCAACTGTACGTGGATTATCTTTCTGATCCAACTTATCTTGTTATCGTCTTGACCAAAAACGAGGCATCATGCCGAGTGTTTTTATGGCACTTGATATTGTTTTTATATTGCTTACTACCGATTTGCTCACAGCGAAACACTAGAAGTTTTTTTCATTTATTCAAAGACCCTTAGTATAAATCTATACTAATATAAAGGAAAGATTTGTATTTTTGTGAGTATGTTTGTAATGAATAGGCTCCGAAACTACTGGACCGATTTCAAAAATTCTTTCACCGTTAGAAAGCTACTTTATCACTGAATAACATAGGCTATATATTTTTCTAGCTGCCTGCCCCGGCTTCGCACGGGTAGACTAAATATTTGATAAATGTCTACCCGTGCAAAGCCGGGGCGGGCCACTAGTAAGTTATATATAGCTAGTATTTAAAAAAAATCCAACAAGATGTCTAAAGAGCTTTCGAAATATCTATCTGATCTCATAGCTTACAATTCAGATCAAATAAATAAAGTGGAACTTTGCGAACAATGAAGTGACGCCGGTTGAAACTACGCCTAGCATTGTAGATATACACAGTTAAAGGCACACATCAACAACGAATACAAAAAACTACGCCACGCGTGTTTAAAAATCTGGCGTCACTCAGTTGTTCGTAAGTTCCATCTATTTTTATTTGATCTAAGGCTAAAATTGATTTAACAAATAATCTGTGTACAGTTTTTCAGTCAATTTATCACACCTTAGGTCCCGTCCCTATTGAATTGGTAAATTTCAAGCTAATTCACCTCCCGGTGCCGTGAAAAAGGCAATTTATTTTCGTTTCTCATGTCATTACGTCCCTCATCTTTTATTTTCGAGTGCCTAAGTGAAAATTAACACTTATTGTATCACGGCTAAGTTAATAAAATCCTTATTCGTTTATTTACTTTGCGTTAATCAAGAATATAATATTTACCTACTTTTAAAAGACCAATCAAATTTATGGCACTATTTTCCAGTGCACAAATTATTTACATCGCTTTCGACTTTTTTGTATAGAAAATGAACAGCGCTATGCCGGCGAAAAGTGAAACTAAAAATTCGTTTGAAATTTTGACATTTTGACAGTTATGTTTTGGAATACGTTGTCGATAGATTTTCTTGCTATACACACATTCAATACAAGCTGCTCTCACAGAACACTAACTAGATGTGAAGGAAAGTTATTTTAGGACCACTTCTGTATTCGGAAGACGCCAGACAGTTTTCCCTCAAGCTACATTATATTAGTTCTCTAGCGATGTCTCCCGAGGTTGTCTCAGACAATTTTTCATATGGGTATCGTGAGTTATTCCTGATGTTATTATTTGTATACTAGCTATTGCTGGTGACTTTACTCAGGGATAGTGTAGCTTTTCATTGGTAATTTATTATTCTTCTATTACCTTCATTGGTCTACAAATGACCCGTGTATAAAAACAACAATTGTAATTATAACAAGTACAGTTTTATAATAATGCTGGTTTTTTTTATTCGTCCCATGATTAGATTCAAAGCTGTAAGTGATCTTGTATACCTATGCAATTCTCGTGTCGCGGTGTTTGTAGTTAAACTCCTCCGAAACGGCTTGACCGATTCTCACGAAATGATGTGCATATTGGGTAGGTCTGAGAATCGGACAACATATATTTTTCATTCCCTAATGTAAAGGGTAGTCAACCCCTAAATTTACCACGCGTACGAAGTCGCGGGCACAGCTAGTATGGCTATAAAAAGCAATGGGGCTTAACAACAATCGTAGGACCCTATGTGCCAACACTCTAAACTTCAGTCGGGACAGACAGAATAGCCAATCTTAAGTAGGTATTAATAAGAATACAAACGACGTGGCCGAAGTCGTTTCAAGGGTTAACAGCTTGACAGAGAAGTAAATTACTGTGTAGGGAGAGATAAGTCGGAAGGTAGCTTTGTTACATGAAAAAAAAGACAGAGCACTGAGTTTCTTGCCGGTTCTTCTCAGGTGGCTTTTTTTTCCGAGCTGGTAATTTAGACCTTCATAAGTGCTTTATTAGGGCCTAAACTGAATAAATGATTTTTATTTTGATTTTGAGCACTTAAAATGTTAGTGAGACAGTATTTCTCTTGAATGAAAACACGATGTCCACAATCACAACTTTCTTGGGGTTGTTCACAGACTCCAAAACAAATTGTTCTCTTTTTTTTTTATACCTCTAAGGTGGCAAACAAGCAAACGGCCCACCCGATGGTAAGCGGCCACCGTAGCCTATGGACGCTTGCAATACCAGGGGTATCACTCGCGCGTTGCTGATCTTTTGAAATTTTGAAAAAAAGTTCTCTATAAATTGCTTTCATACATTAGTTCCCCCGACCTCCATGACAGTTTAGATAAAAATCTATTATATAAAAATGAATCGCTGAATGTGTTGCTAAGCCCAAATCTCGAGAGCATCAGAACCGATTTCGGTAATTCTTTTTTTAGAATATTCCTTGAAGTACGAGGATGGTTCTTACGGAGAGAAAAAAATAAAAAATGCCTGAAAAGTCTAAAAACGGGTAGACAAAATATTTGATAAATGTCTACCCGTGCGAAGCCGGGGCGGGCCGCTAGTATTAAATAATATTTTTCTATCCCACGACATCCAAAAAGCGCAAAAATGTATGTACCAATTTTTAATTTATTTTAAGCCAACTGTAACCGGGATTGTTTTATAGTATATTTATTTATTTTTTTAAAAACTAAATGCACAATTAAAGTACAATGGTGGACTTAATGCTAAAGCATTTTCTACCAGTCTACAGTATAGTTGTTTTTGTTTTGGTATCATTTCGTAGATCTTCCAGTACAACGTAAAATATACATCTCTATACTAAATTATGAACAAAGTTAGCCAATAAATTTGATTGCTAACGTTAAAATACACTGACGAGCAAAAATAACCGGTTTCAAAATCCGAATCTCACTTTTAATAGGCTTGAAAAATGATGACTGTGTTAAATTTTTAATTTTAAAGCGTCCTTTCATTCGTTCGGCAGCTTTCATTTGTTTCATGACATGTAACGCTAACAAAAGAGCAATTTATTTATTTGTACTGTACTGTACTGTACACAAGGTCTAAATAACTCTGGCAATTATTTGCGAAAGGCTTTCATAATAAATAAAAACCCGTATGCAAGCAGTATTTGCTTACTCGCGCGATTAATTTATGGTTTCATTTCACGACCGCTAGACACGCAATCTTGTCTAGTACCTACATAATCGTAGTTAACTAGCTTCTGTCGGCGACTTCATCCGCGTTGAGCTTAGAATCCCAAAGGAACCTAACATATTCAAAGAGAGGTAGGGCGAATGGGGTTTGGGATTTCCCGTGGGTTTTTCCATTAAATTTCGAGCTGCCCGACTGGGGACCTTACAGAAGACCACAGTTAAATAACACTACTTGATGTAGTGCTGTGTTTCTGCGGTGAGTAAGACTACCAGTGCTCCACGAGGATACACTGCGCTATACAACAGGTCAAGCTACAAAAATAGTGGTAAAGACATAACCATTGTGCCTAAAGATTTAAAAATGAATGCTAAGTCGCTGTTAATAGTATTCCGTTTCCTTAAGACTATGCTTACCGAAGCAGACCATGCTACAAAGCATTTACCAAAACACCCAAGAGATTGGGCGTGCAAAAATGCGAATGTAATTCGAATAAAATTGGCAATTTGCTCTACATAATACGGCGAGTAGGTTGGATAAAGCTTTCTCCATGTGCATGTATCAGGAAACCTGGAACGAATAGGGAAGCGGCTACACTGAAGAGATGTGTCTTGCGAAATGCCACCTAATCATTCGCACCATACGTGGAATAAGTAGGTAAGTTCACTTACGCGTTTTTTTTTTATTATTCCTAAAAATCAAGCGTCAAATAATACACCTCCTTAGTAAAATTCATAAAAATATCTTAAAAAATTAGAGAATAAAAGCAATAATTTTGAATTTCTGCAACATAAGAAAATTGTACTTTTCAACTGCAATAAATAAGTAAATGCATATACGTTCATTTAATTTAAAAGTTTCCCGGTTAATAAAAGCTTATTTACAGTTACACAAACGTTTCACGAAGATTTATAAAAAAGTTTATACGTAAATAAACTTGAATGCCTATTCTAGGATCTGATCGAGAGAGAGGTGCCGTGCAAGTCTAGTTACTTACTTCTTTCACCGACACTTTTTAGTGTAACTAATTTTATGTATTTATTCAAAACAAGGTAACAAGGTAAGTATGTAAGTAAAATACTTACATCTTTACACTAGACTGAGACCAGAGTGTGAATAAATGGGTAACTAAAGTTAAATCAGTTAACCACAGTGTATAAAAATTAGTAACAAATCAATAACCGTACTTACTCCAGCATTTAATTTCATGGCTTTGAGGAATATTGTGGTAACACTCTTTTTTACGTTTTTCTCTAAAAATATGAATAAGTTCAAGAATAAAATTATGTTCGGACGTAACGGCTACTCTTAGCTAACATTTGCAGTAGGTGAGGTATTTTTAGGACTTAAATTGAATTTATGGCATAGTTTTTTTACGCTCCTGAAAACTTGGTTGTTTTCACTTATTGCTTTCTTCCAGGAAGGGTGCGATGTTTTTGGTAAATTTGGTAAATAATAAAAAAAAGGCAGAGCACTGACTTTCTTGCTGGTTCTTCTCAGATGGCTTTTCTTTCCGAACCGGTGGTAATTTAGACCTTCATAAGTGCCTTATTAGGGCCTAAACTGAATAAATGATTTTAGATTTTTCTAATTTTGAATGACATCATCATATAATCAGTGTGATGAAGGCGCAACGTTGTTAATTTTTTCATACAGAAATAGTCGTATACGATCCGAATACGTAGTCGGAAATTGTTTATGCTAAAGCTCCTAAGCTGTCCTAAGCAGCTGGACTGATTTATATTAAATTATTGTGTGTTTAAGAAAGTCACTGGGTGGCTTAGCTTCACAAAGGACATCATCAATTTTGGTTCAAATCTAAAAGTGCCGACCATAGCGATATTTTTGTATATTCTGTTAGAGCTTGCCCGTCTGAACATTTATTACTATGGCATCAAAGCTGTAGGACCATAGTCGTTGATTTTATTTGAGTAAGAAAACCTGAATATTCATACATTTTACTTGGAAATAGGAATTCAAAATAACTACAAAAAAACTACTACAAAAAAACAAATGAAATGTCGTGTAATGTCTAGTTTTGGTGTCATAGTGAAAATTGCTCAGACCGTCAAGCTCTAACAGAACATTTAAAAAAGGAGTATTGGCCGGCTTTCAAATTTGGATGATGTCCTTTAACTTTTTTTTCCGAACCGGTGGTAATTTAGAACTTAATAAGTGCATTATTAGGGTCTAAACTGAATAAATTATATTTTGATTTTGCACTTATTGGAAGTGAAGATGCATTAAAAATATAAGATATATTGGTGTCGATTCTGTTGTTCAAAATTACTAAACTTAACTAATTTGACAGGTCTAAAAATCTTGCTATCCCTTTCTCATGTGTGGGGTTAAATAAGGATGGCAATATTTTTAGACCTGTCAAATTAGTTAAGTTTAGTAATTTTGAACAACGGAATTGGCACCAATATTCTGATTAAAATGTGTAAAAAGTTCGTTCGAAAACTCAGTATGTGTTCGACACAGAAAAAAATGAAAGCAGGAAGCAATATTTGAATACAGCTCATCGTGTCGTGGCTTTACAATGGGCTGTATCACATACATATAAACTATACATATGTATATATCTTTTTTAAACGCTCTTCCGCTCTTCTGGTTAAGATTACTCGCTAGATCGCACCAGAATTGGTTTGCTTTTTATTGCACACGTATTTTCCTGTTACATACGTTTTCGCGGAAATTGTCTGCGTGGGCGAAATAACGCAAAACAGATTACAATAAAGTTACCATCTACATATTATTATTTATCTACTTGAGTGCTTTAGTAAAAAAAAATGAGTACACTACTGCTTTCGCATCATACTTGTGAACAGGTGCTGTTTGTGGAGGCTGGTCATCAAGCCTTTTTTATTAACTACTAGCTTATATCTTAATTTCATGCGTTATATCATTGTCTGTGTGTTAATGTTATTTTATTGAAACGTAAATTATACGTATTTCTTTTGGTTTTAAAAGAGTAATTGCTGACTTTCTTGCCGGATTCTTCGAATTCTTCTCAGCAAAAAATGACCTTCCGAATCCCGTGGTAGATTGTGACGATTTGAAAGTACTTATCTGTAAAGTCTAGTCAAATAAAGATCATTTTGAGTTTGAGTTTGATTTCCTAGCATTATTATTATGATTATATTATATAATATTATACTATAATTATATTGTTAAGGATGATCTGTATGATGATCAATACATCAAAATATCCCACAAAATTCAATAAGCTGTCAGAAAATCGACGCCTAACCATCGAACCACAAACCGCTAATCAAATTGCCGTCCTTAGCGGTTTGATAGGGCTTTTATTCCTGCAATATAATTAATTTATTACCGCATAAAGAGGTCTAAATCAATAAGCTTAGCGATGAGTACCCATATAATTGTAATAGCCGTGTTAATCCCACTTTATAGGTCGTCAAGCGACACATTATTATGTTACGAGGTACAGCGCACTTCGCGTTGTGGAATCAAAAATATTATCCCGCGAAATATACTTGCTAGCAATGAATGTGGGTCACCGACATACGACATAAAACTTTATAGTAATACTAGCTTCTGCCCCGCAACTTCACCCGCGTAGCATTCTTTGCATAGTGTAAAATGAAGTCGCTTCCGCTGTCTGTTCGCTTAGTCCGTTAAACTAATAGACTCTTTGGTAGAATTTGGTAGCCTTTGGTAGCCTTTGTAATTGCGAGTTGATTGAACTTTTAAAATGTTCAGATCAAACAAGTGATTGAATAGAGAGGTAATACGAATGAGGTAACGATAATGATAAGAGAACATTCCGACATCGAAATATTGTGTAGTGTATATTTATCTAGCTTTTGTGACTAGTGTTGTTTTATTATCGATAGTTAAACTTGTCTTCAAAATGGATCTGTATCGATATAGAATCTATCGAGTATTTATATCACTATCCATACTTACGAAACTACTACCACATTCAGATTTGGTGAAATGTAGGCATTCCCTTTGCCTACCCATTTGGGATTTTCATGAAGGCGTGACAACAAATTAGCTACGTACCAATCTCTGCCTACCAATAGGACCGAGTATGTAAACTCATTTACAAATTATTGACAATTCTCGTGAGGTGTTTGTGAAAATTCTAAACACACTCTCTACATCAAAACCGGCTGTCGGTGGAATAAATTATATGTGAGCCGAAACACTCGACACGTGTCGAGATCTGTGGCAAATAACATCGCAGGATACAATGTTTACATTTAAAACGAACCGAAATCGCTAAGTACGTCATTACTAAATCAATTTGTTGTGTATTTTTATAATAGGTCTTCACCTATTATAAAAATACTTGGAGACATTGAAAACCACATAAATATCTTCTTGCTTTATAATAAAACTAGCTGTTACCCTCAACTTCGCCTGCATTTGATTGAACAATAGAAAGACGATAACTTTCCCCAGGCTATAATCTATCTATTTATGAAATTTTATTACGATCCGTGCAGTCGAAAAGGTAACAAAAAAATAGCTAGTTTCGCATTTATAATAGTGTTTAGTAATATATTATAAGAAGTAGCAAGTAGTTGTAGTAAGAGCCATAGTTTTTTTTTTATATACCACCAAGGTGGTAGCAAGCATACGGCCCACCTGATGGTAAGCAGTCACGCAGTAAGCAGTTAATAAAATTTATAAATTCTTTGTTGTGTCTTGTGTGAGTGGGAAATAAAACATTATTTCTTTCTTTCTTAACATCACAGAATACAACATTAATTTAATTAATAGTCGTTTATATATTTTAATAATTGTTCTACTAAATAATAATACTTCGTACCAAATTATTACAACGATTTTTTCATTTCAATCTTTATTTAACATAATGTGGAAAAGATAAATTATGATGAAATTTCTCGACCGTTGTAATGAAATCATTCAACGGCGTATTTATATTCCCGATAAAAATGTAACACTCCGTTATTTCATGTAACAAGTAAGTACCTAGTAAGATTGTGACCGACTGAAATTTAATGTTCTTTACCTCTCTCATCAAGATTCCGTATGTTTGTGTCCCCAAAACTCTATAAGCACTTGATGGAATATCTTGTATTTTTATAATACGTTGCATTTTAATAATACGTTGTATTTTAATACATTAATGTTTTGCATAAATTGTATTCCAAAGTTCCACAGTAACGGTTAATATGTATACAGTTACTGTGGAAATATATATATATATGTACTATGTACTATAATATAATATGCACTTTTAATTAATTAATTTCCACGAAATCATATCAAGTCAAACTGGGCCACGCCAGCATGGAAGTTGTGTATGATAATCCTCTTCATAGATCTAATAAAAAAAGTTCACGGAACTTTGCAAACAACAAAGTGACGCTGACTCAAACTACGCCTATCAGTATACATATTAAACTAAACAAGGAACCACGCCTACGTACTACACATTTAAAAACTGGCATAACTTCTCACTTCGACGTTCAAATCCTTGTTAATTATCCCACCGGTTTTTCGTAGATCATTTCGATTAAGTCTATAATGATGTTTAAAGATATTTAAGGGGGACGGCGCGTACGCAGTCCCCACTACCAAAAATTACGCATCCGAGTTATCCACATTAGGGATAATCGCAAGGGTCAACCCAACCGCAGTGCAATGGAAGGGCCTCGCCCTGGGGGAACCGCCTTCTTGATCACGGTGTCCCCTATGCCAGGTAAGTATGCTTTCAAAGTGGCCACCGCGGGTAGTCATTAAACGGCGGAGACTCTCTACCGCGCGATCTAAAAACGTAATCATAACAAAAAGCGCCATCTAGCGGACGACTCGAGTCAATGAAACAAGATGGCGACTCGCGTCAAGGTCGCGTCGGCGCGTTGCGTGGTTTGGTTCACGCTCGGCATGACTCATGGATGATAATGTTTGTATGTTACCGCGAGGCGAGAAATTATGAATGAATATATTTTTGCTTGTGCTAACTGTAACGTGAACTTATTTTATTGTTTGAGAAAGAGTATAGATTTACAAAGCTTTGGCCACGAACTGGCCGCATAGAATAGAAAAACCATTAGTAGTTTAATTTTTACATTCTCGGCACAGTGAAACTATAATAACTAATTGCGTTTGTCAATTAAGAAAATATAATCAAAGTTATTGCACGAAAATATTGACTTGCAATTCACTTGTACGTATTCAAAATCAAAATCAAAAAGTCATTTATCCAATTGATTGATGATTTTGTTTCACAAAGACCTAAGCTACTCGTATAATACGTAATAATTAGTTCCCCAAAATACCCTTAATTAGTATATTTTTCTCATAACTTATTGCACGCCCCTCGAATAAGATAAAATATATAGCTAGGTGTGAGCAAGAAAAAAACATGAAGCTATCCCTAATCTTCTGACCTGACCCTTCTCGTATAATCCCAAAGGTCCTAAAATATTGAGCCGTGGATTAAATCAGCTCTACAAGTTTTACCCCATTAATCACGAGCTGATTGGTCGAGAGGTAACTTACTTAAACAGGAACATATAATAAAGCACACGTTATTATGACCACCAAACACTAGGTATAGTTACAGAGTCGGATTGAGGGAAGGGCAACCGGGGCTAAAGCACCGGGGCATCCATGAACGAGGGGCCCCCACAAAAGAGACTTCACAAAAACCAAAACAAATTCAGACTTGTAAACAATAGTAAACCACTTTTCCTTGAATATGTTTTCGCGTTTTACTTTACCTACATAACAGTACTTTGTACAAACACAACATGATTATACAGACGTCACCGATCTATATTTGTTCACTCCATTCAGGCAATTTGGGGCCACGAGGCTTGTTTGAGGGCCTTAGGCCTCCAGATCTCTAAAACCGGCGTGGTACAGTTTCATGGATGCAACAACCGTCTTGCACTCATGTTTGGCACTCAATCCTCTTCAAGGAATATTTAAGCCAGTGTCGAATGTAAAAGAAATTATCAAGTTTCTCAAAAATATTATGTTGTGTTACTTTAATATGTCTACTGTCACGCATTCTGATGCTTATTGGTGTTTCTGGAGACAATCCACGACAGTAGCAGATAATATTATGGCTTTGGGTCAGAGGTAACCTATTGACCAAAAATATAATATAATAGATCGTAAGGAGGTAAGTGAAAAAACTATTTTGTACGAAAAAACCTTGAAATTGCACGGTTCTCTCTAAACAGAGGCCTATTAACTTGCTCAAATAAAAAAACATAAACAAGTAACCAAACAAGGGCACAGCTGACTAATATTTCCCATCCATTATCCAACCTTTACGCCTCCAATTTCGGACGGCGACAAATTGTCCAAATAGAATTCAACATCCATGAAAAATACGTGTTTCTGAAGTATCTTGGTAACAATAGGTACATAATAAAGCTTAAATTTGGCGAGAAATGCCTATCTCACAATAAAATCCTCAAAGTAAGTGTATCTTTGCATTGCCATTATAATAATGTCGCTAGAACATTATTGATACTTTGGTCTTGAAAATCAAGCTTTAATGGACATCATCCGTGTTTCATAAGGTTTCATAGAGATTTGGTCCAAAACTGATTGTGCCAACGCATTTTGTTAGAGCTTGTCCGTCTGAGCATTTATTACTATGGCATTTAAGCCACGACTATACTGAAGTAAACGCAAGTGTGGTCAACATTATGTGGTAATAAATAGATTTTAAAATAATACTGCAATGCTGGCTCCCACTCGCCATGGTGGTATACATAAAATGGAATGGTGAATCACTAGTGCTATTAACAAGGACTTAAGGTTTCAAAAACAGCATTTTCTTAAGGAACTTAAGCTAGTCATAATTTTATTTATTTGTATTATGAAAATGCATAGAATGTGGTAATACTATTGATGATTTGCAATACTTGCAAATATTTTCGATAGTTCACTCTGTTGCTGGACTATCGCGCGGCAACAATCACTCCAGTCTAATGTCAACTCTGTAACTGTAACAGGAAGACGGAAGATCGAATGGAACTTGGATGAATCTTGTCTTCATTGTGACTTTTGTAAGCAAATCTTCTGAATGGTGGACGGTTAATTGGGAAAAGTGCGACAAAAGCTTACAGCTCATAATGTGATTGAGTTGGAAGTACGAGGAAAATGCTATAATCAATTTCCCAGAAAATGAAGCGGGCGAAGAAAATAATAATCGCCGAGTTCCCATCAATGAAATCAGCTTTTGTAATGTTGCGTATATTGACGAATTGAAATTAATGTACCTATACTGTAATTTTTTGAACGATTCTATCTCGAGGTGAATTATTGAACCGAAGTTACGGGTTTTTATATGTACAATATATTTCTGTTTAAATTTAGGTATCTGAAAAATGATAATCATACTTAATGCAACATTAATTATAAATTTCGTGTTATTTATAAATCAAACGAGTTACTTGAAATCAAAATGTAGATTCACATACATGATCTTCTACAACAGTCCTTTTTTTTGTTACAGAACAGTCGGCGCTAAAGGGCCGGCCTGGAATGTGGCAGCTACTTCGTCGACCCCCGCCCCCGCACCTCTATTCACCCCTCGAGCCCTTGAAGATATCCCTTTCCTTTTTGCTGTTGATACACGTCACTTTACAAATGAACCCGACTAACCACACGAATGAAATTTACGACGTAGACATTATAAATTCAGATAAATCTAAGAATAATGAGGAAAACCTAGAAATAACAAAAGTTAATGAAACTTTATTAGACGCTAAAGATTCAGCTTTTGGTTACAATTATGACTTGGGTAACCAATCACATAGCAGTGAGCATATGGAGACATACATCCAATATAATGAGAGTAACGTAGATAAAAATGACATTTATGATAAAAGTAATATAAAACCAGATAATATCTATCATGAAGATGAGCTTATTTTAAACACAGAGAGTATGTATACCACATTATTCGATAGGGAAAATAATAGCAATGCCGAAATAAGCAATACTACGAAATGTTACGACACAGATTTAAATGATACAGATGTTAGTATGAACGGGTTACACGATTATAGTGATCAAAACAAAACTGTAGACACAAAGCACATAGAAATCGAAAGTACGATGGAACGAATCAGAATAGACGATGCCACTAGAACAAAAATATTTCAAGATTTCTTCGAAACAGTTTATAAGAATGAAAACTATACAGAAAATGATGGCAATGAGACAGCGACTGACATTAATGGAATAGCAAACATTATTAATTCAGCTGAAGGTCTAACGGTGCCAATTGAAGATGAAACTGTCTTAAAGGGAATTTTCAACGAGACTCCGTTAAATATAACAGCTCCCGTGCGAACACTTATGGCGCAAACTATCAAACCGAACTTCATTGATGGTAAGTCAATTTAGATCGTTTAGTTTAGTCGAGACATTAATATCGTAGTGAATGTTACTGAAGCTACGGATAATGATTATGACATAATATGGATAATATACATAATTGCTAGCTTCAATAATAAACGTCGCTTAATGGGCCGCTAAGTAAGCTGAAGTTTAGCGCGTTAATATTGAACGTTATGAATTTCAATTGAAGTGTTATATGCATTAAATAATATAACAGGATTTGAATAAACACTTAAGATATCTGGATATATAGATAAATACCTATGTACCTACACACACTGGTGCAGATTCTGTTGTTCAAAATTGCTAAACTTATTTGACAGGTAATTGCCATCCTTATTTAACCCCAGACTTGAGAAAGGGATAGCAAGACTTTTTATCCCTGTCAAATTAGTTTAGTGATTTTGAACAACGTAATCGACATCGGTTGCAATAAAAGCAAATTATATTTGCTTTAACATATTAAGCAGGTGTTTATACATAAATAAAAACAAATATCGTTAGAATTTTAGGTATAAAAGTAGTGTAAAAAAGTAGAGATTTAAATGTTAACAAAAGGCGTCCTATCGCATAAATCTTACAGCTAGCCTTGGGGGAAAAGCGAATTGAAAGAGAAAAAAAAGGGAAATACTGTTTAATATAATGATTTAAATATTATATGTATACGCGAAATGACTAGCTGGAAGGAAATTCAACAATATAATCTCATTGAAGCTTATCTATATATATGGTTGTAGATATTATCTTCCAAGGCTATCGGTGATAATAATACAACCAAGAACCTCTCTTTAGGGAACTGTATCAAAATACTGGTTAAGAAAGATAAAAATTTAGATAATGGTGAGGTGTGGTGTTAGTTGTAGCGTGTTCGACAAAATTATAGGATAAACAAAACCTCCAACTAGTCCACATCTCATTTTTTGTTACAGTCCCCACACGAGTAGCTCCAATTTTAATGGAAAAACCCGCGGGAGATCCTAATTCCCAATTCGCCCTACCTGCTTTAAAAATCTCCATTCAAATCTAGTTTTAAGTCGAGATTCGTGACTGAGCCACGGTTTAAAATACCAGTGGCTATCACTTCATTATCATGCACTCAGCGGGTTACATAAATTTACATAACAAAGCCTTCAACAGAGTTAATGCAATCAAAAATAATATCACTCAGCCCGCGATATTAGATTAAACTTTTTAATTGCATACCGCGAGCTCTTTCCTACCGCACTCTTGTTTGCGACATGAAATTCATTTGCGATACATCAGTTTCATCGTTGCTTGTACATTCCAAATTATCCATACTAATAATATAAATGTGAAAGTAACTCTGTTTGTTTGGAACGTTTTCAGGACTGAATGGCTGAACGAATTGTAATAAAATTTGACAGGGAGATAGATTATATCTTGAGGAAAGACAGGCTACTTTTGTCCTTAAACAAATGAAGAAGAAGTCGCGTGTAGCAGCTAGTATTTGTATACGTCACAATTATGACTCAATAATCGGTCAAAACTAATTTGGAATGACAACTTCACTAGCACGTTTGTTTGTTGTTTCATATATGTCTTTTCTTGGCAAAAAACACGATGATTAAGAACCTTTCACCAAAGTTTCACAAGGTCAGGCCAAGTCGGATCACAAGTAGTATTTAATGGCTCAAAGGTTGTTGACCGGTTGAGCTAGTCAACATTAGTTTCCACTGTTTGAGTCAGTCGAGTCGAAATTAGTTTTGACCGGCTATAGTTTTTATTTATTTATCCGTATTATAAGTTAAGATATTTTAGGGTCGGCAACGCGCGAGTGATACCCCTGGTGTTGCAAGCGTCCATAGGCTTCGGTAACCGCTTACCATCAGGCAGGCCGTATGCTTGTTTGCCACCTTAGTGGGATAAAAAAAAACTAGATAATTTTCACACACAACAGTTGCTACCTACCTGAACAACTTTCAATAGAACCTACCTAATTTCCTCACCAAGGTGTATTGATTTTTTCCACGATTAAACCGCCCACACTCTGACCCCAACCTCAGCTACCCCACAGTAAATCCTGAGATAAAACTTTAGGAAGTGGGGACTCTTGTTTTATACTGAAATCCTTTATCACTGGTAAAGTTTTCTTCTTTTTAATAAGAGAACAATGACATACTATAACGCAAGAAATTTCTTGCGTTATTGCGTACAGCCGAAAAATATTGCATCAAATAGAAATAAATTAGAATGTTGTTTATGCTTTAAACAAATGCAACTTTAAATCAACAATGTGGTTTGCAATTTGATGGTATCTGGTACTCGTATCAACATTTTGGTGTGCGTTTAGTGTCAGACCGTAAACAAAGGTTTCTTTTTTAATTACAACTTTTATTCGCTCAACAAGCCGTTTCATTCGAAACCCATATTAAAAGGGGAAATGATAATTCACCATCTTGCAGGCGGCCGCCATATTAGATTGAAAATGGCGGCATAAAGTAATCTTGCATTTCTTTCTGTTTTTCAAAATTATTAAACTTAACTACTTTGACAGGTCTAAGAAGTCTTAGTATCCCTTTCGCATGTGCGGGGTTAAACAAGGATGGCAATATTTAAGACCTGTCAAATTAATTTAGTTTAATGATTCCGTACTTTTAGATTGGCACTATTGCCAATCTAAAATTTCTTCAATCTATAATTTTGCACCACACTACATAGGTATGAGTAAAACACAATTCTCGTTTACGTTTGGAGAATGTTAAATGAGATCGCCAACTTTTTGATATTATTTCATTGTTTCTACACACAACGGGTAAAATAAGGGAAACATACAATTCTTTCATAAAATGGTTCTCTTTTATGGTTGTCATCGACTGTTTTATTATTATGTATTTTAATTTAATTCATCTCTTCTGTATAAAATTAATTTTATAGTGAAGAAAACTTATGAAAAAGATTTAAGAGAGGTACGGCGAATTGGGATCCCCGTGAGATTTCCCATTGATATTGGAGCCGCCCGTCTGGGGACTGTATCTCCACCTTACAGAAGACCGCAGTGAAATTACACTACTTGATGTAGTGTTGTGTTTCTGCGGTAAGTTAGGTTGTCAGTGCTCCACGACTTCCACGAGGATACGCCGCGCTAGTAGTAATGCTGCTAATACAGTGACTCCTCATCAACAACAGGGTTGGTAACGCGTTAATAATACCCCTGGTATTGCAAGCGGCTATATGCTACGGTGACTGCTTGCCATCAACTGTGCCGTACGATTATGTGCCATCTTATGGTATAAAAATAATAAAAAAAAACGATAAGTAGTGCTACTGAGGAACAACAGTCGTAAAATCTATTAAGTTCCTGTCAACGTATAAACAAGTAAATGTAAAAATTACAATTGGCCAGCCCTTACAACTTACAGCGACGCTCAGTGGTGACGCGGACGTCAGATCCACGTCACTGCAGATACGACCGCGGGTTGCTGACAACGGTATAAATGATTACTCAGGAACCACTTGAACATGGCATTTAATAATAAATATATAATGTTTGGACATTATCACAATTAAACTCGAACTGATCTTAAAAGCAAAGTTTACTTTATACTTACTTTATAATTAACTTCGCACTTCGCACGCGAAGCCGGGGCGGGCAGCTAGTATAATACATAGCCTATGCTACTCAGTGACGATGTAGCTTTCTAACGGTGAAAGAATTTTTGAAATCGGTCCAGTAGTTTCGGAGCCTATTCAATACAAACCCACAAAAATACAAATCTTTCCTCTTTATAATATTAGTATAGACTAGCTCTCCCGACAGACGTTGTACTGTCTTAGCTATGAATTATACATCTATTATTGCTATAGGCTCCGGTGACTGTTAACTATTAGGTGGGCCGTATGCTTGTGTGCCACCTTAGTGATATAAAGACACCTAAGGTACACACTCCGCGTACACACGCCTTAAATCCTTAGTAAGTTCCTTACACTGTACTCAGCGGTTTTGGTACCACCGAACCGTTGTGGTGAGTGGCATAACGCACTAAATCTTCAAGTTTACTGTGTGGAAAGTTTGCTATATGTATGTTACGTTTATTGTTAAGTACAAATAAAGATAGACAACTCACTCTCGCTAGTAGAATGGTTATATTATCACGAAACATAGGGTTTTAAGCCAAGGTTAAAAAGCTTATCTATACTTATATTATAAAGCTGAAGAGAAAGGCTATACTAGCTACCCGCCCCGGCTTCGCACGGATAGAGAAAATAATTGATAAATGTCTACCCGTGCGAAGCCAGGGCGGGCCGCTAGGAGTGGATAATCCCACTGATGAAAGAAATGCAAACATTTTTGTGTGCTGTGGGTGAAAATTATTCAATGTACGGTTCTTATTACCGAAACCAACACGGATTATGTAGGATTGGCATGAAAAACTGCAAACATTATCAGACAAATAGGTCTGCGCCTAATTGGGTATTCTTTCCGAGTTTCTTCCGACGGGAGTCTAGTCTGTACTGTGCATAGTGCCTTGTTTATTTATGGTTATCGATCAAGTTAGCGGTGCTAATTAGATAAGCATTATGAAGGTCTACTTTACCACCGTTTCGGCAAAAAGCCACCTGAGAAGAACCGGCAAAAGAAACTCTGTCATCTATACTAATAACATAATATTAATTATAAAGAGGAAAGATTTGTTATTTTGCGTGTATGTATTGAATAGGCTCCGAAACTACTGGACTGATTTCGAAAATTCTTTCAACGTTAGAAAGCTAAATTATCACTGAGTAACATAGGCTATATATTATACTAGCTTCGCGCACCAGCTTCGCTCGGGTAGTACGTGCAAAATATTTGATAAATGTCTACCCGTGCGAAGCTGGGGAGGGCCGCTAGTACGTTATAAAGTATACGTCCTATTATAGAATTTACATAAACACTGATATAAATAGCCCCTGAAATAGTAAAACAAACTATCAAAGGGCTTATAAAGGCCTGCAAACGCCTCCGCAGCCATAATGAAGGGAACTAATAAATTATACGTTTCTTACGATTGAATAAATAATGTTTGTGCGAAACAGAAATCGCTAGACGATGGAATTAATGGTTTCAATGTGGGAAGCGTAAAATGTTGTATCTCCCGGGTGTTTTCTCATTAATATTGGAGCCGCCCCACTGGGGACTGTACCTCCACCTTACAGAAGACCGCAGCCAAATAACACTACTTTGATGTAGTGTTGTGTTTCTGCGGTAAGTAAGGTTGCCAGTGCTCCAAGAGGATAGGCTGGACTAGTAGTATGCTGCTAGCACGGTGTGCACTCAAATCAAAAAATCAACAACAAGGTTGGCAAGTTGGCCCGTTAGTGATAGCCCTGGTATTGCTATACAGTCCCCAGTCGGGCGGCTCCAATTTAAATAGGAAAACCCACGGGAAATCCAAAATCGCCCTACCTCTCTTAAGATTCTTAATATTAGTATAGAAAGCCTTCAACTACGTATTCGTATCGCTTTCGACTATTTTTGTATGGGAAAATAAACAGAGATGCGCCGCCAAAATGTGGAACTAAAAATTCGTATGAAAATTATGACATTTTGAGAGTTACGTTCTCGAATACGTAGCCGAAAGGTCTAAGCGTCTATAGGCTAAAGCTAAGCTAAGGGTAACCGCTTACCAACAGGAGAGCAGTGTGTCTATTATCCACCTAAATGGTATAAAAAACCTCTATAAATATATATACTATCTTAGTGATAAACAGTAACCAAGAATTGAACTTGCGACACAGGCGGCGTTTTCATTAAAAAAAATCGTCTTGTAACGGTTTGCGAAGCGAAATGTCAAGGATTCGAGGTAATGAGCTGAATAAATTATAGTTGATTACTTTTGAGTTTGACGAGCCCGACAGCTGAGTGCATTTAAATCAAAGTACTCCGCGTTGCCCTTAACAATGGCGCGATCTACAAAATAAAATCACTTTACTTTTTAGTTTTTAATTCTAATCAAAAAACATCCTTTGCTTATTAGTACAGGAGAAAATATTTTCGGACGTCCTCAAACTAAGCAAAGCTTGTACTATGAGAACCAGCAGCTGATATAATAATACCTATTTACTTGTTTTGGTAAATACATACCAAACACCCAGACGATAGGCAAACATTTTTGTCACATAAAGTTAACCACTAGACTAACGGTCTCGTCAATCAAATTCTCAAAAAATAATCCAAAAATTCGATAAACGCACAAATCGCGCAATCTTTCTGGTGCTAAACCCTAGTACCAGATATCGCCTTTAAGCAGTAGTGTGTCTGTTTATACTGTGTTCCGGTTTGAAGAGCTCTATAGCTGGCAACATAACTGGGCAAAAAATACTATGAACTAAGATCTAGGGTGTTTTTGACGGGAATCAGGCGGAGCGGTTGAGATTTCTGCCAGTGTTACGTAAATTGTGTTGTATTATAGTGATCTTTCGTGGGTCATAGTGCTCATTTCCATATTATTCCTTATCTACACAGTTAAATTAATAATACCATTTATCCTAATATAAACAATTAAAATAAATAAAACACTTGTCCCAAATCGCTGTCACGCGGAAGGGTGCCAAGAAGGGTGGCAGCATTGCCCCGCTGTATGTCTTTCGTGTGAGTTTCGGTGTCATGTGCAGAAAAGTTTCATTTAGTGACTGAGTGAGTCATAGGAACATTGGAAATAACGCTATAATATGGCTTTTGGGTGGAGAGATATATCATTTTGATTAATAATTTACTTCTGACCTAAATGCCTGTTATGATCTGCCAACTGCCGTGCATTGTCTCTAGAAATTTCAATAAAAATGAGAATGCATGCAACACATAAAAAAATAAACTTGATGATTCTCTAACTCTCGACTCTGGCAAAAAGTGTTCTTGAAGAAGATTGATTGCCATAGCTAGGACGAAGAAGAACTAAAGTCTCGACCGCAGTGCAGTGTCACGCGGGAAGTTAAGATTAATGGTCTTGGGTGGAACTGCGTCTGTTGCATGGGTGGGCGTGATGCTTACCATCACAGTAAATATTTAGGTACTCTTCTCATCACTTGGTAGTATAAAAACGCCAGTATTTTTGTAATTTTTTCGATGCTAACTTAAACGCAGCGGGCAATTTTTTTTTATATCCTGATTTTTACAACCTACACACTGGCCTACTTATACGTGGACATCGAGTCCAGTACAAAATTCAAAATAAAAGTGTCCGGAGCTCATCTATGAACTTGGATACGTGTATATTATTATACAATCTAAAATACTCAAGATTAAAACTTATCTCATTACCGCACTGCTTAATTTTGCATGCAAGAAAATATGGGCCGACGTGAGGCTGACGTATACTGCACTCTTTCTGTTTCTTGTGCGTGCACGTAGCGTGTAAGAAAAGGACAAATTGTTTTGGTTGCTATGGAGATTGTTTTAACCATAAATAAATTTTTAATAAAATACGAATTTTACATATAATATAATTGATAATATAATAAAGAAATCTACTTACTCATAATATTATAATTACTCATAACACCATAAACTTTTTTCACTATCTTTCGTATTTTTACATGTTTTCACCATACAGGACGACATTGTTGGCGTGACTTTTGACAGTCGCCCAAACGGATCTGATGCACGATTCGCATATCTTCGCGCGTTTTCCAAGTTATTTGTCTAGGACACTTTTGAGCGCAGACCCGAAATGCATTAGTAGATCAGTGAGCAACGTCACACATTCTGAGGTCGGTTGAGTGAAATTAGACCTGCGGGTCGTACCTACGTCGAGGCGAAGCGATGACAGAAGGTGATAAACTAGCAGTTCCTAATTCGGAATTTCATTTATTGCTAAATGTTAAAAGTCCCGTTAACCTCGCTCATCCAGAGCGAAGTAAGCAAGAAGAGCGGAACCGGAAGTACCTATTTGTGTGTGGGGAGTAATATAGACCATTTCACACTTGATTTTCACACCCCTGGTGCTTATTTTTAACCCCTGACGCAAAAAGAGGGGTGTTATAAGTTTTACGTGTGCATCTGTCTGTCTGTGGCATCGTAGCTACTAAGCAGATGAACCTATTTTGAATTAGTTTTTTTTGTTTTAAAGGTGACTTAATCGTGTGTGGTTCTTAGCTAAGATGCCCAGCTGGGCTTTTAAAGGATCTGGAAACGGGGGTGTTCAAATTGTTTTATTCATGTTATACATTCATCAATCTTTTGAACAATCTCGTCGGTTTTTAGCATTGTTAGCAATATCATATTATTATCTTGCGAACCTATTTCTTCATGATAATGCACTACAAAATGACAGCCCTACAATAGTTTTAGCTAAACTCGAAATAATTCATTTTTTTTTATACCACTAAGGTGGCACACAAGCATACGGCCCACCTGATGGTAAGTAGTCACCGTAGCCTATAGCCGCTAGCAATACCAGGGGTATCACTACGGGGTGCCAACCATGTTGCTGATGAGAACTCACTGTGCTAGCAGCAATACTACTAGCCCAGCGTATCCTCGTGGACCACTGGCAACCTTACTTATCGCAGAAACACAACACTACATCAAGTAGTGTTATTTCACTGCGGTCTTCTGTAAGGTGGAGGTACAGTCCCCAGTCGGGCGGCTCCAATTTAAATGAGATAACCCAAGGGAAATCCCAAATCGCCCTACCTCTCTTTAGAATTCACCACCCACGCTACGTGCACTTAACAAAAACGTACAAAGTACGGTTGTACGAATCAACTGGCCCCGCCCGCAATCCATCTCACTCCAGATAACCTATTACCCTTATTGGTTACACAGATCTTGTTTTAGTCCCACTGTAAATCTTATTTAAGCGTCAAGAAGTAACGGTCAACTAAAGTGGCAGGCAATTAATCCAATTGCAATATATAAAGTAACAAGCTTTTTCCCGCAACGTTCCCCGTGTAGCAACATAGTCTATGTTACTCTGTGATAATATGGCATTTTACTGGTGAAGGATTTTTTTAAATCGGCCCAGTAGTTGTTTAGATAATTCATTACAAACAAAAATAATGTTTTTCTCTTTATAATGAAACTAGCTGTTTCCCCGTGACTTCGCCCGCGTGTCAATATAATATATAGCCTATGTTACTCAGTGATAATTTAGCTTTCTAATGGAGAAAGCATTTTTGAAATCGATCCCGTAGTTTCGGAGCCTGTTCAATACAAACATACACACACACAAAAATACAAATCTTTCCTCTTTATAATATTAGTATAGATATAGATTATTATTCCTGTTACACACGACCGTCCCCCTTCACGAATCACTCCCACAGATTGCTGGATATCGAGACGAAACATGTAACACAGATGTAAAAGCGATACTGCTACGCCGGTTACAGCTAGTTCTATACATATAAATCGCACAATCCCAATTCTAATACCCATGGAACATAATGAACAGGCATTCCAGGAACTTAAAACCAATTTCCTCATTAAGTGGTTCCAAATTACGTCACATACCAGACTACCAGTAGTTAGTTAAACACAATCGCGAGCCCAGCCCGCACGATCATCTCATGGATGTTGCATGAAATTCACGGGACTAAAGTTGGAACGGACACGTTCAAAAATGCGTGATTGCCTATTGAGATACAGGGCAGTAATTGATTCAGCATCATCGGCGACTTCTGTTGAGACTGCTATTTCTTAAATATTCCCAAATTTATTCTCAATTGACGCAACTGCCATCTTCTGAAATTCTTTGAAATTTGTACTTACAAGTAGGAAGGAAAGCAGCAGTAGTCGGAATATTATATACTAAGCTATAGTCTGAGATCCGACCATACATCGATCTTTACCGAGCTGATAATAGAATAAAACTCATTGTATAATAAATTTAGTATATTAGAAAGGATATTAAAAATGGGTTGCCCAAGAAAATCCTGGACAGAATACTTTTAATTATTTTTTCAAAAATGTTTATTTTCATTAAATGTGGCAACATCAAGATAATAAGAAATTTTTATACTGGCCTTTTATAATAAAACATATAGAATGTGCAGACGTAGGGCTGTCTATTATTTACCTGGGCATCGACATACCTTTTACCAATTCCTTTTACTAATTTATACACCATTAAGGTGGCACACAACCATACGGCTTACCTGATGGTAAGCAGTCACCTTAGCCTATAGCCGCTAGCAATACCAGGGATATCTACGACAAGTAACGAGTTGCCAACCATGTTATTGATGGGGACTCGCTGTGCTAGCAGTATTATTACTAGCCCAGTGTATCCTCGCGGAACACTGGCAAAACTTTTAACCAACATGGTTGGCCTGATAATAACACAGATATTCATGAAACTGGGTTATGACTCAACCTCTGTTAAAGTGTAAGTAACATTTATGTTAACAGTTGAACGCTGTATCTCTGGTTGTACCGTTGACCCTTTTATCTACTTCAGGATAAGGGATAAGACGTGCCTGGTACAAGGACGTGTCGCTTGCAAATTAACTTGATGTTTAATGGTGATTAAATACAGATTTTAAGCTTTGTGATAATTATACAAGGATACACAAATTACTTTAAGAACTGTCTAATGTTTCATTATATTTCAGTCAATACAATTTAGAACAAAAAGTAAATAATAAAAACAATAAATTTAATTATATAATGTGCTGTAATTTATCTGAGGTTTTTATGCTACTTATAAATGTTGCCTAAATATTTACACATTTCATTATTGTCAGCATTCTTAAAATATAATATTTAACCTCTTCGACTCTTGGCACGCTTCTTCTGACTGTTGACAATTATTACTATATATTTCATACACATATGTTTTTTGTCAATATATTAATTATTTCTTGCATATTCAAAAACTAAAACTCACAAAATGTTCCTACTCATACAACAAAAAGCCAGCAGTTAATTTCAAAATAAACTCCCGTATGTTCGGGAAAACTGTTGATAGATTAATCTAGTAATTAAGCGCAAACGACATAAAGTAGCTAGAAACACGTCGATACAAATCCATCTCGGAGAGTGACGTAACACTCATTAGTGTCGCTAATCGAATTTCATAGCCCTTTGAGGCACGGAAATTAATCGTTTGCTATACAAGTAGCTATATGCCGGGATATTACGCAGAAGCTATTAAGGAAACGAAAGCTAAAACTTATTCAGCGATCACAAATGTATTTGCTGCAATAACACATCGTGGCTACGTTGTGAAGCTTTGCGTTACCAAGTAATTTGTGCTTTCGCATTGCTTTCACTGTCTATAAGTGGCGTGTTTTTGAACCGCAAATAAATATGGTAATACTTCGTTCCAGTTGTACATCGGAAGCAAAACATCAAATAATGTCTCAAAGGAGCGATTGAAATTTATTCCAGCCTCGATGCTCGTGTAATTGTAGATTATCACGTGTAATTCCTGATTACCCGTGCACCCACCGGTGGGTGAAGCCATTGGGTCCTCGAGTCGCTACCGAGACAAAGGGGATACCTACAAACCACCTAAATATTTCATATACAATTTGAAGCTGCAAGATATTTTACCCGCACGTACAAAGTTCTAATACCCAAAGTATTCAATTTGAAATTGCGCTCTATAGGTACTCTCTGCCTACCATACGGGGCCCCGTGGGGGACTTGGCATGAAGATATTTGTGTATGTCTATGTACTAGCTCCTGCCCGCGACTACGTCCGCGTTGAGCATAGAATCTCAGAGGAACCTTACATTTTCCCGGGATAAAAATTATCCTATCTGTTAATCCAGGCTATAAGCTATTTTTTTTGGTTGAAACAGTCACAAGCATCCATCCATCCATACTCACAAACTTTCGCATTTATAATATTAGTAGGATGTAATAAATCTTTCCGAAGTATCAACTCTTTTAAAATACCATAACTCAAAATTATTGCAGTAGAGGACTTTAAGCCGTGGTGGCCTTGTGGTTGAAGCAACGGCTTGTCATCTGATGGGCCCAGGTTCGAATCCCGGCCTGTACCAATGAGTTATCTAAGCTTAAGTAGTGATTAATCACACCATGCGCTTTTAAAAAGAGAGTTAGGGCGATTTGGGGTTTCCCGTGGGTTATCCCATTTTAAATTGGAGCCGCCCGACTGGGGACTGTACCTCCACCTTACAGAAGACCGCAGTGAAATAACACTACTTGATGTAGTGTTGTGTTCCTGCGGTAAGTAAGGTTGCCAGTGCTCCACGAGGATACGCTGGGCTAGTAGTAATGCTGCTAGCACAGTGAGTCCTCATCAACAACATGGTTAACACACCGTTAGTGATACCACTGGTATTGCTAGCAGCTATAGGCTACGGTGACTACTTACCATCAGGTGGGCCGTATGCTTGTGTGCCACCTTAGTGGTATAAAAAAAGACATTTATTGACTAACATAATCTATTTTACACTACACCTAATATTAATATCGATCAAGATTTTATTTGCTAGCATTGAAGACCCTTGAACTATTTTAAGATTAAAGTATACAACGTTTTTCTTACTACATAGTACCACAAACACAGTACTCAGAAACAGCTTCAGTGAATTGTGAACCACTAAAAGCCGCCGCTCACAAATTCACTTCGCATCTGAAAGTGCACTCAATTTGAAATAGATCTCACAGTGTGAAAGTCTGTATTTTATTCATGCACCCTGTCTTTGTTCGTCTCCGCCTTTTATAGGATCGTTCCTTCCTTTTATAGGATCGCTTCTTCCGTTTACAGTGATAGAAAATAGATGGCTGAAGCTACGCTAGTAGGTAGAGTAGGCTAGGGCGAGCTAGGGCTATATTCAAGCTCAATTCTGAGTTGATACGTATTTCAATAATGTATCAGATTTTTTTTTAACTCACATACATTTCACCACCTTAGTCTCTCACGGGGTAGGCAGAGAGAAGAGCGCCAAATCACTCTTGAATTTGCACACCTCTTTTGTTTCCTTTACATTCATCAATCGTTTCATACACGCCCGTGTTTATTAAAACCGCGCCATGTAAGCCTTAAAATATGGGTTCTGTATCGTACTCTATATTAACGTCAAAAACGTATTTATAAACGTCAAAAAAAGTAGATACATAATTTTGTCAAGAAAATGTCGTCTTTTAAAACCTTGAAATCTTATCCTTCCAGAATAAAGCTAAATTTCTCCGCCAGTTCCTACCTCACGCACAAATGTTTTTATTTAATTTGTGTCCCGTCACCAAGCTAACTAAAAAAGGCTCGGGAATTATTCAAAAAGGCAGGTCCCTTCGTATACATCGTGTTAAGACTTGCTTAGATTATAATTGTGTTAAAAGTGTAGGGAGAAACATTGAATAAAGCCAGAATTAATTCACTCGCACACCAAGTCGCGGGCACAGCTAGTGTTTTATATCCTCTGCCTAAATAACTACTAGCTTTTACCCGCTGCTTCGCCCGCGTGGTCCTAGATAAAAATAGCCTATATCCGTCCCCAGGTTTTAATCTATCGCATTGTCAAATTTCATTAGGTACGATCCGTTTAGTCGTGAAAAGAGCAAACAAACAGAATTACTTTCGCATTTATAATAATAGTATAGATAATAATAGCTTGAATATTGCATAGCACAATCGTTTACAATAAACACAGTTTACGAAACAGAACAGGTGCTACAATATAACTGTTGTGAGGCACCGTAGTGAAATACCAATTGGATCTATATTTGGAATGCTATTTCGATCCGGTCTCGAGCGACAGCAATGTGTCGTAATAGCAATAAAGTAACGTATTCTGGCATTGGCAATAGTGTTTTCATGGGAGACATGGTGCCTATTCTCAAAATGATCTTTATTTGACTAGGCTTTACAGATTAGCACATACTTTAGAATCGCCCGCGTATCAATATAATATATAGCCTATGTTACTCAGTGATAATGTAGCTTTCTAACGGTGAGAGAATTTTTGAAATCGGTCCAGTAGTTTCGGAGCCTATTCAATACAAACATACACACACACACACAAAAATACAAAGCTTTCCTCTTTATAATATTGTACAATATATATATATATATATAGATTGTCTGTTCAGAAGTACACCTCCAACAGAAATTAATTTTACCTGTAGCTAGCTTGAACAAAAGCTGCTATAAACCTTTCTTTAAACCTAGTTTATAAAGATTTTGGCGACAAAATTTAATTTCACATTATAAAGTAAATTTCGTAGCAATTTTGGGGGAATTTTCTTGAATATTGTGTTATTTAACAGAACAGGAAAGTTTTATCTCAGTATTTATAATATTTATTCATGGCTTTATTCTGTCCATCCGTCTGTCCTACCATCTTTGGTACTTTAAAAGGCGTCTTTTGAACCGTAATAGGTAATCGCTTGAAATTGACACACGCTATATTATGTTATTACTCATAAATATATATATATATATATACATTATACAAATTTATAATACATAGCAGCCCGCCCCGGCTTCGCACGTGTAGACTACAACGACTACGGGTACTAGATTTATCAAATATTGTGTCTACCCGTGCGAAGCCGGGGCGGGCGGCTAGTTTAATATATAGCTTATGTTACTAAGTGATAATTTAGCTTTGTAACGGTGAAAGAATTTTTGAAATCGGTCCAGGGGTTTCGGAGCCTATTCAATACAAACCCACAAAAATACAAATCTTTCCTCTTTATAATATTAGTGTAGATAGACGGAACTAAATCCTATAATTTTTTAATATATAGTGTTAACAATTCGATTATCAGTACATCATGAGAACGGTTGCTTGATTTATTTAAAAGGTATTTCCGTCTAACTAAAACTAAAGAAATGTATTCGGGTTCCGTTTCCGTGCTTAATAATATACCTTGATTAATAGATGCTAAGTTGACTACTTGTTAACAATTCGACTATCGGTATAACACGAGTATCGGCGCTTATTTTATAAAATGTATTTCCGCTTAGAACTAAAATACTGTATTTAATCTTCCTTCATTTCCGTTTTAATATTTTTTTACTTGTCGGCAGTACTTTTTTAAAAACCTAAGCCAGTAACCATTCGATAACTGGACGGAATATCGAAAGGTTGTGTTCTGGTTAATAAATATACATTTCAAGTGTGAAAGGACCTATATTATTTCCATTACTTAAGAGTATAATTAGAAATCAGTGAAACAGGACAAGTTAATAAAGTCGAAGTTAAATCAAAGTGGGAGCTACAACGTGAGGATTCTACATCTCAGAAGTGGGATTACACCGATTTTCTAAACTAATATTGGTGTAATCCTACTGCCCACATATCTGGAATATAAAAATAACACGTAAGTACAATTTTTTTTTCCATTTTTATTGTCACTAAGTGGTCAGACAGTGCTTTCAAATAACGATTGTTTTGAATATTATATGTTCAAATTTACATATATTTTTTTTTGTGTTTTCTCTGTTCTTTTTCTCTTACTTATTCTCATGTATTCGTTAGAATTTATTTGGTATTTGAATTAATTATTGTTTATATTTGTTTTATTTGTCTTACGACTGAGTAATTAAAACTTAGTTACCATAATTTTATAAATAACTTTAATACCTTAATGCTTGAATTCTTACTATCAACGTAAGAGATTTTATAATATTTAGTATTAGAAGGGCATTACACGTGTACGTAACTTATTGTAAACTCCACCTTTATTTTGGAAAGCAAGTAAATAATAATGCAGTGATCGCTAAATATTGTTTTTATTATTAACCATTTCTAATATTTTTTTTGTATTGTGTTTGAGGTATCGGCTATGCCTAGACGAAAGAAAAGAAATGCGTCACCTGGAAGTGACACGTCACGAAGCCCGAGTCGCTCCAGTGATGAGGAGCATCATTCGCGGAGGAAGCACCGGAAGCGGCAGCGCTCAAGGCATCGAACTCACAAGGACAAAAGGCGGCCTAGACGAACTCGAACTCCGCCAATCCAACAAAACGGGCAAGGCACTTCTGGATTGCACCAAGCTACGTCGAGCTTCGAACGCGCCGTTCCAGAGGTAACTAGGAACTTGGGGTATGGCGAATCTCAACAATTATTTTTAGAAAAGTTTATTGATGTCATGCAGGGAATTAGGGCAAACAATGTTAGTGAACGTGACAAATTTCCTGTGCTTAATAACGTTATACCTGAATTTGACCCCCTTTGCAAAGAACAATCAATTCATTCGTGGATACATAAAATAGAAGAGTGTGCGCAAATATACAACTGGGACGAAAAACAAAAGATTCATTATGCTTTACCTAAGTTGACAGGGGTTGCAAAATCTTGGTATCAGGGGTTACCATCTCTATTATTCTCGTGGTCCGAGTGGAAGATTAAGTTGAGAGAATCTTTTCCATCACGGGATAATTATGCTGAACTTCTCACTGAAATGTTAGGCAAGAGGGCTCGCTATGGCGAATCATTAGAGATGTACTATTACGCTAAAATGAATCTTCTCAATAGGTGCGAAATTATAGGAAAGCGCGCGGTAGACTGCCTTATATTTGGTTTAGAAGATAGGAGCATTCGCTTAGGAGCACAAGCCGTAGAGTTTACTGAGCCAGAACAAGTTCTAAAATTCTTTAAATCTATCAAAATGCCTCATGATAGAAATACTTCAAGTGAACTAAGAAATAGGGATAGGGACAAGCGTAATAATTCTCAAATTAATCTAAACTTACCAAATAACAATAATAGGCCTAATCAACAGTCTAAGCCTGGCTATAGTCATGTTGTTTGTTTTAATTGTAATGAAACTGGACACCCTTTCTTTCGCTGTACCAAACCTAAGCTCCAGTGTACTATTTGTAATTTGAGAGGTCATAAGTCGACTGATTGTCCTAAAAAGAGTCAAGAAGAAGGCAAAAAGATTTTACGAATAGAAAGCATTGGAGATACTAGCCTAAAATATAAAATGCCTCTAAAAATTAATGATAAAATGTCCGATTGTTTGGTAGATTTAGGTTGCGAAGGTACATTAATTCGGTTTAGTGATGCTCAAAGATTACAAATAAAGTGGAAACCTGTAGATGGACCTATACTGTCTGGGTTTGGAAACACACGTTTTAAACCAATAGGCTCCGCGTTAGCAACGATTGAAATTCAAGGAGTAGAGGAGAAAGATGTTGAAATATTGATAGTTGATGACTCTCATATTAATACCCCTATAATGTTAGGACATACATTCACTGAAAGACCTACTATAAAAATAACTAAAACTGACAGTGATGTCATTTTTCAAAGAAACGGTGACGGCAAAACTCAAAAATTCCAAAGAATTCAACTCGTTTGTACACATGATGTGACTATAGCTAGTGGCAAAATACAAATTGTTCCAGTGACTAGTAGTGAATGTTACTCAGGTAGAGTATACGTGAATGGTACAATTAGAGGGAGTAAAGACAAGGAAAATTATTTGTTACCGGGAGAATACGACATAAAGGCAGGAGTAGGAAACTTACTTATTCAAAACATTAGCTCGCAATATATTAAATTCAAAACTGGCGATCTTGTTACTCGTGC
This sequence comes from Falcaria lacertinaria, assembly GCA_951449985.1. Lineage (NCBI taxonomy): Eukaryota > Metazoa > Arthropoda > Insecta > Lepidoptera > Drepanidae > Falcaria > Falcaria lacertinaria. Next base: position 10,032,785 of record OX602115.1, read on the forward strand.
AATGAAACTCGATGATAGTCTTCAAATCAATCTGCTCAAAATTGACACTAATTATTTTTTAGATGAATCGTTGATAAATATTGGTAATATCTCCCCGGTGGAGGTCAATAGACTTAAATGTCTTCTTAATGAATACAGACACTGTTTTTCAAACAATTTAAAGGACCTTGGTTTTACCACTGAGACCGAAATGACGATTCATCTGGAAGATTCTGACCCGGTCGTATATCGCCCCTATAGGCTGTCGTTTTCGGAGAGGCAAAATGTCCGGGACATGGTACAAGAAATGTTAGATAGTGGAATTATCCGAGAATCTAGTTCTCCGTACGCCAGTCCTATTGTTTTGGTCAACAAAAAGTCTGGTGAGAAGAAGACTCTGTGTAGACTACCGTGCTCTTAATAAAAAGACAAAACGTGAGCATTATCCACTTCCAAGGATAGAAGATCAACTTGATTTACTCTCTGGTAGTTCACTTTATGTCACGTTAGATTTAGCATCAGGCTATTACCAAATTCCCATTGCTGAAGAATCTCGTGAAAGAACCGCATTCGTAACTCCGGATGGTCAATACGAGTATACACGAATGCCGTTTGGATTAGTTAATGCACCTTCCGTGTTTCAGCGTACGATTAATAAAATTATACAAAAGTCCCCAGTACGGTCATACGTACTTGTATATATGGATGACATTTTGATTCCGGCTAGTACATTTGATCAAGGAATACTTAGATTGCAAGAAGTTCTCGATGTCATTAAGGAAAGCGGCTTAACTCTTAAGCTCGGCAAATGTAACTTCTTTTTCAACAAAATTGAGTATTTAGGGTATGAAGTAAGTTCTCAGGGTATAAGACCCGGTACAATTAAAACCGAGGCAGTATCCAAATTCCCAATTCCGCGAAACATCCATGCAGTCCGAAGGTTTTTAGGCCTTGCTAGTTTCTTTAGAAGGTTTGTTAAAGATTTTGCTATATTGGCTCGTCCACTAACTTCTCTCTTAAAGAAAAATTCCCCTTGGCGATGGGGTATCGAAGAGACTAGGGCTTTTGAATCTTTAAAGAAATGCCTCGTTGAACGACCGATATTATCTATTTATAATCCTAATGCTGAAACGCAGCTTCACACAGATGCCAGCAAATTTGGGGTAGCCGGAATACTTATGCAAAAGGATGAAACGGGCTCATTCAAAGTTATCGCATATTATAGTCGGCAAACTACCATTGATGAGCAAAAGTTGCATTCTTTTGAGCTTGAGACTTTAGCGGTTATAACTTCATTAGCAAAATTTAGGGTATATCTATTAGGGATCAAGTTCAAGATTATAACCGATTGTAATGCACTTCGTACCACTTTAACTAAACGAGACGTAATTCCAAGGATCGCCCGTTGGTGGATACAATTCTTAGAGTTCGACTGCGAGATAGAATATAGGTCAGGTGATAGAATGGCACATGTAGATGCTTTAAGTAGGGGTCCCGTTGATAGTACTATAAATGAAGATCACGTTATAGATGTTCTCGCTATTACTACGGAAGACTGGCTCGTTACAGTACAACAAGCTGATGACGAAATTAAGAATATTTTTAATATATTAAATGACTCGAAAACTAAAGAAGTTGTCGACATTTTTAACAATTATAGATTGAAAAATGGTAGAGTTTTCCGTATTATTAGCGATAACATCGAACGGTGGGTGGTGCCAAAAGGCGCTCGATGGCTGATCTTAAGGAGTAACCACGACGACATTGGTCACTTCGGTTTTGAAAAGACACTAGCTAGAATTCAGTCAGCGTATTGGTTTCCCAAAATGAGACGGTTTGTTAAAAAGTATGTCTCTGCATGTCTTGAATGCGCTCACCATAAGTTACCAAGTGGGCCCAAGGCTGGTGAATTACATCCCATACCAAAAGTGGAGAAACCCTTCCATACAATCCACGCGGATCATTTGGGTCCGTTTATACGCACAAAACATGGTTATACTTATATTCTCGTCATAATTGATGCATTTACGAAATTCATTAACCTGACTGCCGTACGTAACACGAAATCATCAACTAGTATTAAGGTATTTCGAGAACACTTCAGTTATTTTGGGACACCAACACGCTTGATCACTGACCAGGGAACGAGTTTCACTAGTAAAATGTTTAAATCTTTTATAAAAAACACTGGTATTAAGCATATTTGTAATGCTGTGGCTACACCTCGCGCTAACGGTCAAGTGGAACGATATAATCGCACTATTTTAGCGGCACTCGGTGCCATGAATCATGATAAGCCAAATGGCAAATGGGATGAACACTTACCGGATATACAACTAGGTATTAACACTACCATTAATGCAAGTACTAAGAAAACTCCAACTGAATTACTCTTCGGATGTAACGTCACAAACCCATCGCAAGGAATATTAAATGATGTGATTTTTGACGTAACACCCGAACCGGCTGTTAATGACATGACTAAATTAAGATCAGAAGCTAGTAAGTACATACAGACTCAGCAGGAAAAAGCCAAAAGAAATTTTGATAAGCGTAGAAATATAAATAATAAATTTGCTGAGGGCGATCTAGTTTGAGTTATTAGAGCAGTAACTGGTATCGACGGACAGTCAAAGAAACTTGAGCCAAAATGTCAAGGACCGTACCGCATTCTAAAAGTCCTTCCCAATGATAGGTTTGTCATAGAGGATACCCCTATTACCAGGAAAGGTAGGCGTTATGAAGCTATCGTTGCCATCGATAAAATATTTCCATGGTTAAGCTTCTCTCAACCAATGTCTTCAGATGATGAAACCTCTTCAGATGATGAAACCTCTTCAAATAATGAATCTTCCCATGAAATTATCAATTAACAAGGTACAGGCAATGTGTCACGTTAAAAATGGTAAAATGTAATGATAAAGATTAAAACACAATTTATTGCATTTATATATATTTGTAATTATGAACTATTTATTATTATACTTAACTCCACTGTTAATTGCGTTATTGAAGTTATCAAAGTCATGGATAATTTAAGGTTAGTCAATGATTATAAAGTGAAGTAAAATTAAGAAGTAAACCCATGTCATGAAGTAATTCATTCACGATAGATAATTGATTAATCAAGATCATGGATTAGTCATTTTTGGTTAGGTATATGATTGGTCAACGTCATGGATCGGTCGTATAAGATTAGGCATATGATTGGTCAAGGTCATGGATCGATCACATAAGATTAGGTATATGATTGGTCAGCGTCATGGATCAGTCATCTAAGATTCGGCATATGATTGGTCAACGTCATGGATCAGTCATATAGACTCTGATATTTAATTGATCAAGGTCATGGATCAGTCATATAGACTCTGATATTTAATTGATCAAGGTCATGGATCAATTGTTCTAGGTTAATTTTAAGCATTTCACGATCAAGGTCATGGATCAGTTTATTTTAGAATAAATACCTGATTGATCAATGTCATCATATCTTATTGATCAGCTGTGAATTTAAGTTAAAGTATATTTTTTAATTTAATATAAGATGCAATAATGTGAAAGATCTATACTTGCTTTGGCTTGCCATATTGTATATAAGCCGCAAGCAATTATGTACTGGTGTTGTTATATTTATTATATTTAAGGCACCTTATTCTTGTACCTGTTTTCTTTACGAGGGACTCGTAAAATTATCGGATGGCCGAGCTGTTAACAATTCGATTATCAGTACATCATGAGAACGGTTGCTTGATTTATTTAAAAGGTATTTCCGTCTAACTAAAACTAAAGAAATGTATTCGGGTTCCGTTTCCGTGCTTAATAATATACCTTGATTAATAGATGCTAAGTTGACTACTTGTTAACAATTCGACTATCGGTATAACACGAGTATCGGCGCTTATTTTATAAAATGTATTTCCGCTTAGAACTAAAATACTGTATTTAATCTTCCTTCATTTCCGTTTTAATATTTTTTTACTTGTCGGCAGTACTTTTTTAAAAACCTAAGCCAGTAACCATTCGATAACTGGACGGAATATCGAAAGGTTGTGTTCTGGTTAATAAATATACATTTCAAGTGTGAAAGGACCTATATTATTTCCATTACTTAAGAGTATAATTAGAAATCAGTGAAACAGGACAAGTTAATAAAGTCGAAGTTAAATCAAAGTGGGAGCTACAACGTGAGGATTCTACAATAGTTTTCATTACGCGCAGTTTATCGTTAAATAAATGAACAAAATGGTTAACTATATTTTTATTTAATGCTTGTGAATAGTTTTTTTTTATTCAGTACCTATCGACAATTTTGATTGCTATGAAAAATGTAAGTTATTTTTTTCCACAGTCAACGTACTCGGATATTATAATACGATTTTAATCGGACAGCTATAACTAAAATAGTCTCAAGTGCTAATTTCAAATTGTATACAAACTCTACTAAAGTGGCCTCTTTTGACTCGAGCTTTAGACCCTAATTAACTGACCTAGACGAAATGTAAATTGTATGAAGAGCACCCGGAAATGTCAGCATTGCAGTGCACTTCACTGACGCATATTAACGAGCTCAAACCAGCGATGGCAATTACTCAAAGTTTGACTTTGTGTTTACTTCGTTTGAAACTATTCTTGCAATTTGAAACATCTCGTACACCGATTCCCACCTGCATTTACTTAGTACTAAAATTAAGACACCTGGCTGGTTCTTTGAAAAAAAACTTACTTGCAAACCCCGAGTGACGCCGACGGTTTGAGGAAAATACAGAAACGAGCATTGCGAACAGGGCGCAGAAAAAAGGGCGATTTGGAATTTCCCATTTAATTGGAGCCGCCCGACTGGGGACTGTATCTCCACCTTACGGAAGACCGCAATGAAATAACACTACTTGATGTAGTGTTGTGTTTCTGCGGTAAGTAAGGTTGCCTGTGCTCCACGAGGATACGCTGGGCTAGTAGTAATGCTGCTAGCACAGTGAGTCATCAACAACATGGTTGGCAACCTGTTAGTGATACTCCTGGTATTGCTAGCGGCTATAGGCTATGGTGACTGCTTACTATCAGATGGGCCATATGCTTGTGTGTCACCTTAGTGGTATAAAAAAATATACCATCCACAACCCCTTATTCGGAAATATACATATATTGGAAACGGGTTGAAAACTGTTGGAAGGCAGTGTGCATCCACCCGCAACGCTGGCGTGCGTTCATCCGCATAATCCGCCCGATCGGACACGACACGACTGCGCGAAAAATAATGCACATTTCATTTTCGACCGAGACAGAGGTTCTGTTGCCTTCGCAAGAACAACTTTCGACTAGGTATTCGTATCGATTTTGACTGTTTTTGTATGAGGATGAGCAGCGCTGCGCCGGCGAAAAGTGGAACCAAAAATTCGTATGACAATTTTGGTCTGACTGTCAAGATTTTTTATCTCAAGAACGCGTGGAGTTATCAAATTGAAAGAAGGGTTCTTATGTTTAATTCATTCAGGTTTTGTGTAAACCCGTGTGAAGCCGATGCGGGTCGCTAGCTATGAATATTTCTAAACTATTACAACTACGGAGAGGGGAGCCACTTGCGCTAGCTCCCCTTTCAAAAAATTCAAAAAGATCTTTATTTGACTAGACTTACAAGCAAGCACTTTCAAATCGTCAGAATCTACCACCGGATTCGGGAGGTCGGTCTTGCTGAGAAGAATCAGGCACGAAACTCAGCAATTACTCTTTTAAATACCAAAAGAATTACATAAAGTTTACATTTCAAATACTAACTTAACATGGATACCTATTTCTCAAAATAATATATAAAAACAATTGATAACCCAAAAAAATAATATTAACACATAGACAAGTATACTTGAACTAGATACCACTTCCTTGCTTAACAAGGAACCCTCCGTGTTGCTAATTGCTGAGTAGAGTGCATAAGCAAAGGTCACAAGGTCACGACACTACCGACCCGGTTGGAATACTCGTGGCGCTTGCGTAAATTATCTTGGGGTTAGTTAGTTTCTACAGATAAATTGTACAATATGATTTTCAGTACGGTGCATATTTCAGTATGAATAATTGCGACAACGTTTTCGTATCGCCTTCGACTATTTTTGTATTGAAAAATGAACAGCGCTGCAGCGGTGGAAAGCGGAACTAAAAATTAGTATGGCATTTCGCGAGTTACGTTTTCGTTTACGTAGTCGACAATGTTCCTGCTACCGGCACAGGTCATCGGTTGTACATTACCATGAGTGAAACCTTCGTAAGTAACATTTATTTATTTATTTATTACGGTTCAGCGATTGACCACGATCTCACCTGATGGTGAAGATGTGGTCGAAGGTGGAGCTCGCTTGTCCGTTAGTAGCCTATTCACTCTAGTAGTAATAAAAATTTAAAAACTCATATGGAGGTAGATAACAATATTCGTTCTACCCGCGAATCAAGAAGGCGACGTACACAACTTCAATCAGTCAGCCCTTGACCACGGCCGATGCAACTCGGTCGAAACGTCGGGAGATAAATCAACAATTTAATATCGCGTATAAGACCCGTTTTCATGTCATTACTATGACCTTTAGGTTGATTATCCTGGTCTAGCTGCTTGGCATTTTTTAATACAGCAATTCCCTAGAGGCCACGATTATACGATCAACATTGACGACGTGCTCGGACACAGGCAACCAAATAAAAACCTCATCTGGACTAAGCGAATGCGATTCCCACAAATCGGCTTTCGGCTAAGAGGTACTTGGGAATTTGTAGCACCTCTTCACGTTGTTGAAATTCTTTAAAAAATTACACTACTGCGGATTTGGACAAGTGTTTTGTTTATTTTATTTTTTTATATTAGGTTAGTTTTCCTTTAGTTTCAGATTGTATTAATATTACGTGTTTGCAAAAATAAATTACGATGTATGAGGAGATTGATGAATGTAAAAGAAGCGAAAGAGGTGTGCAATTCAAGAGTGAAATGGCGCTCTATACTATCTGCCTACTGCCTACCCCTTGATGGACTTGACGTGATTAATGATGATATGTTGGAAGAAAACTAAGTACTTCGATAAATTAAAAAGATAAAACGTAGACTGTAATTAAATAGCGATGTAAATTATGACGAAAATATGGATTGTTGTTTATGATTACTTTATAAATTCAAAAACTACTGGACCGATTTTAAAAGTTATCTTCAGTATAATTTTGTATTATCATTGAGTAGTACAAACAGATACTTATAAGATATAACATTTTTTTTTTAAATTTTATCGTTTCTGATTTACATTCATATTTTTTCTGTATAAAAAGACTTTGTTCTGTCTACTGTCAGTGCTATCTCTAAAATGTACGAATAAAAAAATACGATTTCCGCCAATTTTAATTCTGTCAGATATGAATTTGGTAACGGTGTAGTGGACCAAGCGTTGGCGAATATAAAGCATTTTTTTTTCTTTTAATGCAGAACCTAATTCCTATAAGAAACATTATTCAAAATTCGGTAGAATTTATTTCAATATTAATTTTACGATATACATTTCTATGTGCATTAACTCCTTAAAAAGAAAAAATAACTAACCTAATATAAACAATTAAAATAAATAAAACAATTCAAAATTATCTCTTTGTTTAAAGAACACGAATTGTATTTTCCTCAGAGGAGACATTCTTAACTAAAATAAAGCGTGGAGAGAATTTGGCTTAAAAAAAGGCTACAATTTAAAACCTTCCAAATTCGCCATTACCCGAATTAACTTTTTAAGTCCTTAGACGGATAAAGAGGTTTTATTAGATCACTCTCGAAAGGCCTACAGAATTACGAGGGTCCAATAAAACTGCAATCTCGGTATTTGTGATAAAATTTAAGCGTAGAACCATCGGGCGCTAGTATCCAATGTTTTCATTCAATCCTGGGCTTAATATTGTAAAAACATATTGGACAATCCTGCTACGTTCTAATATATGATCAAACGAACTTCTCAAGTGAAGTTCGATCGATATTATATGAGTCGCTTCATTCGAAGATATAATTAACCAGGTAGTCCTTTTAACCTACAGGCAACTTCGCACGTTTTAGATTTTTGCATTTGCAACTCTAAAATACTAACTTAGTATCAACTTCCGTTTCCCCACTATTCGCCTTACCGATGCCATTATATCGGAGCCTCATTTGGTTTAGAGAGTAACACGTAGTAAAACTTTGGGATTAGGGCGGGCGGGGTATTATATCTTCGAATGAAGCGACTCATATAATATCGATCGAACTTCACTTGAGAAGTTCGTTTGATCATATATTATATTTCGTCGTTTCATTCTTCAGATATAATTAACCAGGTAGATGTTCAGAGAAAAGTTTTACTACTGATAGTAAGTATGGTAATGTGGCATTGAATTTATTTAAAATAGTACACGTTTTTCAATATGGAAATATTTATCAATCAATATTTATAGTATTTTCATATAGTGAATCAGCTTAGTATATTAGGAATATTAAAAGTAATACAATCACATGTAATTGATTATTCTAGAGAGGACAAAAATACCGTTCTGGCAAATTCTGTATCAGAAATTGGGCGTTGGTAGAATTTAGCAAATATTTGGGAAGTATCTGACCAACTTGCGGCTTTTCTAATAGCATCTAAACTAGCGCCGGAGGCGCGCGCCGCCGACGTGGCAGCATGACGCGAACTGTGTGCGCTAAATGCCCCCACGTCCACGCCGCACTCCTCCAGGCCGTTCTTGATCCATCTGCTTATTGTCTGTGAAGTAGCCCCTCTATGGGGTCCCTTCACAGTCAATATTAACTTTTCTTCGCTATCGGATCTCAAATCGCTTGTACGAGAGATGTAGTCCTCTACAACAGTGGCTGGACAAATGGTAAGATTTTGTCGAAAGAAAGGTAAAATTAGAATTGGTTGGTTACGACCGGGAGCTGATGTCTTGATTAAGTCTGGAATTGGGATTCTAATGGCTGATGTTGTAATTGAAATATTACGCCATTTAATTAATGAAAATGTTTGAACCCTGTGTGCTGTACTTAAAGCAAGTAATAGAACTAGTTTTTTAGTTATTTGCACAAGGCTTAGGTCGGAGTTCGGATACCACTGAGATATATAATTAAATACAACTTGTGGATCCCAAGTTTGTGTATATTTAGGAAAGTTAGGCCTCAGTCTGTACACACCCTTAACAAGGCGTTTTATGCTTTCGTCTGATCCCAAATTATTACCTAGTAAAAGGGACAGAGCAGAACGATGACTATTTAGTGACCCATAGGATGCACCTTTATCAAACTGATGTGTTAGAAAACTTAATACAAATGGGACATTATTATGAAAATAATCAGTCTTATGGTCTGAGCAATATTGCCACCAAAGTTTGTATGTGACACTGTATTGCTGTAAGGTGCTTTTTGAGACAGAAGCCAGCATTAACTCTAAAGATGCAGCTGGTGCTCCTCGACGGGCGAAGGCGAGCCGGAGAGCACCGCTGCTGCCAGGGTAAGCCGTTGGTGCAAGGGGTGCCAACGTCTGTAATAGGAACGGAGAAGGTTTTTGTTAGGATTAAGATATATTATCCTACTGCTCAGAAGACTTTTTAATAACGGAAACCAGGGTTGAGATGGCCAAAAGGGGAACACAAAAATACCGGTAGCTCGGTCGTTCATTATTTTACGCAATTCAGAATGGAGGGAATGCGTAGAAAAAATAATTTTGCCAACTGATTGTAAAGGCATCTACACAAATAGCACCAGGATCTTTTTTCCATGAAATATAACTTGAACATTTGGCATTAGTGCGGGAGGCGAAGAGATCTATTGAAGGTTGGCCCAGCTGTTTTGTAATGGAATTGAACGCCACAGATGACAACTCCCATTCTGTGTCTGGGTTAAGTTTTCTTGATTCCTCATCAGCATCTTTATTGTCTTTGGTATTAATATACGAAGCAAATAGCCATATCCTTCTGTTCTCGCACCACTGCCGAATGTTTCTTGTCAATTGATTAAGGTGAGGGTATTGTATACCTCCCATCCTATTTACATAGCTAATAGCCGTTGTATTATCCACGCGTAATAATATAGTACAATCAGTACGATCCCGCACAAAACATTTGAGAGCCAGGTAAACAGCTAGCAGTTCCAAGTAATTGATATGAAATTTAATTTCGTTTTCTTTCCAACTACCATTTACTTTAGAACCGTTGCAGACTGCACCCCAACCGGTACGGGATGCGTCTGTGAAAATTTCAAAATCATAGTTTGTAATATGAAAAGGGTTATTTAAAGTTAAAATGTTGTTTTTCCACCAAATTAAATCATATAAAATAACACTGCTTAAAGTAATTTGTGCGTCATAGTTTTCAAAACTTTGCAGTGATAGAAATTTTTGTCTTTCCAAAATTTTTGTGTACAACCATCCATAACGGGCAGCTGGGCATGCAGCATGAGAGAACCAATCAACTGGGCGAACTCTCTTATGGAACAGGAGGGTAATTTAGAAAAACGTTGAACTGATTGTACTATATAGTCACGCTTTTCCTGTGGTAACGACATAGTCATGTTCCGGGAATCATAGATAAAGCCTAAAAATGTACAACTCTGGCGAGGTATTAATGAACTCTTTTCTGTATTTACTACGAAACCTAAACATTCTAGCAGTTTCAATGTTTCATGGACGTTATTTAGGCATTCTGAGTAACTGTCCGCAATACAGAGAATATCACTAAATATATAACAGATTTGTGTCCTTTTAATCGCAAATAGGATATTACGTCTTTCATTATTTTACTGAAAGTTCTAGGGGCTACAGAAAGACCATATGGCATTGCCGTGAACTCATATGTGAGAGTACTGGAAGAAATATCATCTTGAAATTGAAAGCGTAAATATTTACGATGAGGTATATAGGGACACTAAGGTACGCTTCTTTTAAATCTATTGTAGCCATGAAACATTTAGGTGTTATTAATTTCTGTGCAGTTCTGTGGTCTTCCATTTTAAAATGTATTTTTGGAATGAACTTATTTAATGATTTCAAATTCAAAATAAACCGTTAATATTTTTGAAATAAATTGATCGTCAGATTCAGTACATTGTATTATAGCTCCTAAGTCCAATAAATTATTTATACCTAACAATATATCATTTCTTTCAGAACCTGACCAGATATGTATAGGCTTAGATGACTGGAAAACCTTTTGAAAAAAGGGTATACGGAAACCATTTTGTATCCATTCCAGAATAATCTTGTTATCAGTAATATTATGCCAAAAACTATAATGAAATTGTAAACGTCCAGCATGTACCTGTATTGTCGAAGCGGGACACGGAGAACCATCTGTGAGCAAGTCGTGCTTGTCCCGAGTATCTATTACTGCGGGTGTGCAGTTCGTGACTTCGGGTGGCTCGATGACGCTTGCTTCGCCTGCGATGCTGGCGGTTGCTTGCGTGGTGTGAATGAGGTCTTCTTGTACCCTCCTCGCCCCCCCCTGTTCGACGGGTAGCGAAGAGGGGCTTGCCAGTTTCCCTGGAAACGATTACGAGTCGGTGCCAGTGACACGCTAGAAGAAGGCTTAGGGTTGGTTCCAACTTTCTTTATTTGAGAGCTCTGTTTCTCTATAGCCTTGGAAGCTTTAATTTTGTCTGGTAATTTCGTACCAAACAAAGTTTCGTCTCTTTCCTGGTCTTGAATAAGATTCAAAAAAGATTTATCAAGACTTGGGGTGATGGCTTTGGTTCGCACCTGCGTTTCCATATAATGGAGATCAGCGAATATACGACAGCTGTCGCTAAATTGTTTTATTGCCTGCACCTTATCTATGTTACTCAAGTCTGTCTTAAGTAAAAGTGATAAACCTCTATTTAGTGCGGTCAATCCAGTACCAATTTGTTGTTGGAAACCTTCAAGTTTCTTATCACGATTTCTGGTAATATCGTTAATGGCCGCCGATATTTCGGGGTTCAATCTTGGTGCCAATAAAAGTGGGCAATTTTCTGGTGTTAAATAGTTCTTAAAAAGGGAATCTTTAGATTCTTTTGGTAAGCCTTTTCTAAGCAGGGGCTGCCACCTGCTTGCCAAATTATCATTAATTTTTGCACCAAATTTTGGTATATCATCTGTTGGCTCACCTAATGCCGTCAGAATATCCGCGGGTAGTTCCGCTATATCAGTAGGATCGTCGGTTGTCGGAGCTGATTCTACATTGACTACGATAGATTCCTGGTTCAGAGATGCATGGTCTTCGTCACCAACAGGTATATCATTCACTGATTCATCATTAAACGGTACAGGGGCATCTGCAAAAATACGTAACGTGGTAATTACACGGAAGGTAGGTAAGATAAAAATATTTTCAATGTAGGAGGTAGGTATTTGCATTTGGGTATGCATTTATTGCAGTTCAAGTATACCTTCATTAGGAACACTAGCATTTCTGCATTATGTTGCCGTCGTGTTGAATCTCGTTCAACCTCCAGGCGAGCCATGTTCGTATTTCGAATCGAGGCGTAAAGTACCGTATGTAAAAGTATAATACACAATAACTTACCTTCGTTTTTATCACCCTCTGATTCAGATAATGAATTCATAACGATCCGATGATATTTTTTACGTTCCTGTTTTTGCAGCTTTCTAATTTTTTATTATAATGTGCAATTTTTTCTTCAGCACTTCTTTTCGGCATTTTTCTAAATTAAGCTAAATTTAATAAATTCTTAGTAAAAGTAACGTGACAAATGATTATTAGATTTATGTGGGTAGAAGTAAACGCAATGTATAGTAAGGGGTAAACGTGTTAACGTTGCCGCGCACGAAAAAAGAATGAGGCTCCGATATAATGGCATCGGTAAGGCGAATAGTGGGGAAACGGAAGTTGATACTAAGTTAGTATTTTAGAGTTGCAAATGCAAAAATCTAAAACGTGCGAAGTTGCCTGTAGGTTAAAAGGACTACCTGGTTAATTATATCTGAAGAATGAAACGACGAAATATAATTGGATGTTAAGGCATATTGCAGCGTCATTTTCAATTAAAAAAAACATTATACTACTGAGAACAAATCAATATCTTAATAAAGTAAGCTTTGTAATAATAGACTGGGCAGCGTTCGGGAAGCTTCGCAAAGTCTTTTCGTCGAACATACAATGCCTTAAGACGAAAGTCTTTAATCCGTGTGTGTTACCAGTGATGACATACGGCACAGAAACGTGGTCACTCACTATGGGTCTCATTAGAATGCTTCACTCAACGAGCTATCGAGAGGGCTATGGTGTTGTTGTGTATGTGTAGAAAAAGTTGAGGCCTGTGAATAAAGAGCCAATAGAACACAGTACAAAGCTTATTTCAATCGATTCTGGCTCTAAATACGAGTTGTAAGAGCCTGGTTATAAATGTAAGAGCCCGTTATAAATGGAGCCACTGAAGCCCCTTGATCACTAGCCCGCCCGCATGGCAAGAACGCTGGAAAATTGGATAACACTTGTGTTGTGTGCTCCTTTGTGTAACTGCTGCCTACAAATTGGTAGGGTGTACTATACTACAGATGTTACTCTTGTGTGCGTGCAGTTTCTATTAATGGATATATATATACACACTAAGTTTCTTTTACAAGATTTCATTTAGTTTCACCTGTCTGGTGTATGTGTGTGTAACCAAATTTTGCAAGTTAAAGACCCACTTCACAGTGTACGATTGAGCTGAAATTTGGCGTACATGTTTGGTTCCCGTGACTATGCACGATTACGTAAATGCCGCCATCTTTAATCCAATATGGCGGACGGCACAAAATGGAGATTTATTATTTATGCAGTTACGCCTATGATCTAGAAATCAAATGAAGGGCTTGTTGACTGAATAAAGTGTTGTACTAAAAAAAGATTTTAACCCTCATGATACATGGACCTTTCGTCAGATTGGTGCCGAACGGACGAACGGTAACGTTACCGATTTAAAATCTACACTTAGATAATAATAATAATGCTTGGACATTATCACACAGCGCCATCTGGCCCGAAACTAAGCAAAGCTTGTACTACGGAAACCAGAAACTGATACAATACGTATATACTTTTTTTTGTAAATACATACTACCAAACACCTACATACATACATTTTCTTTTATTATCTAATGGAAGAACCGATCTCTACCTAAGAGGTTTCAAAAAACAACAATATTCCTTTTCGTTTTAATTTGTCAAGTTTTAAAACATACAATATCAGGCCCCCAATTCTGCATGAAAATTTCAACCCCATTTCCCCCCACTATGGCGTCATTTTTAGATCCGAACCAAATCAGTCATATTTTGTTGCTGTTACGTCAAAATGACGTCATGGATGTTGAAATGCGATTGATATTCATACAGAATACTGGCCGTATATGGAAATGGTAAAATACCCAGAGGCAGTGGACCTACTATAAAAGGTCTCTCAACATCCGTCAAACGTAATGGCCTACATACGTCCACAGCCCTTGTAGTGGGATCCGAACATTTAAAAAGTGATTTCAAAGGGCATTTATTTTGATATCAACGTACATTACGACTTTACATCTGCAGTTAAGTACTTTTGGTTAGGATATGGTTGAAATAAGGATTAGATTGTCATATTTCACTTTAAAATAAAAATATATACATCCTTATTTGACTATGTTAGACATTACATAGTTCTTTGAACTCATCAGAATGTACCTACTGGTGTATTCTGCAGCATTTGTGTTTTGATGTCCCCTATTTATAATGTTAACCAGTGCCGGTAGCAGGAACATTGTCGACAACGTATTCGAAAACGTAACTCGCGAAATGTCAAATTGTCATACTAATGTTTAGTTCCACTTTTCACCGCCGCAGCGCTGTTCATTTTTCAATACAAAAATAGCCGAAGGCGATACGAAAACGTTGTCGACAATGTTCCTGCTACCGGCACAGTTCTTTAATTTCCATAGCTTTATAATTTCAAGCCCAAATTCCATCAGCGTGTTTACTTTTTATACCACTAAGATGGCTCACAAGAATACGGCCCACCTGATGGTAAGCAGTCATCGTAGCCTATAGCCGCTAGCAATACCAGGGATATCACTAACGGGTTGTCAATACCATTTTGTTGATTCAAACTCACTATGCTGGCAGCATTACTACTAGGCCAGCGTATCCTCGTGGAGCACTGACAACCATACTCACCGCAGAAACACAACACTACATCAAAGTAGTGTTATTTGACTGCGGTCTTCTGTAAGGTGAAGGTATAGTCCCCAGTCGGGCGGCTCCAAAATTAATGGAAAACCCCACGGGAAATCCAAAATCGCCCCACCTCTCTTCAATGTAGTTTAATTTGGTGGGGTGCATCAGTTCGGGTCGCAAACACAGGATTGCCCTAAACTTCAATTGGTCATAATTTGGTAATTGGTAAAGGTAGGGTTGACCTCAGAAATTTGTGGATGTATTTTCAACATGACGCACATTATCTACAGCTTTTGGCTTAAATGGTACCAACCGGGGGGGCGCCTTGTGTAAGTGTTAAAGAAATAGGTCAATGATCCATTAAAGTTAACGAAGGGCCGGACAGACACGTTAATGAGCCATAGACAAACATTGGGTAAACGGCGATCACAATTAACACCGGCCCTTGTACCACTGAAATATAATTATGTACGGGAGCAACGCGTTTAATGAGCGAATATTAATTGTTACAAGTTCAGTAAAATTTCACGGTTATTGTTCGCTAGTCAAATAAATAAAGCAGTGATTAAAAAAAAGTTCTACATTGCAAACATCTATGAGATACCTACGTCCTCAGATAAAAAAAATGAACAAGCGCGAGTTGGACTCGCACAGTGAGGGTTGCGTACTAAAACAACCCTATCTCTTATATCCTTAGACACGGCTTCTGCACCGCAAATAATGAGTTTGTAATCGTAAGTTCGTTCTTTTTAGGGTTCCGTACCTTAAAAGGAGAAAAGGAACCCTTATGGATCACTTTGTTGTCCGTCTGTTTGTATGTCTGTCAAGATTTTTTATCTTACGCGTAGAGTTTTCGAATTGTAATGAATATAAAATACCCGGGTCTATGGCCTCTTTCTTTGAATCGGTCTGCGTGGAAATCTATGGGGGAGGCCTTTGTCCAGCAGTGGACGTCTATAGGCTGATGATGACAGAATATAAATCAGCAATCTTGTCCACAGATCTTCAAAGCTCAACTACGAACAGGATCGTTACAATCTTGGGCCTGTTCGAGCTGTCAGTAGGGGACAATCCTCGTGCGGAGGGCGCGTCTGAGCTGGCCGCTGCCAAGCTAGCCGTGGACCACGTGAATCAAAGGGGACTGCTGTCAGGGTACAAGCTGCATCTGGTCACCAATGATACTAAGGTACGGCCTCAGATCAAATAAATAGGTGGATGGAACTTTGCGCACAACGAATGGTCGCCGGTTTTTTAAACATGTAGCAAGTACATGTTTAAAAAACCGCTGCTTTTAAACATGTACATGGAGCCCTAGTTTCGTTGTAGGTGTGTGCGTGTAATTGTGTGTGTACACTGCAAGGCGTAGTTTTAATCGGCGTCACTTCGATGTCCGCAAAATTCCGTCTACCTTTTTTTCATTAAAAGATCATGAATTAGTTTGGTTCGTAATCATTGGTGCCAATTCTGTTGTGCAAAATCACTAAACTTAACTAATTTGAAAGCTCTAAAAGTCTGTCTAGCTATCCCTTTCTCATGTCCGTGGTTAAATAAGGAAGGCAATACATTTAGACCTGTCAAATATGTGTGTAGTAATTATGAACAACAGCATCGACACCATTATCTACCTAGGTACATTAAATACCCTACCTACTATAATAAATAAATAAAATTGAAACGAATCGAATGTTTTTTTTACAAGTGATTGCCAATTCTCTTGTTGGTATGGTGTGACGTCACTGTTTCAATACTGATCCGTAATTAGCACACCTTCATCGCCAACGTCCATACCACGTTGAAAACACCGGTTCTCGTCCGATCACCGAAGTTAAGCAACGTCGGGCGTGGTCAGTACTTGGATGGGTGACCGCCTGGGAACACCATGTGTCGTTGGCTTTTTGCCTTTTTCATTTTTATCTCTTGCCCGCGTCTCCACTTGGAAATAGATAATGGAAAAAAAAAATTATCCAGTCTAAGAAGTCACCTTAATATAACTCGTGGAATGTATATCTATGCACTATGATTTATGTGTAACATTTTCTCATGCTTACCTGCCAACTGCGGGCGTGTAGTCGTTAAAAAGTACGGCAGTATGTAAGGACAGATCTAGAGGGCCATGGGGTGATGACCCCTAGGCTGGGTCTAACCATTCAAGTGGAGGAACTCATAACTCGATTCGATAGAAGACAAACGAACTAAGAAAATTTATATTTGATTTCAATTATCTAACGTATATAACATTAAATATTTCTAATTGGACTTATTATGTAATCGTTATTGAAGCCTGACTCCGCTATATGACCCCCCTGACTGTTGCTAATAGAATATGAATTTCTATATTCTCTGCAGAAAAAGAGCGATTTTACTATTACAAACAGTACGGAACCCTCAGGGTAGGAGTCCAACTCGCACTTGGCCAATTCCTTAAAATCTGTTCGTCTTTGGCAGTGTGATCCAGGCGTGGGCGTAGACCGGTTCTTCCACGCTCTATACACGGAGGACGCCAGAATGGTAATGCTGCTGGGGTCAGCCTGCTCCGAGGTTACAGAGAGCATCGCCAAGATTGTTCCATACTGGAATATTGTGCAGGTAACAAGCGGTGGTCATTTAGGTTTTCATAAATGCATTAGTGTGGTCTAATCTAAATTTAATCCTAATTTCAATATTTCCGGTAACTAACAAACATATATAGTATAAAAACCATGAAAGAAAAATAGCTCAATGGGTCGAGCCGTTCTCAAATATCTCATACATGGGGCTATTAATCTTGAATTGTTTAGAAGAGATGGATTGAATAGATTAATTGTGCCAATTCTGTTGAACGAAATCATTAAACTAAACTAATTTGACATGCCTAAAAGTATTGCCATCCTTATTGAACCCAGCACATAAGAAAGGGATAGCAAGTCTTTCACTCCTGTCAAATCAGTTTGGTTTAGTGATTTTGTAGAATAGAATTGACACCAATATACTCGTATACTTACTTCTACAGTAAACGATTAAATCAACGGGTAAGCTCCATTCGACGGCCCGTATGTTTGCTAACACATTGGGATAACGATCCAACGATGAAGTAGGTATCTGCCATATAGAAGATCCTAGCTTGTTTGTTAAACTGCTGTCTGGAATACTATTGAATTTCAAAGTTCTGTGCCTATTATGTACATTGCTTTACCTACTCAAAGTTTCATAAGTTCTCAACTAGTTTTCAGTACAGAAAACATCATTACAGCTCACATACAGACATGGCAGCTCATTAGTATTAGCTTACATCAGTTAACTGGTTTAAACCAAGTACTTTGAACCACTTGGGTCTGCAAATTACAATTAGTGATGTTGAATCTAATCATCAACCAATAAATTTAACTAATATTAAAGATTAACCGCCACTTTCAATAAACAAATTAACCGTTATCGAATAAAAATAACAATATTGTATTCACTTAAGCGATATGTTTTTCTTTAACGTGATTTTAAACCGATAACTATTAAACCAAATATTAGGTCCTTACATATGAAATTGGCGTTTTGTATGGGAGGAACAAAAAGTCGAATATTTTTTAATATAATATATTTAATTAATCAAAGTATGAACCATTATTTTCTATGCACTTTTGCCATCTCATAGGTAGTTCATTGATCCCTTTACTAAAAAAACCAGTCGGACGGGAATCAATAAAATCTTTGAAGGCGATTTGGACTGCCCCATCGGAGTTGAATTTTTTCCCTTGCAAGAAGTTATCCAAATTTCGAAAAAAATTGTAATCTGTTGGAGCAAGGTCCGGGGAGTACGGAGGATGTCTTAGACTTTCCAATTGAAGCTCTTCTAATTTAGTAGCCGTCTGTAGCGCAGTGTGTGGTCTAGCGTTGTCGTGAAGCAGCAGTGGCGTGGAGCGATTGACCAGCCTAGGTTGTTTAGCCGCTAGCTTTTCCATCATGGTTTGCAATTCCTGACAATAGACATCAGCCGTAATAGTCTGGCCAGATTTGAAAAAACTGTAATGAACAATACCGGCACTAGTCCACCAAACGCTTACAAGTAACTTTTTTGGGGTTAATTTTCGCTTGGGGCAGGATTTGGCTGGCTGGCCAGGATCTAACCATTGCGCTGAGCGCTTCCGATTATCGTAAAGAACCCATTTTTCATCACAGGTAATGATTCGGTTTAAAATACCTTCATTATTGTGCCGGTTTAGTAATGTAACGCAGCAGTCGACGCGCGTTTGCCGGTTTGTTTCAGTCAATTCGTGAGGTACCCACCTTTCAAGCTTTTTAATCTTCCCAATTTGCTTCAAGTGAATTAAAACAGTTTTATCACTAACATTGCAGCCTGCAGCTAACTCGGACGTGGTTTGCGATGGATCCGCTTCCACAATAGCCTTCAACTCTTCATTATCAACTTGAGTCTCAGGCCGTCCACGGGGCTTGTTCTGCAGGTCGAAATTTCCAGAACGAAAACGTTGGAACCAAAAACGAACTGTGTTTTCTTTTGCAACACGACCGCCATACACATCATTCACCCTTCGAGTTGTTTCCGCAGCACTAGTGCCACGGCGGAACTCGTACTCGTAAATAATGCGATATTTAAGGTTTTCCATTTTATAAAATGAGTGACGCAAACAGAAAAAAACAGAAGAAAAAAAACAAATGAATGACAATCATCGAAGCACAAATACATGAGTCTATAGCTGTACAAATTTGAATTTGGAATTCCTTACCAAAGAGGAGAAATTCGTGATTAAAGTGGCCAGTACGAAAAACGCCAATTTCATATGTAAGGACCTAATATTAACTAATATTTTCAACCGTTGAAATATCGATATCTTTATTTATCAATTAACGTTTAACTAATAAGAAAAACATTATTGACATCCCTACAGCAAATTAATCTGCCGTATCCTCTGCGAGACGGAATTCACCTCTGCGGAGCTCTCATGCATTTAATTTAATCCGCACCTTATCTGCTTCAGAATTGCAGTAAGAGCGAAAATTTCATCGCTGCGAAACGAGATATTTTCCACTTGAATAGAATCTAAAGTACCTGATAGTTGATGGTGGTTCTGGTTGAGTAGTAGACGTGAAGTATGAATCCGATATTTCAAGTAGCGTAGGTTTGTTTTGTCAGTAATCGCGTTGGCATGTTAGAAAGACCTTTTATTCGGAGCTTTGAATCACACTGGATTTCAGTTGAATCAATTTTAAGCTCGGGTACACTTGAATAAGGCTTCATTGTAAAACGGTATGAGTAATGTAGGTCGTAGATAAATAAAACTATCCATACAAGTTTTAGGACCGTACAAAACTAGGATCAATTGCTTGGAGAAATAGGATATTTTATGGAAAGTTGAGCCAATATGCTTAATAAGATGAAACGTTGAGTTACTTTTTGGTTCTAACGGATTAGTAAATATACTAAGTATTCAATGTCGCTTAAGTTTGAAGGAATCGGGTAAAATACGTCGAGAAAAGCTCAAAATTGTATTTGATGTCGATGATTCTCATAATGGTCATGTTAAACTAATTGGTTTATTTTATAATATTGAATACTCATTTGTTATTATAGTAATAATAATATTTCTTCACGTCTTCCCACAAGGGTCCCCAAAGGGGTAGGCAGAGGTTTACAACACCCACTTTTCCCTGAAAATAATTTGTGCCGACGTCACAGATGGTGAGTCCGTCTTCTATGCACGACATACGCCCTAGAATTTCTTCTCAGGCGTATGCAGGTTTCCTCACGATGTATTCCTTCACCGTAAAGCTCGTGTGACTAATCAGTGCACTTAAGTTAGAAAACTCATTGGTCATCTAGTGACAACAAGGTTGACAACTCGTTAGTGATACCCCAGATGGGCTGTAGGCTTGTGTGCCACCTTGGTGGTATAAAAATTGCAGGCATCACTACATACCAGACGAGCACCACGGCTCTTTGTCAATATTATAATGATAAATAATCTACAGGTATCTTTCGGGTCCACATCACCGGCATTAAGTGACAGGTCCGAATTTCCCCTCTTCTGCAGAACAGTCGCACCGGATTCATCACACAACCCAGCGAGAATTGCATTCATCAGGTAAATTTACATGTTTTTTTTATACCACTAAGGCGGCACACAAGCATACGGCCCACCTGATGGTAATCAGTCACCGCAGCCTATAGCCGCTAGCAATATCAGGGGTATCACTAACGCGTAGCCAACCATGTTGTTGATGAGGACTCACTGTGTTAGCAGCATCACTACTACGAGCAGCGTTTCCTCGTGGACCACTGGCAACCTTACTTACCGCAGAAACACAATACTACATCAAGTAGTATTATTTCACTGCGTTTCGTCTTGTGTAAGGTGGCGGTACAGTCCCCAGTCGGGCTTTTTAGCTCCAATTATTCGATCCAAAACTTTTTAGATCCAAAATTAGCTCCAATTTAAATGGGAATACCCACGGAAAATCCACATCGCCCTACCTCTTTGCTTCTTCTGCTTTTGAAAAGTTAAAAGCGCATGGTGTGATTAATCACTGTATTAAGCTTAGTAAAACTCATTGGTACAGGCCGGGGTTTGAACCTGGGCCCGTCAGATGACAGGCCGCTGCGTCAATCACAGGCCACTACAGCTTTTTAAAATTTGTACCAATCTTGTTATCCTTTGACGTAGTCGATGTCGCTTCATGTATATATATTATGAATGTAACTGAATAGCGTTATATACTTGTCTATGTGGTTAATATTATTTTTTAGTTATCAATTGTTTTTTATATATTATTTTGAGAAATAGGTATCCATGTTAAGTTAGTATTTGAAATGTAAATTGTATGTAATTCTTTTGGTTTTTAAAAGAGTAATAGCTGAGTTTCTTGCCGGATTGTTCTCAGCAAAACTGACCTTCCGAATCCGGTGGTAGATTCTGACGATTTGAAAGTGCTTGCCTGTAAAGTCTAGTCAAATAAAGATCTTTTTGAATTTTGAATGTTCGTCATTATTAACTTTGTCAGCCACGGGAGATATATTGTCCCAACGCGCCAATTAAAATCCGGAGCGTTTGTATTTTTTTTATATTTGTCATCAATCATAACTCTGTTGTTTATCCTGCGAAGGATTCTTTTATTTGTTGTTTCATTTGACACCGATTTTTTTTTAACTTTTTCTGTGCTGTGTTCAATGATTTTTATATTTTGTTTCTTAGCATGAATCTTCTGACCTTTCTTCATATAATTATTTAAAAAACATGATAATGCGTCATTAAAGGAGTAACTCTTAAGAGAGGTAGGGCGATTTGGGATTTCCCCTGGGTTTTCCCATTTAAATTGAAGCCGCCCGACTGAGGACTGTACCTCCGCCTTACAGAAGACCGCAGTGAAATAACACTAATTGATGTAGTGTTGTGTTTCTGCGGTAAGTAATCCAGTGCTCCACGAGGATACGCTGGGCTAGTAGTAATGCTGCAAGCACAGTGACTCCACAGCAACAACATAATTGGCAACTCGTTAGTGATACCCCTAGTATTGCTAGCGGCTATAGGCTACGGTGACTGCTTACTATCAGGTGGGCCGTATGCTTGTGTGCCAGCTGTGGTATAAAAAAAAGTAACGTAACTTATACCTCACTTCCTCAGGCAGTTCGGCTGGGACACAGTGACGGCATTCTCGCAGAACGAGGAAGTATATTCTTTAGCTGTGAACGAGCTGGTGACTCAACTAGAAGCTGCCAACATCACCTGTGCAGCATCTATTACCTTCGCCGAGTCGGATTTTAAGGAACAGCTGTTACAGTTAAAAGTAAGTTTACCGAAATAAATATTACCTTTATCCATAATTCAAGATATGATTTGAGTATTTTTATACCACTAGTAGTTTGACCTGTAGCTTCGCTTGCTTAGTTATAGAGAAAATATATTTATTTTTATCGATTTAAAGTACCCTATATTATTTTCTGAATCCCTGACAACTTGTTTGCAAAGCTTCATAATAATCAGTCGAGTCATTTAGGCGTAAATGCTTGACAAATAAACAAACACATCCGCTTTTATAATATTACTCAGGATAAAATCATAATCATATATACCGTAACCCATCTAATGGTAAGCGGTTACCGTAGCCTATGGACCTATAATATCGCCATCCTCGATGAAATGCTCAAATCCCGCGTGACAACGATTTTGGACAAGTGTTTTATTTATTTAATTTTGTTATATTAGGTTAGTTTTTTTTTTCTTTTAGTTTTAGATTGTCCCATATATATTACCTATTGTAACATAATAAAGTATTCTAACTCTTAGGTAAGTAAAAGCTACGCCATCAAACCCATTATCTTGTCCAATAAACAGTTGGGAAACAATAATCACACGCCTATCTACACTTCGACCCTCCTTCGCTAATGAAAGCATAATCGACAAGCAAGTACTAAGCCAGTTTAATGAGTCCACAAATTCAAGTAATCCTCTGTTCTGGCACCCCACAATCCCAAGTTAGTGTAATTATTTCTTCTCTCGGTAGCGATCCAAAAAGTTGTGGATTGTTATTGGAATTATTAGGAAGGGATTTTGGAGGCGGCGAGGCCCGAATTAATTATTCTAATCCTGGCGTGGCCTTAAGACTGAGGCGGTGCGAATTCTTGTCATCAAATATTTTCATTTTTAGTCTTGTAAAGAATTTTTTGAAGGGTCAGTAATGCTGGTAACCGCTCACCATCAGCCAGGCCGTATGCTTGTTTGCCACCTTAGTGGTATCTCTATATAAAAATGAATCCCTATTTTCCTTGGTCACGGCATCACGCGTGAACGGCTGGACCGATTTCGCTAATTCTTTTCTTTTTGTGTTTGTTATTATCAGGCGAAGTTTCTTATAAAGAGAAAGAAAAATAAAAAATTCAGTACGTTTTTAATTTCGGGATAAACTAAAGGTCCATTTTCCAATGGTGTATTTTACGTATGAATTCATAGCTAAGACAGGACAGTCTGTCGGGACAGCTAGTGAACATATAAGATCTCTTCATTTCAAAATCAAATTAATTTATTCAGTGTAGGCCCTAATAATAATTTCACGAAGGCCCCAATTCCTTTAAATCTCAAGTAGGTATATCAATTGGTACGGTGTTAGTTCAATCGATACGCAGACGCGTTCATTTTATCAATATGTGTGTAGCGACCTCACCGCTACATAAACCAATGTTAGAAATCTACTAACTAACAGAACAAGATTCAACGGATGACAACTACATACGTCACAATCCCGCCACGCGCTAGAGAAGTTTTCTACGCAATTCAACATATATACAAGTTTCCGACTAGAACAGTCGGAAACTTGTATATATGTAGAACACTCGCCTGGCTGGAAGATTTTCCCTTTGCGGTGGCGAGCATGATCACCTCGCTCGCCCCACATGTGCGTGGATATGTATATATAGTCTAAGATAAATTAGCCAATAACTTATAAAGCCAATAACTTCAATACCTAAGGTACTGAACACGAGGAAATTAGTATGTGCGAATACACTAATTTTTCTTTTTATTTTGCTTTCTGATAGGTCAGGGTTTCTACTGAGCTTTGATTAGAAGACAGCGGCGTTGCTGTAGAGACGTGCAATCAGGAATAACACAGAGGTTTTATCGTAGTATATCACTTTGACATAGTAAATAGATGGAACGAAACACTGGTGCGATCACAGACCTACGAGTTTTTCGCAAATCTATGGGTGCGATGTAAACGACGTATGGCGACATCTCTTGGCAGCAAGCATGAACATGATATATGCGGCCATCCTACAAGGGTCCCCGTAGGGGTGGGAGCTACCTACATTACGCACTTTCCCTAACCGAATTCCTTTCCCTTTCGAGTCGGCACCACTTTACCGAAGATAATTTGGTGCCGACTCGAAAATGAGTCCGTCGCCATTCCTTAAAAGCACTACAATACATCGTTAAATTTCTTCTCAGACGTATGCAGGTTTCTTTACAATGAAGACTTCATGGTAAAGCTCGTGGTGTGACTAATCACTGCACTTAAGTTAGAAAATATCATTGGCACAGGATTGGCGCTTGCCTCGCTAGAATAGCAGGCAACGCTTCATACCACAAGGCAACCACGGCTCTTGACTGACGTATATTAAAATATCTAGGTAGTATATTATCTACTCTGAGGTTCTACTATAATTGTTTATAAAATGCGCTTATAGGATTAACTGTCTATTTAAGACAATGCTAAAAGGACGATAATCTTAGCCCGAGCACATTCGATTTAATTAAAACGATGTGACTGTTCCGTAGTACTTTAACGATCAGTCGTTTCCACTCACGGCTGCAGATAACAATGTAACTGTTCTACTACAAAGAGGGGTCGATACGAGCAATTCGGTTCAAAGTAACGAGAGTAGCTAATGATGAGATTTTCTCTGTGTTTTTCGCGATCTAAACATATGAATGTCATAAGAACGGATCCTATCAGTCACGGCAGTTACGACCAATGATATTACACACCCTTTTTCAACTTCCCACTATTATAAATGGGGAAGTTTGCACGGATGGATGTATGAAAGTGTGTTGCTCAATCACGTCAACACGGCTCAACGGATTTGTATACAATTTGGCACACGTATCGTTTATAACCTGGATTAACATATAGGATACGTTTTATCCCGGGAAATTTTGGGGTTCCTCACTGTGCTATCAGCATTACTACTAGCCC
This sequence comes from Falcaria lacertinaria, assembly GCA_951449985.1. Lineage (NCBI taxonomy): Eukaryota > Metazoa > Arthropoda > Insecta > Lepidoptera > Drepanidae > Falcaria > Falcaria lacertinaria. Next base: position 10,058,597 of record OX602115.1, read on the forward strand.
AGCGTATCCTCATATAGCACTGGCAACCTTACTTACCGCAGGAAACAACACTACATCAAAGTAGTGTTATTTGACTGCGGTCTTCTGTAAGGTACAGTCCCCTTTCGGGCGGCTGCAATATGAATGGGAAAACCCACAAGAGATCCAAATTCGCCCTGCCCCATTTTTAGCTCATGGTGTGATTAATCACTGTATTTAAGTTAAGAAAAACTCATTGGTACAGACGGGGATTTGAACCTGGGCCCATCAGATGACAGGCCACCACGGCCTATTAAATGTTTGCCCCGGTGGGAATCAAACCCGCGACCGCTACCGTGACAGTCTGGTAGGTATACCAACCACCAGACCAGCGGTCTCGACTTAGTAATAATATTTGACATCACCAAATACCTTCAAAGCAAGCTTAAATATTCCCACTGAAATATTAATGGATGTTAATTCATGAAATTCCGTGGATCTTAATTATTTCGGTATACTTCGCTTTCCTTTTAAATTAATTATTATAAACAAAAACTTTGTACAGAGTTGAGACCCTTTCAATTGCTTTTGAGCTGGTAAGAGAACTGGGCAGGTTATTAATATAGTGATCCGATTAAGTGTAATGGAGCTAATTATATCAACGAATACTTTAACTAATAAGCAAGTGCCTACTTTAAGACTAGGCCAGAAATAGGTCATTAAGGGCCCGCAACGCGCAAGATACCCCTGGTGTTGCAAGCGTCCATAGCCTACGGTGACCGCTTACCATCAGGTGGGCCGTATGCTTGTCTGCCAACCTAGTAGTATAAAAAAAAGGTGGCCAATTGGCTGAGTAGTTGCCTACCCCTTTAATGTGGTCTGGGTTCATACCCAATTCTGATATCATCATCTCTGTCGACTACATACATACGAAAACGTAAAGAACTAACAAAATGTCAAAATTTTCATACGAATTTTTAGTTCCACTTTTCATTTTCCCATACAAAAATAGTCGAAATAGTTCGAATACGTAGTCGAAAGCCGTGTTGCTAAGGACCCCTAAAGTTTGCAAATAAGACAGAGAAAAAAAGCCGTGGCGGCCTTGTGGTTGAAGTAACAGGCCTGTCATCTGATGGGCCCAGGTTCGAGTCCCGGCCTGTACCAATGAGTTTTTCTAAGCTTAAGTACAGTGATTAATCACACCATGAGTTTTTAAAAAGAGAGGTAGGGCGATTTGGGATTTCCCGTGGGTTATCCCATTTAAATTGGAGCCGCCCGACTGGGGACTGTACCTCCGCCTTACAGAAGACCGCAGTGAAATAACACTACTTGATGTAGTGTTGTGTTTCTGCGGTAAGTAAGGTTGCCAGTGCTCCACGAGGATACGCTGGGCTAGTAGTATTGCTGCTAGCACAGTGAGTCCTCATCAGCAACATGGTTGGCACCCCGTAGTGATACCCCTGGTGTTGCTAGCGGCTATAGGCTACGGTGACTGCTTACCATCAGGTGGGCCGTATGCTTGTGTGCCACCTTAGTGGAATAAAAAAAAAAGAGCACCAAGTTTTCTGCCGGTTCTTCTCAGGTGACTTTTTTCCGACCCGGTGCTAAAGTAGACTTTAATAAGTACCTTATAAGGGCCTAAACTGAATAAAAGAGCTTTGATTTGCTAACTAGACCCAGGTACGGTCTTAACTTGAGTTCGTTATGAATGGTTCATCTTTTTCAGGAGCTGGACACGCGTATCATAATCGGGAGTTTCTCCCAAGACATGATACCTAAGATATTTTGCGAGGTGAGTCGGCTAAATCTTACAATTACTTTCTGTTCTTGTTATATATCACGTTGGCATCTACGTAATGGCTAAAATCATTTACGTAATGGCGGCGAGCAGGGGTCGCAGGTCGCAGGCGCACATATTTAATTATAATATCTATACAGTTCTCTTGTACACAGTCCTCCCGTGGAATTTAATGTAGGTTTTGGAAAACGAATAATAGTTGTTGATAACCCATGAAACTAAATTATAAATATTGGTTAATCTAAAAAGATTAATGAAATCAAAATTTTAATTATTGTTTGACTCTTAGCAACGCCTCGTAACTGTTGCATTATTTATATGAATTAGGCATAGAATATAAAAATTATAATAAAGGAAGAGTGCTTTTCAAACCGGTGGCAAATACCACTTTAGTGAGACCATACCAATTTAGTGAGACCATATAAATTTAGTGACACAGGTGATTTTTCGGACTAGTGCGGTCAGTGGTGGTAAACACCGAGACGGTCTAACTCTAAACTGAATATACAAATCGCATTGTCACAGGGACTGGGACAGGGCGACTTATGGGGCACTGCCCTACCTTAGTAGATAAAAATAATAAAGTTAAGTGAAGCTTAGTCGCGAAAGAAAAATACTTTAATAAACTTATACATCATCCTAAACAATTACTACTTGACTTGTGAACATGTGTGTCAGTTAATATTTAGCCAAAAATTTACTGACCAGTGCTGGTAGCAAGAACCTTCCGACTGCGTATTCGAAAACGTAACTCTCTAAATGTTCATACGAATTTTAGTTCCACTTTTCACCGGCGCAGCGCTGTTCATTTTCCCATACAAAAATAGTCGAAGGCGATACGCATACTTAGTCGCAAGATATTCTTGCTCGGGCTACAGAACAGATCTTGTAACATTTTAACTTCTGCCCCCTGTAACTTCCGCCCTTACACAACAGCTGCCCTACTTAAAATTCAAGTCCTAGCTACGGCCCTGCATTTTCATTAACCTAAGATTGTAGGCTTTTCGGCTGGGTATGTTCGGTGCCGAGTACGCATGGCTGGTGGCCGGAGCCCCGCCGCGTATCAGAGGAGCTTCGCCCTGCGCGAGGACCAGCCTAGCCACCGCCCTGGAAGGGCTAATCACGGTGACCGCTCACCGAGGGATCGTGGGCAACGTCAGGAGCTACTCTGGACTTGTAAGTAATTAGCCTTCGTTTGCAATTTCATAGACAGCATTCTTTTACATGAAAATTCAAATCAGTCTTATGTCATTTTGACGTAGACACACGTTATAGAGAGGTAGGGCGAATTGGGATCCCCCGTGGGTTTTCCCAGTCATATTGGAGCCGCCCGACTGGAGACTGCTACTTCCGCCTTACAGAAGACCGCAGTCATATAACACTACCTTGATGTCGTGTTGTGTTTCTGGGGTGAGTAAAGCTGCCAGTGCTCCACGAGGATGCGCTGCGTAGGAGTCAACCTGCGAGCACAGTGAGTCCTATCAACAATAGGGTCGGCAACTCGTTAGTGATATCCTTGTAATTCCTGGTATTGCTAGCGGCTACGGGCTACGGTGACTGCTTATCATCAGGTGGGCCATATGATTGTGTGCCACCTTAGTGGTATAAAATTTCGACGAGACCGCTGGTGTAGTGGTTAGTATACCTGACTGCTGCGCTAGGGGTCGCGGGTTCGATTCCCGCCGGGGCAAACATTTATGTGACAAATATGTTTGCCTTGCGTCTGGGTGTTTGGTATGTATTATAAGTATGTATTTACAAACAAAAAGTATATAAGTATTATATCAGCTGCTGGTTCCCATAGAACAAGCTGTGCTTAGTTTGGGGCTAGATAGCGCTGTGTGATAATGTCCAAACATTATTATTATTATTAAAAACACAACAAAAAGCGACGATTACTTACCAAGGTCAAGGTCAGATTAGCGTTATTTTCACAAAATACAGCCGCTAGGGGCTATCATAAACTTTCATGCCTTGGAAACTACGAATGATAGCCAATTCATAAGTGAAACAAATGTTGAATATGAATTTATTCTTTTGTTTCTGTGTAAAATAGATTTTCTTTAAACAACCCAGACTTGACTGTCGACAACCTGCAGCTTTACTCTTTAGAGTTCGTTGACAACTCTTTAGTCTTGATAAGTAAAATCGGGTCTCAGAATTATAATACTCGATTAATGACCTAATATAATATTGGTTGAGATTTGGATGACGTCATAGCTCTGCCTACCCCATAGGGGAACAGAATACAAAATATATTATAATTTGCTTTGTCCGCTTAATGAGTGTGATACGGTCGAACGGCCTGCGCCCAGGTGAGCTCAGCCGTGGTTTCTTCCGACACGTGTTTCAGGACTTCCACGTCCCATCATCAGGGTGCCGCCGCGTTGGTCGAGCAGCGTGATGTCACTTCGAGGTCTGGATGCTGGAGCAGCGCCGCAGCACGATGGTCGGACGCTGGAGCAGCGTCACAGGATGCTGGACCAGCGTCGCAGGATGCTGGAGCAGCGTCACAGGATGTTGGAGCAGCGTCACAGCATGATGGTGGCGTGAGACGCCACGACAGCACGTAGACCCTTCTGTAACTAAAGCTGAGAAATGAGTGACTGTTTAGCGGTGCGTCCCGTCCTTTTATAGTAGTAGAGTGGTGGTGGAACTCGTATGTCGTGTCACATCGTATTTTATCGTGTAAACATACGTAATAGAGGGGAATGTGTAACGTCGGTTTGTTCATTCAACAATGATTCATTATTTATATGTTTGATTATTTCTAAACCCTCCAAAACACATAATTTTTGGCCTTTATTACAGGTGTGTAAAATATTAAATGTGTGACTATCGTTTAGGCTGTGTCCTGTCTCTAAGAGACAGAACACATTTAATATTTTACACACCTGTAATAAAGGCCAAAAATTATGTGTTTTGGAGGGTTTAGAAATAATCAAACATATAAATAATGAATCATTGTTGAATGAACAAACCGACGTTACACATTCCCCTCTATTACGTATGTTTACACGATAAAATACGATGTGACACGACATACGAGTTCCACCACCACTCTACTACTATAAAAGGACGGGACGCACCGCTAAACAGTCACTCATTTCTCAGCTTTAGTTACAGAAGGGTCTACGTGCTGTCGTGGCGTCTCACGCCACCATCATGCTGTGACGCTGCTCCAACATCCTGTGACGCTGCTCCAGCATCCTGCGACGCTGGTCCAGCATCCTGTGACGCTGCTCCAGCGTCCGACCATCGTGCTGCGGCGCTGCTCCAGCATCCAGACCTCGATGTGACATCACGCTGCTCGACCAACGCGGCGGCACCCTGATGATGGGACGTGGAAGTCCTGAAACACGTGTCGGAAGAAACCACGGCTGAGCTCACCTGGGCGCAGGCCGTTCGACCGTATCACACTCATTAAGCGGACAAAGCAAATTATAATATATTTTGTATTCTATAAATATGAATTTCCGCAAAGTAAAACCTGAATCAATTCAATATATCCATAGGGGAACCTTTCTGGAAGGCGCGAATGTATAATCATCTCGTCAAAGTTAACATAAAATTATCTTTTCTCATTCTGACAACGAGTGTACGAAAATATATGAAAATTCATGATGATCAGTTGAGCTAAGGCTTGAAAGCGTAACAAATAAATACCTAAACTAACAATCTCACATTCACATATATTAGATTGCACAAGTGTATGTAACAATTAAAACCAAGAACGTTTCTACAGACGTACGTAAGTGCGCATTATCATTACTATACTGGGAAAAAAAGGCAGGATTCCTTCAACCTTTTACGCTTCCATTTGCCAACTGTTCTCGTTTAGAGGTTCATTGTATTACCTATTATCCTCATAAAGATGCGCTTTCATATGTTAGCCAATTTGGTAGAACAGGATTCTACCTAAGATCAAAAAACCGGCCAAGTGCGAGTCGGAATCGCGCACCGAGGGTTCCGTACACACTTGTAGGTAAGGTTAAAAGAAGGCAAAATTAAAATGAGGTTCGTTCGTCGGTCTCTCAACAGCGCGTTTCAGGAATATTTTAAAGTAAATTTTGCATTAAAAAAAAATACATATTTACGGTTTTCAGATGTTATCCTTTACTTGTGCTGTAAGACACTGCTTCCTGCCAAATTTCATGGTTCTAGGTCAACGGGAAGTTCCCTGTAGGTGATTCCCTAGTAAAATCGCAAAATATGCGAAAATTTGCGACATAAACGGTCAATCTTTTCTTCATATTGACTTACAGATTTGATACAGGCGAAAGCGACCATAGACCGGTATTTCACATTAATTTCAATTTGATTACTCCACGCGTTCTTGAGATCCACAGACAGACAGACAAACAGACAGACGGACAACAAAGTGATCCTATAAGGGTTCCTTTTTACCTTTTAAGATACCCTAATAAAAAATTGGTAACTGAAACAGAAGTTAAGCTTCTGATTGCAAACTGAAAATAATCCTTATCTCACCAGACAAACGAGTTATTTCACCGTGAAATGGAGGCGGCTGGGGTACCAGTATCTCAATACGCTCCCCACACCTACGACGCAGTTTGGACTATAGCATTGGCTCTGAGCAAAGCTGAGCAGTTATGGCGAGGGCTCGAAGATGTGAACGGAACGCTGCATAGAGGGTCCCAACTGGGGTTGGGCTACTTCGACTATAACAGGAAGGATATGGCCGAGGAGTTCTTGGTACAACTGGCCAATCTCAGCTTCATGGGCGTATCGGTGAGTGAACAATTTAATTGAATTAAACTGAGTACAACGTGACGATTTTACTGATAGGACCCCATCAAAAGAATTTGCCACGGATCCCAGATGGTAAAGTTACGCCACTGTCTGTTTGTTTGTCACCTTTTCACGACTGAACGGCTGAACGGATCGTAATGAAATTTGGCAATGAAATAGATTATAACCTGGAGAAGGCCATAGGCTATAACTATCTAAAACCACGCGGGCGAAGGGGCCGGTAAAAGCTAGTTATCTTTATAAAAGCTTTCTTCATCTTCAGGGCCCAGTGTCGTTCAACGGAGCTGACCGGATCGGGACATCTGCGTTCTATCAAATTCAAGGTACGATACAATAATGTCGATTTTGTTGTTCGAAATGACTCAACTCAACTAATTTGACAGGTCTAAAAGTTCTCATGTGCGGGGTTATATAAGGATGGCAATATTTATAGACCTGTCAAATGAGTTTAGTTTAGTAATTTTGAACAATAGAATTGGTACCAATGTCTCTTTAAGACGTTAGAACATTACTTATGGGCCTGATGAATCAGGGCTCGTACACAAAACTGCGATGCGATGCGATGCGAATTCGCAACGCAGAAAATTACGGCACGAATTGCTGCGATGCGATTTCGTGCGACAAGGCGTCTCCCAGGGTGACCATTCCTTCGACGACCGTCAACCGTACTAAACGTATTTTAAATTGAAAACTAAGTCGTGCCATGGATCGTAAAAAGAAGTGCGCACTTTTTTATTGCTTAGGAGATACAGGAAAAAGAAACAAAGAAGATTTTGGGTTCATCCATTTATTACTATTATGAATCCCGATGGGAATTATTTCCATCTAACATATGAAGCTTTGAAAACCGAAAAAAAAATTTTTTTGACTATTTTAGAATGAGCATATCTTCATTCGAACAGCTTTTAAGTTTATTATCACCATATCTTCAGAAACGATCGTTTAAGGGGAGAATTCCTGTTATGCCTGTTATGTCCCAGATCGAACTAAAAATGGCGCCAACATGTGTGACGAAACATCGCAGGAATGCGCGATGTGAATCAATTCACAAGTTCTTGCGATGCGTAGAGGGAGCTCGCAGATTTTTGCGATGCGACGTCGCATCGCAGTTTTGTGTACGAGCCCTTATGTAGGTTTTTTAAACATGCTAGAGTGATTCATTTGTGTGATGCAGCTATTTAACTTATATGGCTAACGCTGGCCGTGCAAAGCCGGGGCTGATCGTTAGTTTTATATATTTTCTGTAGGAGGTCGTCCAAAAACTGTAGCCCTTTACACGCACGGACGTGAGGCTGTGTGCGGGGAGTGTGGCAAGCCGCAGTGGGCGGGCGGCGTGCCGGCGGCGCGGCGGCTGCTCGTGCTGAGAGTGGACTCCGTGTGGGCGCCGGCGAGACTAGCCGTGGCCATGCTAGCAGCGGCTGGCGTCGCCCTAGCTCTGGCCTTCTTACTCTTCAATCTACATTATAGCAAGCGGAGGTAATCTTATCCTACTTCCAACTAATAGAACAAATGCTAACGTTTGTGATGGATGTATGGATAGATGTTGGTTGCTCTTCACGCAAAACTACTGAACGGATTTGGATGAAGTTTAGCACACAGTTTATGGATTAACACGGGAAAATGTTAGTATCCTCTGGTGGTCTCAACCCACCGACTATGCTATATAATATATATACAGTTTACATTCATTTATATATACAGTATATATATATATATATATATATATACAGTTTACATTCATTTCGCCAGCTAAGTAAATATTTACCTTTTAGTTTACTTTCCCCAGTAACCACTTTGACATATAAAAAAACAACGCATGACGACCGAATAAAAATTTAAACGTACTAAAAAACACCCACTTGTTTCAACCTCAATTTCAAAGATATTAATTAGTTAATTCAAATTGTACTCTGTTGCAGGTCAATAAAGCTGTCATCGCCTCGTCTGAACAACATGACCCTGATCGGGTGCGCCCTGGTGTACACAGCGGTGGCCCTGCTAGGAGTGGACAACGCTACTTTACCGTCTTACGTGCCATTCTCAGCGATGTGCACTGTACGCCTTTGATTATATTAACCTACGTACATATCATTATATTAATATCACACAAATAATTTGGATTGTTTTTCACAATCACACCAAAACTGAACGAATTCTAAGCAAAGGACTTCAGCCATTCTGGTCCAAATCTGAAAGGGCCGGCCAACGCATTTTTTTGTATATTTTGTTAGAGCTTGCCCGTCTGAGCATTTATTACTATGGCACCAAAGTAGGTCCTTGATTTTATTTGAGTTAGAAAATCTGAATTATTGGTGAAAATAGGTATTCAAAATAATCAAAACAATTGAAATGTCCAGCTTTGGAGCCATTATAATAAATGCTCAGACGGACAAGCATTAACAGAATATACAAAAAAAAATCCTTGGCCGCTTTCAGATTTGGACCAAATCTCTATGAATGGATGATGTCCTTTGTCATATATTGATAAAAAAAAGTTTTCTGTCTCGGCAATGAGAAATTTTAAAGGCATTAAAAGAGAGATCCCTCGGGATTACAAAAGGTTTTGTTTATTTCCACGCAGTCGGAATCACGACAAAATCTAAATATAAATCAATCATTTTTCTATCTCTGTCACTCTCTGTTTGTTTTTTTTTTTCAAATTCTTATTCCTCGGGAACTTCTTATTCCCCTGGAACCTCTGGAATCTTACGTCCTTTTAAAGAATTGTTTCTTCAGACATGGCTTGCTTGCAGGGTAGAGTGTATATTCTGTCAGCTGGATTCTCGTTGGCTTTTGGATCGATGTTTGCCAAAACATATCGCGTCCACAGAATATTCATCAGGTACGGATTAAACTTACACTTTTATAGGTCACTAAACTAACTATGAAGAGAGGTAGGGCGAATTAGGATCTCCCGTGGGTTTTCCCATTAATATTGGAGCCGCCCTTACAGAAGACCTCAGTCAAATAACACCTACTTTCATATAGTGTTGTATTTCTGCGGTAAGTAAGGTTGCCAGTGCTCCACGAGTATACGCTGGGCTAATGCTGCTAGCACAGTGAGGACTCATCAACAACAGGGTTGGCACCTCGGTAGTGATAACCTGGAATTGCTAGCGGCTATAGCATACGATGACTAAGCATTCATCGTATGCTATAGCCTTTATTTTCCTACCGCACGGTCGGCACACCGCGCCTTCTGTCTACCTACATACATGCATTAATTACTAAAATTACAAATACCTACAAGGGATAGCAAGACTTTTATTGCTGTCATTTTTTTTTTCCACTAAGGTGGCACACAATTATACGGCCCACCTGATGGTGCTTACCATCATTTTACCAAAAAAAAAATGACAGCAATAAAAGTCTTGCTATCCCTTGTAGGTATTTGTAATTTTAGTAATTAATGCATGTATGTAGGTAGACAGAAGGCGCGGTGTGCCGACCGTGCGGTAGGAAAATAAAGAGTCTTGATTGTACACACCTGTTTAATCCACGTTTCCATGTCCCACAAAACAAGACATTCATATGCGGGCTTAAATAAGGATGTATCTTTTTCTTTCCAGCAACCGCAGTGGGGTATGCAAAACGAAGCTTCTACAAGACACTCCTCTGATATCATTAGTTTGCGCTCTACTCGTGATAGACGGTATGATTGTGACGCTTTGGGCTATTCTCGACCCTATGGAGAGGCACCTTAAGAACTTGACTATTGAAATCAGTGCTACAGATAGGAGTGTCATTTACCAGCCCCAGGTAACTATGACATTTGAATTTTGTTCTATAATTCACGCTTAAAATATATTCATCCAAAGATTCATCCTTCATCTTAATCCCTCATTTTATTTCTATATCCTGGATAGCTTAGCTAATAAATGTATATTAATCTGGAAAGTTAGCTGATGTCTGCATATTTTCTTGTAACTGTAGATTTAAGATTCTTTTAAAATTGTATGTTTCCCTTATAATACATAAATAAATAAACATTGAAGTTCTATGATCCAGTAAAGGATGATTTGTAAGTCAGTGCTATACCTCAAAGAAGTTGCGAAATTAGCTATCTTCTGTAATGCTACAATCGGGAGCAGCCATTTTGAATGAGAAATCTTTACCTCTCTATTGAACGTGTATATAATCATATTGCTTATATGTAATTTTAGTTGTTGATCCTCTTTCCCTTCTAGATAGAAGTGTGCAAATCACAACACACGACGGGCTGGCTATGCGTGCTGTATGCGTACAAAGGCCTTCTCCTAATCGTCGGGGTGTACATGGCTTGGGAAACCAGAAACGTCAAGATATCAGCCCTGAACGACTCCAAATACATAGGCATCAGTGTTTACTCCGTCGTCATCACTAGTGCCTGTGTGGTCGTCATCGCGACTATAATATCCGAGAGAGCTACTCTAGCATACATCACGATCACCAGCTTGATACTTATCACCACTACATCCACTTTGTGTTTGCTATTCTTGCCCAAGATTATAGCCATTCGGAGCAAAAGTAAGTTCTACTTGTGTTTCTTCAATATGTTTTATATTATTTAATGTTTTAGATAAAATGTCCACAGTATCACAATTTCCGCCTAGTATACCAAAATGTATTCTATATCAAAACTTTACCAAAATATTCACTATTAAAGCTCCTAACACATCAAAATACCCATTTTTAAGCCCCCTACTATATCAAAACGTCCTCTGTGTCAAGCACCTACTATATCAAAACGTCCACTATATGAAAACGTCCACTACATCAAAACGATTACTGACTCTATTGACATGCATACTGTATCAAAATGGCCACTATTATCACAAAGCACAAATTCCCACCGGTTCAAAATGTAAATTTTCAACTTATCACAACAGCTGAAGAAGATCCAGTAATCCAAAGCATGGGTCTACGGCTGGAGTGTAAGACTAGAAGATTCGTCACGGACGAGACACAAGAACTACACTTCAGGATAGAGATACAGAACAGAGTGTACAAGAGGGAAGTAGCTGCATTGGACAAGGAGATTGGAAGGCTGGAGAAGCTGCTGGCTGAACCGCTGGATCCTGTCACTGGCTCCAACGCCTCCATTGCTTTACATAAACGAGTAAGCTCTATTAAGCGTTTAAATAAATCAAAACATATATACAGTGCTCTTAATATTTTGACCGAATGACGATTTTGTTAAAATCTTATTTATGTCTGTCATGATATAGAGAGCAGCTATTTCAGCGGAAATTTCTTTTAATCACTATTTCAATAATAATATAATTATCTTTTCTATCGACAGTTATTTTCAGATTAAAAGAAAAATCGTAATTTAAGCCCCTTTTCCTCAATAATTCAACTCAGCAATAGATATATCGCGAAGGGATTTTAGAAGTCATTACTCATTACGCTATAGGTTAAAACACATTCCTGTAGGACACATATTACATGAATCAAGATACTTTACTTGCCATAATATTTTCTTGTGGTTCCAATTTTCAGACGGAACTGAATACAGTTGAAGAAGAAGGTCGAACGCGATCAGACGCTGACCGCAGAACACCAAGCGTGTCTGGGGGCCTACCCATGCTTCTGCTGTCAGTCCTCCCCCCAGTAATACCCAGAGCCAGTTGGCCTTCAGCAGAGGCCTTCAGGGGCCGAAACTCCGTCAGTTTCAGTTCCCAGCCCAAGCTCAACTATCGGAAATCCCAACCAGCTATAGATCTTTACAACCTGTGCCTCAACAAACGAGAAGAACACCACGGTCTTCTGAGTAGACTGAAGAGCTTCTTCGGCAGTAGACCGTCGAGCAGAAAGGCGTCCACCATGTCGATAGCAGACCCTACAGGGCAGAGCATAGCTTCCGCATTGAAAATGCACGTTGGCATGATAGCGGGTCTAGTACCAGGCAGCAGAAAACACTCTATGGTCGTGTCGTGCAACACACTGAACGTGCCAAACCCAGAGTTAAAATTAAGAAGGGAGTCTTACGCTAGAAGTGGCCCAATAATAAGAATAACAGACGATGAACCCTCGTGTTCGAATTTCATGCCAGAAAGGCGCATATCTTCTGGAACACAGAAGTACGTGGCCGAGCCAGAGACGAGAGTCAACTTTGTGTTACCAACTACTCATAAGAAGCCCATGTCGCATCAAAACTCGTGCGAGAAGTTCAAAGGATCGCCAAGATTTCCACACAGAATATCTCCTTCCGCCACGAGCCTAAATACTTTAGATACTCGAAGGAAAACCAGTGCGGACAGCGTGTTCAGTATATCGAACGGGATATTTGATGAGCAACGTCGGTACAGCCATCAAAACGTATCTAACGAGGATGGCAAGAACAAAACTAATCTGGAAAGCAGGTGGAAATCTACCGAGGATGCGAGACCTGGACCGTCATCAAGGGATTAACACAGTGGACTTCTTTTAATAGGGTATTCTACTTTTAATAGGGTATTAACATTAAAACTACCACATTCTGGTCCCCACCTATCGGACGCCGCCGTCGTGGTAGGCCGAAGCGCAGGTGGCGAGACGATCTAGATATTTTCAATGCGGATTGGCCAAGCGCAGCACAACACCGAGGCAACTGGAAGGAGGGGAGAGAGGCCTTTGCCCAGCAGTGGGAAAACAACGGCTAGATAGAATTAACATTTAGTGTGCCAATTTTTTGTAGTTCGTGAGAGTTCCTTGTGGAACTGGGAGTAAATTTTCTTATGATTGTGATTGTGTGAATCAACGTGTGAATTTTAATCTATAATGGTTGCTATGTGCATGACTAGTGCCAAACTTAAATATATCGGATATACATATAAAAGACATCATCCATGTTTCAGATTTGGTCTAAATCTGTGCCGGTAGCAGGAACATTGTCGACAACGTATTCGAAAACGTAACTAGCGAAATGTCAAAATTGTCATACTAATTTTTAGTTCCACTATTCACCCTGCGGCGGTGTTCATTTTCCAATACAAAAATAGTCGAAGGCGATACGAAAACGTTGTCGACAATGTTCCTACTACCAGCACTGAAAGTGCCGACCAAAGCATATTTTTTGTATATTCTGTTAGAGCTTGTCCGTCTGAGCATTTATTACGATGGCACTAAAGTTGGACATTACAGGACGTTTCATTTGTTTTGCTTGAATTCTTATTTTCAACAAAAAAAATATGAAAATTCAGATTTTCGTACTCAATTAAAATCAACTACAATGGTCCTACAGGTTTGGTGCGATAGTTAAAAAATGTTAAGACGGGCAAGCTCGAATAGAATATACAATTAGCGGTGGCCGGCACTTTTAGATTTGGACCAAAATGGATGATGTCATTTACTTACTTAGATATTAAATATATTTTTTTTACTGATTCTAATCATGTTTGGTATTTCTTTATGAGTGTGAGTTCTGGAACATTCCTGAACAGTCAGGAAGGTCTCTAAAACATAGGTAACTCAAAACTAAATACTAATCGTGGTCTATAATTGTGCTAATACATATATTGGTCTTAAAAATGCTCTACCTAGTCGAAGTTGTATTTTAGCCAAATATGTATTTACTAGTTAATCGTTTATTGAAAATACCCGAGTAAATAACAGAGACAGCGCTCTACAAATCTGATAGTCTCTTTCTAGAGCACGATGTGTAATATTCATTATTGAATACTTCATGCTCATCCATGATTTCATTTAGAAAAACACAGTGACGGTCTACATTACCACCGGCTCGGAAAAAAAGCTAAATGAGAAGAACCGTAGCATATTGTGACCATAATACGACATTCCACGTTAGCATGTATATAGACAATGCTCAAACCTTATTGTTCGTAGGCTCAAACGATATGGAATCGAATGTACTAAGTAGCTACACCGGTATCAAGTAGTATTACTATGTTTTAAATTACTTAATTGATCATCAATATTTAATTGTACAAAATGGCGGAATTAATTAGTTTATTTGTGTATGTAGAATAAGTAAAACAGTGCCGGTAGCAGGAACATTGTCGACAACGTTTTCGTATCGCCTTCGACTATATTTGTATTGGAAAATGAACAGCGCTGCGGCGGTGAAAAGTGGAACTAAAAATTAGTATGACAATTTTGACATTTCGTGAGTAACGTTTTCGAATACGTTGACGACAATGTTCCTGCTACCGGCACAGGTGTGCAAGTTAAGAGTGAAACGGCGCCATACTCCCTGCCTACCTCGTGAGGGACTAGGAGTGATGATATGTATGTATGTACAAAAATGGTTTTACATGAGTTTTAAAGTAGATATGATTTTATTCGTACAAATGTAAAATAAGTGTATATGTTACAAAAGGCAAGAAAAACACCAAACGATAGCAGATCCTATTTTAGTCGAATATTGTAAATCTATATACCTACATTCCATTGGTATATGTAGGTAATTTTCATTAGTATTGAATAATAAACTACTATTAATTATTAATCTTTTTCAGTTCTTGTTTAATGAAATGATAACCATAGTGTAGTTACTGAACTATAAATTACTGAAAAAAAGTACATCGTAACTTCATTAAATAGATACATAAAACATCTTAAACTGTTGCATGGGCTTGTATGATGATATTAATGAGAGAAAAATAAGCAGAGGTGTGCAAAACAAGAGTGAAATGGCGCTCTATACTCTCTACGAACTAGGGTTGCCCACCTATCGATAGTTCCGCTATCGATAGTTGACCTTGAAAAAAAGCAACAATATCGATAGTGCTATCGATGGTATCGATATTATCCATCGATATCACAAATTAGCTAATACTATTGGTTGGAAGCAATAGTATCGATAGGATCGATACTATTACAAGATAATACTATCACTAGTACCAATAGTATAGATTTTTTTAAGTAATCCTATCGATACTATTGATACGACGTCATCTAACCATATACTATCGATAGTTTAGCGATAGACGACTATCGCCGGGCAAGCCTACGCCTATATATATACGTATGTATTTATGTACTATTAGTATCTATGCAGCAATACATATATGTAATTAGGGTAATATATCTATGTGTAATGTCAAAATGTCGTCTATTTTTAGAAGGAAATGTATTACTGGGTGATTCTGAGTGTTCATGGCTGTAGGAAAAACGTGTGTATTACAAAGCAAATAATGTAGATTTAATTTCTAATGTGTGATAGCGTCATTAATATTTTAAATAAAATCTACCAAAGATATCTGCTTTTTAGGTTTCCGTAACTCTAAAGAATAAAAGGAACCCTTATAGGAACCTATGAATTGTAGACGAAAGAAAAGATGGATGGATTGTGGTAGACCTAAGAAAAGATGGATGGATTGTGGTAGACCTAAGAAAAGATGGATGGATTGTGGTAGACCTAAGAAAAGATGGATGGATTGCGGTAGACCTAAGAAAAGATGGATGGATTGTGGTAGACCTAAGAAAAGATGGATGGATTGTGGTAGACCTAAGAAAAGATGGATGGATTGTGGTAGACCTAAGAAAAGATGGATGGATTGTGGTAGATCTAAGAAAAGATGGATGGATTGTGTGAAAGATGTCATGGCCAGAAAGGAAGTAAATACAGAGATGACGGCTGATAGAGAAGGATGGAAGAGAAATACATATTGCGCCGACCCCAAATAATATGGGATAAGGACAGGAGAATGATGATGAATTGTTGACGAAGCAAAAGAGGTGTGCAAGTCAAGAGTGGAATGGTGCTCTGCCTGCCCCGAAAGGGAGTTTGGATATGTATTTACGTAGAAAGTACAAACCCTACTAGAATATTTAACAAATGAGTTTTTTTTCAATCATTGGTAATTAAATTGTTACTAATAGCGCCATCTAACGGCTGGTCTAAGCATTTTTATGGTGCCGTACCTCAAAAGGAAAAAATAACCCTTATAGGATCACTTTTTTGTCCGTCTGTCTGTCAAGACCTTTTTTCTCAAGAGCGCATGGAGTTATATATATATAAATATCCATTATCCGGTCTATGGTCTCTTTCGGCTGCAAAAAAATCAAACCTGTAAGTCAATATGAAGAAAATATATGACCGTTTATGTACTTTCTGTCACTTATTTTGTGATTTCACATAACCCATAGAGTACTTCCCGTTGACCTAGAATCATAAAATTTGGCAAGAAGCAGTGTCTTGCAGCACATGTAAGGAGAAAAATCTTAAAACTGTAAATATGTACAAAAAAGGTTAATCTAATATATAAAATTCTCGTGTCACAGTTTTCGTTGCCATACTCCTCCGAAACGGCTTGACCGATTTTGATGAATTTTTTTGTGCTTATCCGGTATCTATGAAAATCGGCCAACATCTATTTTTCATCCCCCTAAATGTTAGGGGTAGTCCACCCCTAAATTTTATTTTTTATTTTTTAGACCGATTTCAAAAATTCTTTCACCGTTAGAAAGCTACATCATCACTGAGTAACATAGGCTATATATTATACTAGCTTCCCGCCCAGGCTTCGCTCGGGTAGACAAAATATTTGAATGTCTATAGGCTCCGAAACTACTGGACCGATTTCAAAAATTCTTTCACCGTTAGAAAGCTACACTATTACTGATTAACATAGGCTACCTGTCCGCCCCGGCTTTGCACGGGTAGACAAAATATTTGATATAAAAGTCTACCCGTGCGAAGCCGGGGCGGGCCGCTAGTTTACTATAACAATCCTATTAAAAATATCAGTTCCTCAATTCGACACTAGATGGCGCTGCGTTTATTTAGGGTTATTTCTGAATCGCATGCAAATCCGACGAATACGACCTAATTTGCCAAATAGCACTACTTTGATATAGTTTTGTTTCTGCGGTAAGTATGATTGCTAGTGCTCCACGAGGGTACGCTGCGCTAGTAGTAATGCTGCTAGCACAGTGAGTCCTCATCAACAACATGGTTGGCAACGCGTTAGTGATACCCCTGGTATTGCTAGCGGCTATAGATAACGGTGACTGCTTACCATTAGATGGGCCGTATGCTAGTGTGCCACCTTAGTGGTATAAACAAAAAGTTATTGCAAGCGTCCATAGAATTTGACCGCCCCCATCAGAAGGGCCGTATGCTGGTTAACCACTTGTGGTAAAGAAAATTATAATCCAGAAATCTTTATCTAAGCCTAAAAGATTAACCCCGCGACGTACCGCTCATAGTATAGATATGACAGTTTAAATCATCATCATCATCAGCCTATAGACGTCCACTGCTGAACAAAGGCCTCCCCCATAGATTTCCACAATGACCGATTCAATGCGGCCCGCAACCAACGCTTGCCAGCGACCTTTATCAGGTCATCGTTCCATCTAGTGGGGGGCCGTCCGACGCTGCGTTTTCCAGTGCGTGGTCTCCACTCTAGAACTTTACGGCCACGACAGTTTAAATAAACAACTACAATACACTAAAATACTTATTTAATTACCAAATAATATCTACATAACAATTTCAACATCATACATCCAACCCGTAGACTGAGTAACTAATAGAAAAGGATAACATATGCCCTAGAAAGAGATAGAGATAGTTATCAGTGAGCGTAAATAGCAGACACACAAGTGACTTCTCCCGCTTAGCTGAACCAAAAGATAGGTTAATTTACATAAAGTATTTTACGAAACGTGAAAATTGTATAGCTCTGTCCTTGTCTAGTACATTAGCACCTTATATTTGTGTGTGAGGAGAGCAGAAGATGCTGTTGCCTCTATTAGTTACCGCCTCTACGATCCAATTCCAACCTGAACTACGCCATACTCCTCAGAATAGCTTGGTCGGCCATCTTGGATATTCTGTCATCGATCTGTCTCTTGATGTTAGCGTTGACGTTTGGCAGGTCCGTGTGTCTCCGTATTGCCGTCTCTATCTTCTGCACGAGCTGTATCTCTCTCGGCCACGCCACGAAGTTGGTAACCGAGCAATGTTCGGGAGAGCCTATGCGGCCCGTTCGCCCGCAGCGGTGGATATAGTCCGAGGTGTATAGCGGGAAGTCGTAGTTTATTATATGTTGAACCTGTAAACAAAAAGCATATGAAATTAAAAATATTTAACAATTCATAATATAGGATTTTAAACGTCTTCTTGTCACCATTATTAAGATAGAGCAAGAATACAAAAAAAAAAGTTCTGGTATTTATCGATAGATGGAACTAAAAAGTATCACCGCTGTGCCGGCCGGAGTGGGGGGTGTTAGGTTTTTTTCGTTACGGAATTTCTGGATTCGGTCCCCACGCTCAAGGCCCGCGATAAAAGCTATGCAATAGCTTAAAAACACGTTTCTACTTATAACGAATAGCTGCCCGCCTCGGCTTCGCACGGGTAGACATTTATCAAATATTTTGTCTACCCGTGCGAAGCCGGGGCGGGCGGCTAGTAAAATATATAGCCTATGATACTCAGTGATAATGTAGCTTTCTAACGGTGAAAGAATTTTTGAAATCGGTCTTGTAGTTTCGGAGCCTATTCAATACAAACCCATAAAAATACAAATCTTTCCTTTTTATAATATTAGTATAGAGTATAGATAAGATATAGATAATGCGGTACAGCTCGCTGACTTACAGACGGACGGGACAGCTAAGTCTTAGTAATAGGATTCCGTTGGCTACACTTCAGGTACAGAACTCTAAATACGAACGAGACTTATAGTAGTCACATAATGATGTGTAAAGCCATACACGTTGTAACGGTCGTACAGACTGTCCCACGGATATTGGTCTTATGCGACAAGTTCGATCGTGAATATATTGGTCGTAAAGCAGACGGACGTACAGTCAGCTTTAAGACCAATACATTCACGATCGATAAATCAGGCTGCAAGCAAAGTTTAAGCTTGGTTGAAATCTTGGCAGCATAAGCCGTGGTGGCCTTGTGGTTGAAGCAACGGCCTGCCATCTGATGGGCCCAGGTTCGAATCCCGGCCTGTACCAATGAGTTTTTCTAAGCTTAAGTACAGTGATTAATCACACCATAAGCTTTTATAAAGAGAGATAGGGCGATTTGGGATTTCCCGTGGGTTTTCCCATTTAAATTGGACTGTACCTCCGCCTTACAGAAGACCGTAGTGTAATAACACTACGTGATGTAGTGTTGTGTTTCTGCGGCAAGTAAGGTTGCCAGTGCTCCACGAGGATACGCTGAGCTAGAACAGTGAGTCCTCATCAACAACATGGTTGGCAACCCGTTAGTGATACCCCTGGTATTGCTAGCGGCTATAGGCTACGGTGACTGCTTACCATCAGGCGGGCCGTATGGTTGTGTGCCACCTTAGTGGTATAAAAAAAGTATAAAAAACTTGATAGTATAAAAAAACACTTCTAAAAAACTCACCCTAGTGGTATCCAAGCCACGCGAAGCGATGTCAGTGCAGGACAGGACATTGACCTTCCCGCTCTTGTACATATCAAACTTGCCCAGTTTCAAGTCAACTGCCATTCTGCCGTTGATGTTGATGCATTCAATGTTGTTCTCGTTGAGGAACATGGAGACAAAGTCGCAGGTAGCCGTCTGGTTGGAGAAGATCATCACGGGACGCTTCAGGTTCAGATCAGCTCGAACTAGCTTCAACAGTTCTCCTGGTTTCTGGGCTTTACCGAGCCGGATGAATCTGGAAAATGTGAATAATATAGTTACACTACAGTGAGTTTGCTAATGGTTTCGATATAGTTGTACAAAAACACTTTTTTTTTTATACCACTGAGGTGGCGAACAAGCATACGGTCCGCCTGATGTTAAGCGGTTATCGCAGCCTATGGACGCTTGCAACACCAGGGGTATCACTCGCGCGTTGCCGACCCTAAACTAATTTAACAGAAATAAAAAGTATTGCCATCGTTATATAATCCCACACATGAGATAGGAGCATTGAGGAGCAAGCGATTGTCATGGCATGTGCGATAAACGGGTTAAACAAAAGGACCTTTTATCTATGGTGTACTTGTCATATGAATTCATAGCTAAGACAGGACAATGTCTGATGGGACAGCTAGTTTTTATATTTTTGAATGGCGCCTCCCCAATTCTGTCTTTGAGCTGTCGACTAATCACGCCCCCTAACGCCGGCACCGACTCCAGTGTCCTTTGATTTCAGTTCAGCTTATCGTTACTTGAGGATACAATCTTTAGCTTCAAGTGTATAAATAATTTCTAGAATGAATCTCCACAGTCGAAATTTATGACTGAGTGACTTTTTTTTATACTAGCCTTAGTATTAATCTATAGGTATAACTCACTTGTGGGGCACATGCGGCAACAACCTATGTATATTGGATGTGGTAATGGTCTTCAAGGACTCGGGGTTCACGAAGGAGCTTACAGCATCAGGCAGCTCGTGGGGCATTGTGGCGCTTACCAGCGTTAGCTGGCACCCCTTAGGATCCGCTTGGACATTCACTTTGTATTGTATCTGGAAGTATTTTTAACTGCTAAAAGAGTACAATAATAATATTACAAGGGCATGGAGGTTGATTTTTAAAAATGATTTATTCATATATTTGACCAAACTATCCCTACTATTATTATAAATACGAAAGTAACTCTATTTGTTTGCTACCTTTTCAGGACTCGATGGCTGAACGGATTGTAATCAAATTTGACAAGGAGATAGATTATATCCTGGGGAAACACAGGCTACTTTCGTCTATTAACAAATGCAGACGAAGTCGTGGGTAACAACTAGTATCATTATATACTAATCTATACTAATATTATATAGAGAAAAGATTAGAATTTATGTATGTTTATATTTTTGTATTTGTTTGTAATAAATAAACTCATAACATAGGCTATATATTATTTTGCTGTGGGCGATACGAGAGGGAAATAGCTGTTAAGTAATATATAGAGCAGTGTTTTTCAATCTTTTTCAAGACACAGCCCCATTGATGTGAAGAAATATTTCACGACCTAAAGAGGCAGACCATACGTTGAAAAACACTGATATAGTGGAACTAGGGTACTCCTTGGCTACTCTATTTCTGTCTACCCTGAAAGGGAATTGGTGTGGACATATATATGTAATAGTCTTACAGAAAACTTCTTCAATAGATGTGCCAGTTTTTCAAGGAAACTGTCATCTAGCAAGGTGTCAGCTTCATCCAGCACCATATGATGGACATTGTGAATCTTGAAGATGCCAGTTGTCACCAGTTTGCTGTAAGCACCCAGGGTTGTCACCAGCAAGTCGCAATACTCTATTGGAGGGTCCAGAATCTTCTGTTTAGTTTTGCCGCCAACTAGTGTTGTCACATTCAAATTCAACTCTTGTGCTATGTTTTGGGCGACTTCACCTATTTGACTAGCTGTTGAAAATATTACAAATACATCAATTATTCCTATTTCCCTTGGATCACAACACTTGGCTTAACAAATTCTTATTTTTGTGTTTGTTAATGTCAGGAGAAGGTTCTTATGAAAAGAAAAACTTGAAAAAACAACCCGGAACATTTTTTATTTCGGGATAAACTAAAGGACCTTTTATCTATGGTGTATTTGACATATGAATTAATAGCTAAGACAGGACAAAGTCTGTGGAGACAGCTAGTTTATTATGAAATACTAGGGACCCGTCTGGGCTTTGCACAGGTTTACACAAAACCTCAATGAATTATGCATTAAAACCTTCCTCAGGTATAACTCACCCTATTACTGAAAACAGCATTAAAATCTGTTGCATATATACGTCAGATGCCTCAAAAGGCATGACATTCTAACACTCGACAATTGAGAATGGAAAATAAATTAGGGGTTCTTGACATTACTGAATGACACACCCTGAAACTAATAACCCACACAACATCTGCTTATAGTCGAGGACTGATTGCAGAATAAATTTAAAAATATATATATATATATATTAAAAGAACTAAGCATATAAATTATGGGAAGCAAGTTTGTTTTTTTACTAGGCTATACAGTAAACTAGTAAAATATCATCAACATTTCATTAATATTTCAACAACCACATTTTAAATAACTACCCTGAACCATCACTTAATATGATAGAACATCTTGCTTCCTGTGGTTATTAAATCGTCTTGAAAAGAGAGTAATCATACACTAGAGCAAGGGCATATAATGTCATTTAAAACTTAATAACTTAATTTGAATTTCAAACAGCATTTGTTCTGGAGTATTTATAAAGGCACTTAAGCATATAGGCAATATTGACCATAGTTTCAACTGCATACCAATATAATATGTAGCCTATGTTACTCAGTGATTATATAGCAATATACTGCTGAAAGAACTTCCAAAATCAGTCCATTATCTTTTGAGTTTATTAATTACAAGCAAAAATACAAATCTCTTGTGTATAATGTTTGTGTAGATTGTACTTACGCCAAATAATGGGATGAAAATTATACATACCCAACTCTCTACTTGGTGTAATAACAACAGCTAGGGGACTGTTCAACTCTTCATCCAAGTTAGGTTTCCACTCCAAAATATGCTGGAATATGGGCAGCAAATACGCGATAGTTTTACCGCATCCCGTCTCTGCCGTTATAACAGTATTATTGCCCTTCAGAATAGAAGGAATAGCTTTCGCCTGGATCGCTGTCGGCATAGTAATGCCCTGTTGTGACATAACCTCTATCAATTTAGTATTCACTCCAATCTCCTCAAAGCTCTTCTTATAAACTGTGTTTTCTGGCTCTTTAGTGGCACTATTAGCATTTCCATATACTGTAAAGTAATCGTACTTTGATTTGGGATGTGACCATCCTTTGGAAGCTAATTTTATACCTTCAAACTTACTGTAACTTTGGCCCTCATAGTGATTGTATTCGGGCCGTTTACATGATATTATTGGCAATTTTTTCTTGGGATGTTGCACACTATACAATCGGCTATACGAAGTGTTCAATATTGAACGTAATTTCGACATCTTTATTTATTTTAACACCAAAAGCAAGTAAACTTAGGGCATGTTTCTTTTTTCTCACAGAGTACATAACATAACCACAGAGTACATAATCACTACGTTTTAAACATAACCACCTCAGAGTACAATATAATCACATAACCACTACGTTTTTTTTTCTATTTGTCTGACAAAGGGATGGGATGGGAGGGACTATCGATACTATCGATAGCATTACTCCTAACTCATCAATAGTATCGATACTATCGATACTATCGGAGTCAATACTATCGATACTATTGTCGTATATCAATTGAATTGCTCTGTATAAACTATCGATACTATTGATATGACGTCAACTATCGATAGACTATCGATAGTTTAGCGATAGTCGACTACCGATAGGCAAGCCTAGGGATGGCGATTCTTTACGAAAAAGATCGATTTTTAAATCGATTCAAATCGTAAAAATCGATTTTTTTCAAGTTTGCATTTACAATGTAAATATAAATCCATTTTAAGAAAAATATCATTATAAATGATCACTTATCAGTATAATCACGAAAAAGTGTTTTCATACGAGTATAGAAGAAAAACTATGAAGACCTGTTTTCTTTGTTTTGACGAAAAAAACCATGCGTTCTGTTCATAAATCTGAGCACCTGACAGCAATTGACAGTCGTGCGATGTGTTCTGCTCCCGCAACCCCTTCTTTTCACCATTTTCACTTTTCGTGTAAGTTGCGTTGTTTTCGGGATATTAAGATTTCACAACTTGCCCCGCTGATCAACTAGCCCCGCCCTGCCCTACTTCAAATATCGATTATTGCAACATCGTTTTTTTTTCAGCATCGCTCATCTCTACTGAATTATTATTGGTTGAAAAATAAAACCGCGCGGAGGGCGTAATTTAAATTCCTAATTGGAAATAATTTTATGGTTTTTACCAAAATTGAAAAAATCGAATGTCGATTATCAAGGGTGAAAAATCGATTCACTGAATCGTTTTTTTTTTTTTTTTTTTTTTGTCTCGATAAATCGATTAATCGATCTCAAATTGCCATCCCTAGGCAAGCCTACTCTAGAGCCATTGCATCATTTGCATCGTTGATAACCGTTGATTGGGAGTTTTTGGCGGGAATCAGGCGGAGCGGTTGAGATTTTTTCCAGTGTGTCGTAAATTGTGTTATAGTGATCTTTAATGTGTATTTTTGATGTCGATATGTAGGCAGTAAAGTTTCATTTAGTGACTGATTTATAGGAGCATTGGAAATAATGCCATAATACGACTTTTGGGTTAAGTGATTTATCATTTTGGTCAATAGGTTACCTCTAATCCAAAGGCGTGTTATGATCTGCTACTGCCGTGGGTTGTCTCCAGAAACTCCTTTGGGCGTTAGAATGCATGACACTAGGCATTTTAATGCGGCAAACACGAGAAATTTTGCAACATGAAAATTCTCTAACACTCGACGCTGGCAAAAATAGTCCCTGAAGGGATTGATTGCCATACTTAGGAAGAAGAAGAAGAAGAATACGTAAGTAAATTAAATTATCTTTTCATTTATTATTTGTTATTGTGCTTGTTCAGTGATGAATAATGTTTATTTCGTGTTTAAAGTTTACCTAGTGAAATATTGAGAGGCAGAGGTGCTGCTCGGGGACGGGTTCAGCAGGCAAGCAGCGTCGAGGCTGAGAGGTATGCTACGTTTCCTAAAATTATTTATTGTGTAGTTTTTGGTGTTTATTGACACGATTGTTTTATTTTAGCGTCTCCGTCGGCTTCATTGATAGCGACGGCTCTCTCAAGGGACTTCATCGCGATGTTCCTCTGGAGACGCCGTTGCACGCGAAGCGACGACGGATTTACGACCCTGTCAACTCCGCCTCCGCCTTCTCAGCGAGCACCTCTTGGGCACCTGAGTCCGGCCCCGACGATAGCCCTTCGGCTTCCACCTCCGAGGCCCCCTCTACGCCTGCTCAGGCGCCGATGCTGGATGAAGAGAGGCCTACTACGCCCCAGGCCTCTTGCTCCACATCGGCGCCGAGCGCTCTCTCTCCCGCAGCGTAGTACCTACTATATTAATGAAGATGTTTGGTTACGTAATTGAGCTATTTAGTAACTGAAATGTTAATTTCAGGTACGCAACATGTGGTTCCGCCTCCTCCCGTCGTCGTGCGCTGTGGGATGAAGACGTACTGGCTTTTTTAAACCATGGTATGTGTTTTGAAACTATATGCCTAACTGTAGCCATAATTGACTAGGTACTAGATTTTTTATTAACTTGTTACAGGGAGTGAAGACGACAGCGACCCCGACGATGACGAAGATGACCACATTTATATGCCGGTGTGTGTGCCTAGGACTGCCCGCCCCTTTTTTGAAGACGACGAGGAGTCCGTGGCGCTGGTCCCCGAGGCACACCCGGTATATGACCTGTCGTCGCCGTCATCGTCACCACGTCTGTCGTCTCAAGACGAGCCGTTGCCGTCGACGTCTCGTACGTACGAGCCGTCGACTGCAACGCAGTTTATGTTTGATTGGAGGAATTTCCCAACACCTCCAGTGCCTTCATCTGAGAGGAGGGAAGTCTTCATAGAAAATTGTGGACCTACTGCTCCATATCTGAGCCCGTATGATGCATTTGTTGCCATTTGGGATCAGGACATAATGGAGTACATTGCGGTTGAAACCAATAGGTATGCTCAGCAAGTAGCGGAAGGGCAGCTGACATCTGGTTCTCTGGGACCAACAAGCCGTATAGTCAGTTGGCGGGACACTGATGCTGACGAACTATACGTCTACTTCGCGTTGTTTTTGATGATGGGGATGTGCATCAAAGGCCAACAAGCGAATTACTGGGCCCAGAAGGAAATGTTGGCAACACCCAAGATTGGAAAATACATGACTTGTAACCGTTTCGTGCTCCTCTCTCGTTGCTTATACTTCGCTGACAATAGGACAAACACACAGACAATGACACGTCCCGAAGCGAAGGTATTTAAAATTAAGCCCATCGTTGATCATTTAAACCATAAATTTTCGACTCTCTACCGACTCAATCGTAACATTGCGATTGACGAATCACTAACACAGTGGAAGGGATGGCTGAGTTTTAAGCAGTATATTAAGAATAAAGCCGCATCGGCTGGCATTCAAACGTACGAAGTATGTGAATCCCAGACTGGGTATTTATGGAGGTTTAAGGTGCATGCTGGGCGAGAAGATACGGATGTGCCTGAACGCGAGGTGACGCCTGTATCGGGAGTGATTCCGACCCTTGTGCTGGAGCTCCTACAGGGGCTGGAGTACAAGGGGCACACGGTGTGGATGGACAATTACTATAACAGCCCCGCCCTTGCAAGAACGCTTAAATCTTTGGGCTTCGATTGTGTGGGTACACTGAGGACTAACCGCCAATGTGTACCGACACAATTAGCAGCCCTAAGGAAGGAGGACATGGCGGTTGGCCAAATTTCCGGCTTGACTAGTGGGGACGTCGATGTCATTGTTTGGCGAGATCAAAACCGTGTGGCTATGATCTCGACATACCATGGCAATGGCGTTCATACAAGGTCGGACGGAAAGAGCATGCCGATCGCCATACACGATTATAACGTCTGCATGGGTGGGGTGGACAAAAAAGACCAGATGCTGAGTGCGTATCCTATTGAAAGGAAACGTACTCAGGTCTGGTATAAAAAGTTTTTCAGGCGTTTGCTAAACGTCAGCGTTCTCAACGCTTACATAATGTATAAAAACAACACGCTCGCCCGTAAATATACACATAGGGAGTTTCGAAGCACTCTCATACATGAAATTGTTGCGAAGCACAAGCCTGAGCTTTTGAACCCCCCGGTCTACGCTCCGGTCTACGCGAGCGCCAGTCTTGTGTTCTCGGAACAAATTTTAGCCCACTTCCTGGAGGAGTATGGCTTCGAACCTGGCAGAGGGTTACGCAAGATCCGGCGGTCATGCGTGGTTTGCCACAAGCGGGCACCGACATACTGTCCGGCTTGCAAAGTAACCTTGTGCGCATTTGATTGCACTAAAAGGTATCACAGAAATCGCTCTGTTGTTGTTTAGTGCAATCAATTGCTCTATGTGTGTAAGTACGCCACTTTTTTCTTCTACACTATACACTTGCACT
Organism: Falcaria lacertinaria; assembly: GCA_951449985.1. NCBI lineage: Eukaryota > Metazoa > Arthropoda > Insecta > Lepidoptera > Drepanidae > Falcaria > Falcaria lacertinaria. The sequence goes on from OX602115.1 coordinate 10,086,111, forward strand.
ACACAGTTACACTTTCTTCCACACGACTAACACGACTGCATACACAGATGTTTAGATCACGCCTGGAAAACTTGTAGTTGTCCGTCCGATGCGGTGCGGATGGTTCGTTATGCAAGGACGTGTAAGTGATTTGTGTCGGTAGCTATTTTCCAACGTTTCGCTACTTTCAGAGTAAATCTAGTGGTTTCATTTTTTTATTATTATTATTTATTTGTTTTCCTTGCCTAGGAGTTTATTAATTATAATAATAACATCATTTTTCTACATATTAAAATAACTTTTGTATGTAAATACATCAATAAAGCAAAGCCGCCCGAAAGCGCATCCATGTTTACCTAACCATATCAATTTTGTTTTGTATGGAAAATTTTCGAGATTTCTTTCATTGATATATTTTTTATTTGAAATAAAATAAGACATGATTATTGTATGCATTGAAAGTACATTATTCTTCTTTCTTTAAATGAACTTACATTGAAAAACAAATAATTTTTTTTCTGTGACCATTTTTGCTGCTGCTTGTTGCTGCTGCTTTAAGCTGTCTTTAGATCTTGCACTTTTAGTAAATTAATTGGTTAACTTACCATGGTTTATATACTTCTCTCTCTTTCACTCATGCAGGAGCGCGCCAATATTTCTCTGTGGTAAGCTGTCAACTGACTGTCATTCATAGAAGTCTTCTTCTTCTTCTTCTTCCTAAGTATGGCAATCAATCCCTTCAGGGACTATTTTTGCCAGTGTCGAGTGTTAGAGAATTTTCATGTTGCAAAATTTCTCGTGTTTGCCGCATTAAAATGCCTAGTGTCATGCATTCTAACGCCCAATGGAGTTTCTGGAGACAACCCACGGCAGTAGCAGATCGTAACACGCCTTTAGATTAGAGGTAACCTATTGACCAAAATGATAAATCACTTAACCCAAAAGTCGTATTATGGCATTATTTTCAATGCTCCTATAAATCAGTCACTAAATGAAACTTTACTGTACATATCGACACCAAAAATACACATTAAAGATCACTATAACACAATTTACGACACACTGGAAAAAATCTCAACCGCTCCGCCTGATTCCCGCCAAAAACTCCCTAGAAGTCTTCAATACCCACCAGCAAGCCCTTACTGGGACGCTGTGTGTTGCTCCACACATAATATCTGTTTTGTTGGAATGCAAAACAGTTATATTATGTGCCTTTGCAACACACAGCGTCGCTGTTTGAAGATCTGTTTGATATCTGCTGGTGACTTCTTAGTGAAATAATTAAACAGGAGGGAGGATGCACCAGTCAATAACTTAAAATATTGATCTAAATTAGTATTCATTAATTAGTATAACTGCGAACAATTGTATACAGTTTCAAATCAATACAAGACATAATAACGATAATTCAAATCTATTAAATGGAGAAAATTTATCATTTATGGTTATATATGACCCTATGAATAAGCAGGGACAATTTTAATCCCTGATGTGAGTAAACATTTTAAATTGTTTCACTGCTTGTTCCTCAAGACCTTATCTAAAGGTAATTTATCTATCTAATGCTGCTACAGAGCAACTATTTAAGCCTCCTTGAAACTGAGATTAACCCTAGCAGCTAAAACTGTGTATGTGTGTAGAATGTAACATGTCATGCCATTTAAACGATTCACGAAAATATAATAGTGCTTCAGGTACCTACCAGGGAGTGCTATACCCGCATATAGACTACATATACAACAATAAGTTGTTATACCAGTGCCGGTAGCAGGAACATTGTCAACAATGTTTTCGTATCGCCTTCGACTATTTTTTTTATTGAAAAATGAACAGCGCTGCGGCGGTGAAAAGTAGAGCTAAGTAATAAAAAAGTAATAACGTAATCAAAGTAAAAATTTGAGAGCTAAGTAATAAAAAGTAAAAATTAGTATGACAATTTTGACATTTCGCGAGTTACGTTGTCGACAATGTTTCTGCTACCTGGTACTGGACAGAACTGACAAATGACTTCTTTACACAAACACTTGTCCCGAACAAGGTTCGAACCATACCATGGTCATCAGACTACACACAATTGCATAAACAGGTATATTACAACTATAATACAACCCAAGTACTTGCCAAATACAAGTCTCTTGTGTGAGGACTTTCCTTTACTTCCAATTGCTGCAAATAAACCGTCAACGGCACGAAATTGTGCTAAATGAAATACCGGACTCGGGGCCCAGGTCCAATGGCCAGCCAATAACTGTTATTGATCTTGTAGCTGTGACAGCAGCCACTAAATGAAACTTCAATGCACAAAACTACACTAAAAATAAAGTTAAAAGATCACTATATTACATTACGATACACTGGAATAAATCTCTTCCATCTTATAAAGGATCGGAGGCAAATATGAAATAACACTACTGTAATGTAGTGGTGTTGTAAGGCTTTCAGTGCCCCTCGAGGACGCTGGGCTGGCAGTAAGGGTAAGATAACATTATGCTGCCAGCACAGTGAGTCCCCTCAGTAATAGGTTAGCAACTCGCTAATGATACCCCTAGTATTGCACGTCTCTATAGGCTATGGTGACCTGAGAATTCCTAAATAGGCAACAAATAAAACAAGTCCTGTAAATAATCTATTGCAATGTTACTCGTTTTACAATCCGCTTGATAAAAAAAAAAACACGAATGACATATTCTTATATCGCGCCATAATGCATCTAGATGGCCGCGCCGGTTTTTACCACGTATGTGTATGATACTGGCAGTCTAGAATCGATACACATCATGACCACATACTGCCCGGTAAGCTTGCTTACAGACTTCATAGTATGAAAATGTATGTTTCGTTAGTGGATTTTAATTGGAGATTTTATTATTTGATTACTTTATGATGACTCCATTGGTCTCGTGGCTTATAAAGCCGACTGTGATGTTCCGAGATCGATTCCCGCATTAGTCAACATAAACGCTTGAGCATGGATGTTAAATATGTATTTTAAATATATATCTGAATAAGTATCAAACTTTGCATGTTTTTTTTAAATATAAAAAAGTATTTTAACATCTGTTAACTGTATGCATCTGCATAGCTGTGGTATATACACATGTAAAAAAATACATTGCTCAGTTTGGGCCCAGAAGTTATGTGTCCGGACATCACTATTAAATTGAATAAAATTTTAGGATACTTGCTCTGAATCCACGCATCACTCATCAGTACCGGCTAAGAGTAGATAATTTACTACGTACGTACCGGCGTTAGCGTAGTACCACTTAAACCCTGGGCTCAAAGTGAATAATATACCTACTACGTACAACCCTGGGCAAGAATATTTATTTTTAAGAGAGGTAGGGCGATTTGCGGCATCCCGTGGGTTATCCCATTTAAATTGGAGCCGCCCGACTGGCGACTGTACCTCCGCCTTACAGAAGACCGCAGTGAAATAACACTACTTGATGTAGTGTTGTGTTTCTGCGGTAAATAAGGTTGCCAGTGCTCCACGAGGATACGCTGAGCTGAGCGAGTATTGCTGCTAGCACAGTGAGTCCTCATCAACAACATGGTTGGCACCCCGTTAGTGATACCCCTGGTATTGCTAGCGGCTATAGGTTACGGTGACTGCTTACCATCAGGTGGGCCGTATGCTTATGTGCCACCTTAGTGGTATAAAAAAAAACAAAAAAAAATAAAGAAAGAATATTGTGATGCATTATAGAGTTTTTTTTTGCGGAACTAGTGTAAACTTGTGTTTAGAATTTAATATTTCCTTAAGTTCTTTAGCGTACCCGGCGCCAACGATTTTTTTTATATAGCGCCCCCCTAACTTTGCGGCCTGGGCCGTCGCCCATCACAGACGTAGAACTATCAAGACTTTCAAAATCTATTGTACAAAATACCGACACACAATTATTACTTTTTCTTCTATTTAACAAACTTACCTAAATATATTCTAGTATGTTCCACTATATCATGTCTGTGGCCTTGGTTGCCGAAAACAGCAGGTAGATAGCTATCTATCTAGTAGTAGACTACTCCAATCTCTCCGATCTCAGCATAACATTACATTCATTATACATATGTAGTTTTACATAAATAACATAGTGCATAACCTCTACGAGTGCTTGCCTGTAATGTCTAGTCAAATAAAGATCTTTTTGAATTTGAATTTGATATGTATCTAACTTCGACCCGAATGAACGTTTAAAACCATGTTTTAATTTAGATAAGAATTTCCTGCATTGTTAGTTTAAAGAAGCGTACCTTTTGTTGCTTTTGAAATTGTATGTTAATCTGTTGTGACTGCTAACTGAAACCGCAGTCTTAAATGCGGCTCGCAGCATCATAGTCGTTTGAATATTTGTGTTCCGTCGAATCCTTGATACTGTCAAAAGTAAGTGATTTATACCTCAGCTTATACGTACATACGAATTCTACGTCACGTTTTTTTATACCACTAAGGTGGCACCAGTGGCGGCTTTATGGGGTGGCGAGCATGGCTCCCGGGGCCTCGCTCTTGCAAGGGCCTCGCGCACTCACGCGCCTTAATTGAATTGTTATGATTTAATTAATTATTTTAGTCCCAGAAAATCATTTCATAGCTACCCTTATGATATGGGTATCCAATGAAAGGGCGAAATGAGCTCGACATTTTATTAACAACAAATAAAGCGTCTTGTCTATAACAAGTCAAGCATCATCATTAAAACGAATTCCACAAAGACAAGGGCTTCGCAAAGATCTACCCGCCCAGGGCATCGCATTGGCTAAGGCCGCCCTGGGTGGCACACAAGCATACGGCCCACCTGATGGTGAGCAGTCACCGTAGCCTATAGCCTTCTCGTCGTTTACCACATTTTGTATAACCCGTTTAAGGGGTAGTCATTACATGTTAGCCGTACTGGGCGAAGCCGGGTTTTGTAGCTAGTTAAACATAGGAGTGAAGTGATGCTCTACATTCTGCCTACCGCAAAATGGTCATACCATACAGTCATCTTTATCAAACACATTTTATTATCCGCAGCATGATCGTAAAGGCTGCTGCGTTGCTACTAATCAAGTTATTCTTCCCATTTCTGGAGTTCATACAGATGGCTATGGTGGCAATTCCTTCTTGGAGTAATTTGGACTACCCACAACAGGCTACTGTGTCTGGTAAGTAACTAACTTCAAAGGTTTTAAAGAGAGGCAGGGCGATTTGGGATTTCCCGTGGGTTATCCCATTTAAATTGGAGCCGCCCGACTGGGTACTGTACCTCCGCCTTACAGAAGACCGCAGTGAAATAACACTACTTGATGTAGTGTTGTGTTTCTGCGGTAAGTAAGGCTGCCAGTGCTCCACGAGGATACGCTGGGCTAGTAGCAATGCTGCTAGCACAGTGAGTCCTCATCAGCAACATGGTTGACACCACGTAGTGATACCCTTGGTATTGCTAGCGGCTATAGGCTACGGTGACTGCTTACCATCAGGTGGGCCGTATAATTGTGTGCCAGCTTAGTGGTATAAAAAAAAACCGTAGTTTTTCCGAGCTGAAGCCTAGGTTACTGTGATTAGTCTTAATCTTTCAATAAAAGTGCCAGCACTTAGATCTGTAGCGACCTCACGGCTACATAAACCAAAGTTAGAAATCGACTAACTAGCAGGACAACATTCAACGAATGACGTCACAATCCTGCCACGCGCTAGCGAAGTTTTCTACGCAATTCAACATATATACAAGTTTCCGACTAGAACAGTCGGAGCCGCGGTTCCCCAGGCACAACACCCGCCTGGCTGGAAGATCTTCCCTTTGCGGTGGCTGAGCATGATCACCTCGCTCGCCCCACACTGGTGACCCCGTTGCGTCAGTATTGGCGTGAACATCAGCAACCTTCTCCACCCCCATCAAATTCTTCAGCAGCAGTCACACAGCAAGCCAGCATCGAGTATCAACAGGTCCAACTCAGCCGACTTACCGCGCTACTGGTCCTGGCACTCACCTCTCCACCGACTACATACGTCCGCCTCACACAGCCCACTTCTGGAGTCCATTCGGCATTGCTCACCGTCTTATCTCCACGTAGTACGCTTGCATTGAGATACTGAACTCAGTCGGCATCTAACGCTCAGTCTCGACTCACCGCAGACTTCGAAGCACACTGGCACTTGCAAGCATTCAAGCACTGACTGTAATCAAGCTCTGGATCGACCTCCGGTCTCGGGGGGGAGTGATGTAGCGACCTCACGGCTACATAAACCAAAGTTAGAAATCGACTAACTAGCAGGACAACATTCAACGAATGACGTCACAATCCTGCCACGCGCTAGCGAAGTTTTCTACGCAATTCAACATATATACAAGTTTCCGACTAGAACAGTCGGAGCCGCGGTTCCCCAGGCACAACACCCGCCTGGCTGGAAGATCTTCCCTTTGCGGTGGCTGAGCATGATCACCTTGCTCGCCCCACAGATCAAAGGAAAAAGGTAGATGGTACTTGGCGAACAATGAAGTGACGCTGGTTAAAACTACGCCTTACAGTGTACATACACAATTATACGAACACATCTACAACGAATACGCAACTACGCATTACCCCACACACATGTATAAAAAACCGGCATCATATTAATACCATCTGCTTTCTTATGTGATCTGAGCCCGTCAGAATCAGTTGAGCCGTTTCGGAGATGACCCTGTGTCCTGACTAAGATACATATTCTAAAACACGCTTTATATTGTAACGTATAAATGACTATAAACAAGATTACAAGAACAAGCCTTTACTTTAAATCGCAGTCCCACAGACAGACACGTTCAATTAAATTCAAATATATTGTATACAACTATTTTATATCATAGAACATCCGCATACTTCTGAACACCCAAAAAACCGGCCAAGTGCGCGTCGGGCCACGCGCAATGTACGGTTCCGTTGTAGTGTATGTCTTCTTCTTCTTCTATAAGGTAATGGCGACGAGCTTTTAATACAGCTATTCCGCCAATGTCAAGTGGTGTGGTAGGCACAATTTCGTATATTGACTAAGGTGGGGAGAGGTGTGACATACACTACACGACACCGTAGTTGCCCTTCATAAGTATTGTTACAAACTCCTTTTTGACATCATCCTGATTTCGTCTTTTTATATATTTCATGTTTTGATATTGACTTCGGTTACATTCTTGTTAAGAGCTACACTTATATATAATTCAGAATGTATGAATGCTCAATACCGGTCATAAAATTTTACACCGTACAGATAATGTCCAACACATGTTCTTAGTTCTACCAACGCGACACTGGCGAAATTGTGGCAACCCCGCAGAAACCATTAATAAAAAAGTTGAAGTTGAATACTTATAAATAATCGAATACTAAAATATATTAGTATTCATATCAAGTATGTGACCCGTTCATTATATGCGTGGAAACCTAATTATAAAATAGCATTTAAGGCCCATCCGAACAGCATCTTGGCGCTCATGCACTTGCCACTGCCGCTCGCTGGCCGCGTACCGCCAAGCGCCCGGCTGTACATTTTATAAGTTGGTCGACTATTACTTGTTAAGTTTTCTTTTATAGCATAGTTTCCCTTTTAACTTCGTTATTTAAACTATTGCCGAATTTTTTCACATATCCCAAAACAACCGTTTAGCTGGAAAAGTCAACAAGGAACCGGAACCCTTAAAACACGAAAAACACGTCTTATGTCAAGGTCTATCTAATGATACCCAGTAGGTACATAGGAGAATGATGTTAGGATAATAAAACCATTTAATTACATTTACATATAAAAAGTGTAAGTTTGTGATGTTGTATTAATAACAAAATCAATTTTTGTGTCTGTCTGGCTGTCTTTTTGGTTGTTCCGGGTAATCTCCGAAATGGCTGAACCGTTTGAACGGGACTTCCACTAACAGATTGCTAATGCCTCAGAGTAGATTATATACTACGTACAACTAATGCTATAAGGCGTAACGTAGGCAATTTTTTTTCTTAAAAACAATTGAAGTTTCGCTTAACAAAGAAAAACATAATTGTAAAAAAAACGGAACTAATGGACTAATTTGAACGGGATTTTCACTGGCAGACAGTTGATGCTATTAGGCATATCTTAGACTACTTTTATTTAGAACAAATAACTAGGGTTCCGCGCAGAAATAATAAAACTCTTGAAAGGACAAAATCCGATTTCACGTGGCACAGCTAGTAAATTATATAGTACTAGCGGCCCGCCCCGGCTTCGCACAGGTAGACAAAATATTTAATAAATGTCTACCTGTGCGAAGCCGGGGCATTTTTTTTTAGGGTTATGGTCTCTCGCAGTTAGTTCGAGGGAACTTTTACTGCTTAAGTGGCCAGGCCATTTAAGGCCTCCAGCCAGGCGAAGCCGGGGCGGGCAGTTAGTATAATATATAGCCTATGTTACTCAGTGATAATGTAGCTTTCTAACGGTGAATGAATTTTTGAAATCGGTCCAGTAGTTTCGGAGCCTATTCAATACAAACCCACAAAAATATGTACAAATCTTTCCTCTTTATAATATTAGTGTAGATGTAGATAATATAAGTAAATTAGATAGTAATGTCCGTAGGATCTAGAATGAACGTATCGAAATGTTTTTTTTTTCAGATGGGCAACATTTTGACATAATTATAGTCGGGGCGGGTTCAGCTGGCTGCGTGATGGCTAACAGGCTCACTGAGGTTCCCAACTGGTCTGTGTTGCTGATAGAGGCTGGAGACGATCCACCGGCTGTGTCTATGGTAAGCAAACACACATGCGTAGCGGAATGTAGTTATCCGTGAAAAAGTATAAGGTTTTTTTTGTGTTCTATGAGAATGTATTTAAAAAAATGCAGTTTGAGCTTAAGGATAATTATATAGAAAAATAAAATGTATTAATACCTAAGTTCTGTCTAACCTAGTCATTCACTACTTTTTGAACGGCCTACGTATATTGTTCCAGTTACCTACCAATTTTATTTACGGTCCAATAAAAGACCCATAGACTAGGTACTTACCTAGTCGTTGCCAGTGCTCCACGAGAATACGCTGCGCTAGCAGACATGCTGCTAACACAGCGTGCCCTCATCAACAACAGCGGTGGCAACGCGCTAGTGATACCCCTGGTATTGATAGCGGTTATAGGCTACGGTGACTGCTTACCATCAGGTCGGCCGTATGCTTGTGTGCCACCTTAGTGGTATAAAAAAGACTGCAAAACCAGCGCAACGTTACACGTGGGTAAAATTAAATAACTGTTAACATAATAGAGCTGGCCGCAGACAAAATTAAATATTTTTAACAATAGTTTTTTGCTCAAATTAATTAATAAACTGGTTTTGGATTTTTTGCACTTTTGTCAGACTCTGTCTTCACGCAGAACTCACCAGTTACATCGTAATTAGATCTTATGATTGGAATAGGATAGGAGCGCATAGAAGATCGATCGAACAAAGAAACAAATATTTATTTTTACATATATGCTTGCTGTGTAAAAGCTGGACTTGTTATCAATACCTAAACGTTTACGAAAATCTGTATGGAACAAGACAGGATTTACATACCGTGTTTAAAATAAGCTGGCGTAATGGAGAACAAACTAGAGGACGATCAATTAGACTCTATGGCCTATAAAAAAAAATTGGAAGCTCTAACCAAATGTTCTAATTTCAGAGCCCAGGCCTCTCAATTGTGGTAGGACAATCATTACCAGACTGGAACTACTACACCGTAAATAATGGATACTCAAGCCAAGCTAGGAAGACCAAGACAGTGCGCATGAACAGAGGGAAAGTGCTGGGGGGATCCAGTACAGTCAACTACATGTTTTATGTTAGGGGAAATAAGGTTGATTACGACAAATGGGTGGAGCTAGGCAATGTGGGTTGGGGTTGGGAGAACGTGACGAGATATTTTAAGAAAAGCGAACGGTTGAAAGACGACGTCATCTTAAAAGGCGACTCTGCATCGCTACACGCTACTGATGGATACCTGGGAGTCACTCGCCCAGACTGGGGTGAGGAAACAAAAGCATACTATGACGCATTCAAAGAGTTAGGTCACAATATACTCGTGGACACAAACGGTCACCAACAGCTTGGGTATTCGACACCGAGTTACACCATTGACCGCAAAACTCGCCAGAGCACCGCCGAAGCTTTTCTAAAGCCTATTAGAGACCGTCCAAATTTACATGTTCTTAAAAACACTTTGGCACGGAAAGTTTTGTTTAAGAACAAAATAGCATCAGGCTTAGAGGTTAAACTAAATGATGGTAGAATAGCTAAAGTAATGGCCAATAAGGAAGTTATTATCTCTGCTGGAGCGATCAACAGTCCACAACTACTGATGCTTTCAGGAATCGGAAAGAAAGAAGAATTAGAGGCACTAAACATCGACGTTGTAGTGAATTCACCGAAAGTGGGAGAAAATCTTCATGACCACACGCTGATTCCAGTTATGTTAACAGGCGTGGCTTACTTTACTTCTGTTTTCAATAATATAGCTCATTTTAAGACTGACGAGTATCCAGTCCCCATTGTGCTAGGCTTCGTCGCACTTAACAAGTCCCAAATTTATCCTGACTACCAGATCACTGGATCACCATTGCCGACCGCGAACCCACTTCCAGCATTGTCTTGTACAGGTATATTTATGCTAGACGACGAAATATGCTTGGTTATGGCACAGAAAAGTCTAACTAGAGAAACATTTACTGCTTTTGTAACTTATTTACACCCAAAATCAAGGGGGAAAGTTACATTGAAAAGTGGCGATCCTGAGGAGAACGCCTCCATTCACGCCGGTTACTTTACAGACGAAGACGATTTAGACAAGTTTGCTTTGAGCGTCGAAGATTTCATACGAGTCGTTAACACGACACACTTCAAGCGGATGCGTTCTGAAGTTGTTGATTTAAAATTAAGCTATTGTGATGATTTTGTGTTCGGTAGTCATGATTATTGGAAATGCTACATTTTGAATGTGGCAGGTACACAGTATCACCCTGTGGGGACGTGTGCTATGGGGCCAGATGGTGTGGTAGACGCTAGGCTGAAAGTAAGGGGGGTGGAAAGGCTTAGGGTAGTAGATGCTAGCATTATGCCTACTATAGTGAGTGGGAATACAAACGCGCCGGTCATTATGATAGCCGAAAAGGCGTCCGACATGATCAAAGAGGACCATAACGTTGTTATATATAATATAAAATAATAAATCAATATCAAAAAGGATTAGCCTTTGTTTGAAAGATAACACGTGGCAATAAAATTGTGGTTGTCGAATTTCAATCACTAGGCGTCTAAACTCGTTATTACGACATATATATTTTCGATAGTATATATGTCGTATGTATTATAATAAAAACTAGTCGTCTGGGTGATCGAAATTTTACCACAATCTATTTTTTTTATACCACTAAGGTGGCAAACAAGCATACGGGCCGCCTGATGGTAAGCGGTTACCGCAGCCTATGGACGCTTGCAACACCAGGGGTATCACTCGCGCGTTGCAAACCCTTCAAAAGTCTCTTCACACCCTTCTTGAAGGGTGTGAATGCTGTAATCCTTTGGGAAAACCACGGCGGGTAGTTCATTCCACAGTTTAATTGTGCGCGGGAGGAAGCCTATTTGATATTTGATACCTACTATTTTAACCCCCGACGCAAATACGACGGGTGTTATAAGTTTGTAGCGTGTATCTGTGTGTCTGTCTGTGGCATCGTAGCTCATAAAGGCAAATAATCAATAATCGTAGCTCATGAACCTATTTAGATTTTTTTTTGTTTTAATGGTGGCTTGATCAAGTGTTCTTAACTATACTTAAAGAAAATCTGAGCAGCCGTTTGTAAACCAGCACTCTCAACTCCTCACTAACTCACAGCAAATATTTCGTCCTTGGGGTCATTGCAAAGGTCTGAATGAATGCCATTGCATGGTTACCTTGACCTACAATACACCCAATACCTCACGTACAGCAAATATATCGTGTTTGAGCTCATTGTAATGGTCTCAATGAATAGGCTATACTTAGATAGATGGTGATGGGTCCGGTGAGAGTAGGAAATTGTAAAGAGGATTTACATTTTTGAATATTTTTCTTGTATACTAAAGAAAATATTCATTTGACATTTGCACAAGACAACGTTTGTCAAGTCAGCTTAACAAGCAGTGCCGTGCCGGTAGCAGGAACATTGTCGACAACGTATTCGAAAACGTAACTTGCGAAATGTCAACATTGTCATACTAATTTTTAGTTCCACTTCTCACCGCCGCAGCGCTGTTCATTTTCCAATACAAAAATAGTCGAAGGCGATACGAAAACGTTGTCGCAATTATTCATTCTAGCCCTACTGCTACCGGCACTGGAAGCGGGAACATTTTCGTAACTCGCGAAAAAACGTCAAAATAGTCGTAACGGTTATTTTATTAAAATAATGTATTTCGTAGTACATTATCTAATCTGAGGTATATGTATTGTAATGCTATTAAATTAAAATATTAGATTTCTGTACACACTCCCCACGTTTTTCTTTACTATTTCAAAATTCATACTAAAACGGCAACGACAGGTTTACTTCACGTATTAAATGAAATGATGATCACGTCTACGGTCACAAATATCCACGATATTTTCTTTTATACACCATTTTTTGCGTTCCTCTAAATTTGTCGAGGAGTTTATTTACAAATAAACAAAAAAAATCATTATCCATATAGATGTGTAGATAATGTTTTTTTTGCATATACTGCACTTTATTAAGGCTTTTAATCCATTCATACAAATTATATTTTATGTATGGATTTTGGTATTTTAGAAGACACAAAAAACATTTGATCTATTGTGTTGAGTCATAACTACAAATATAAATGTCATATTTAGACTTGGTACATAAAAATGGTGCCTAATCTGTTTTACGAAATCATTTCAGGAATATAGTATTGCCATCCTTAGTTAACCCTGCACTTGATAAAAAGATAGCAAGACTTTTAGTCCTGGCAAATTAGTTTAGTTTAGCGATGTTGTTCAACAGAATTGGCACAAATGTAATTTTAGAAGATTTTTTTTTATATCACTAAGGTGGCACACAAGCATACGGCCCACCTGATGGTAAGCAGTCACCGTGGCCTATAGCCGCTAGCAATACCAGGGATATCACTACGGGGTGCCAACCATGTTGCTGATGAGGACTCACTGTGCTAGTAGCAATACTACTAGCTCAGCGTATCCTCGTGTAGCACTGGCAACCTTACTTACCGCAGAAACACAACACTACATCCAGTAGTGTTATTTCACTGCGGTCTTCTGTAAGGCGGAGGTACAGTCCCCAGTCGGGCGGCTCCAATTTAAATGGGATAACCCACAGGAAATCCCAAATCGCCCTACCTCTCTTTTTAAAAGCTCATGGTGTGAATAATCACTGTACTTAAAGCTTAGAAATACTCATTGGTAAAGGCCGGGACTCGAACCCGGGCCCATCAGATGACAGGCCTGTTGCTTCAACCGCAAGGCCACCACGGCTTTAAAATTTTTTAGTAAAGATTTGTGTAACTTAAAAATAATATAGACATTATGCAAGAACGAAATACCAGTTTATAACGAGCACATTTAGCGTAAGTTTTCCTGTTTAAAATATACACTGCATTATTTAACATACAGTGTGAATTTTTAAGTGCGCGTGGTCGGCCAAATCCGAAACCATGAGGAATAGCGAAAAGTAGTCACAGAAATCTCGGAAGCGATTTTAATGAAAACAAAAAGGTTATCATTATTTTAAAAAATCTATATACTTAGCCAAGAATCGAACCCATTGATTCGAAAATAAATTCATACTGTATTATCACTAGTATTGTTGCGATGTTGATAATCTATTGATAGTATCGTGACCTCGAAAATCTGTTACGTTATCGATAGTCCTATCGAAACTATCGACTTCGTATCGATACTATCGACAGTATACTATTTCGTTATTATCAATAGAATCGATCGTATCTACAAAGTTCAATAGTATCGCCTTATTTTGAATATCGATACTCGAATACGCCGTCGAAAGTTCTTGCTACAGGCACGGCACAATTTTAGTTTTAAAAAATAGAGCCCGGTGTTACTTTGAGTACTTTTCGCCAGTCCCCTAAACTTTTATTTGACCTTCCAAGTACGCGCGTACTTGAAAACATCACTCTGTATCTTAGCCACTTCCATAAGAAGTAATCCAATGCTTAGGTACACTAAACGTTAGTCATAAATGTGGCCTTCATCCGACATCAGAGGTACATACAATAATTTGCTTGTATAGTTAAGGGGTAAAGTATATACGTATGTACTTATGTGATAAACATAAACTTACATTGCGTGGAACACATTTCTATGTACGTATAGAACAGATATTTTAACTTAGTATAACTATTTTTCAACTACCCGAGGATGTACTGGCGGCACGAATATCTTTCGACTACGAATTCGAAAAAGTCAGCCAAAGTCTAAAACAGGTAGGGCGATTTGGGATTTCCTGTGGGTTTTCCCATTTAAATTGGAGCCGCCCGACTGGGGACAGTACCTGCACCTTACAGAAGACCGCAGTGAAATAACACTACTTTGATGTAGTGTTGTGTTTTGTTGAGGATACGCTGGGCTAGTAGTAATACTGCTAGCACAGTGACTCCCCCAACAGCAGGGTTGGCAACTCGTTAGTGAAACCCCTGATATTGCTAGCGGCTCTAGACTACGGTGACTGCTTACCATCAGGTAGGCCGTGTGCTTGTGTACCTCTTTAGTGGAATAAAAGAAATAGGATATATTATGTGATTACGAATTTAAGAATAAGTTAAAGGCAAACTGTTTCCAAACGCAAAAAGTTTTATTTCAGCAAGGGTGGCAACACTTTTTGTCTTTTAGTTCATAGACAGATGACATTACTTCGACGCACAGACATCACTTACAGATATTATACAACGACATACACATACCCGTAACACTTAATAATTATATATATTAAAAAAAAAAACAACTGCACCGAGATTATGTACAAGGAATAATAGTAGAAAATATTTACGGCCTCTATATCCCATCCTAGTTAGTTATTAAAGATTAACATGTCTATCTCCCTCTTACTAATAATTATATCCTTTTCTCTTATTTCAGGAACTGTAACTCAGTATATCGAAACGATCGTTGGTGGAATCTATCGCTATTTTTAATTAAATAGTTCTGAAATCAAGACCTGGTCGTCCAAAGGGCTACGTTGATTTTGAGCTACTAGCTATTTTCCCCGCGTCTTCGGCCGCGTATCAATATAAGATATAGCCTATGTTACTTAGTGATAAAGTAGCTTTCTAACGGCAAAAGGGTTTTTGAAATTGGTCCAATAGTTTTTAAGCTAATTCGTTCCATACAAAAATACGAATCTTTCCTCTTTATCATATTAGTGTAGATTTCACACAGCAAAGTTTCTTAACTTGGGAACCGCAGAACCATTCAAAAACATAGTTTTTAGGAAAGGTAGGGCGTCATGAAAAATTCTACCAAAAATTCAATCCGCCGTCTGGGGACAGGAGCTCAACCTTACAGAAGACTGCAGTCAAATAAACTACTCCGATGTAATGTTGTGTTTCCGCGGTGAGTAAGGTTGCCAGTAGCTCCACGAGGATGCGCTGGGAGTGAGCTAGCGTCCTCTCAACAATAAGGCTGGCAACGCGCTTGTGATACACCTGATATGGCAAGCGTGTGACCACGGAGACTTACCATCAGGCGGACCGCATACTGGTTTTCCACCTTGGTGCTTTAAACAAACATAGACAACGATCGCTTATGGGAAACCTTGGGCAAAAACATTTTTAAACTACATGTTTTATAATTCTTATTAGTTTTTTTTTAAATAATAATAAAATAACAAAATATTTATTTCATGGAAACAGTGACAAAACCAACTTGGTAGCTTCCATTTTGATATTTTTAATTTTCTACTAATGTCTAGAAGAATTGTGTTACAAATTGTTATATCATGATTGTTACATGAAAAAAAGACAGAGCACTGAGTTTCTTGCCCTTCTCTTCTCAGGTGGCTTTTTTTCCGAACCGGTGGTAATTTAGACCTTCATAAGTGCCTTATTAGGGCCGAAACTGAATAAATGATTTTGTTTTTTAGTGTTTTTGGATGCCCCAGTTGCTTTCTTTATTTGTTTTATAGGACTATGCTGGCAAACAAGCATACGGCCCGCCTGATGGTAAGCGGTCACCGTAGCCTATGGACGCTTGCATCATCATCATCGCATATAACTCGCGCGTTACCGACCCTAAAAATAGTATTCTTCATTCATATGGTAATACCGCGACTATAGACCAACACAACAAATCACAGATTGACAGCTTAAATCTCATGATAAGAGAATAAACGAGTGAATATGCATACATTTACAATTTTATAACATATGTAGATAATAAATAAGATATAAATCAAATGGTAATAAACTATGTTATTACAAGCGATGGATAATGATCTTATAACAAATAGACGGGTCGGCGCTTGAGTTTCCGGGGCTAAACGAAACATAATAGCCTAGGAGGTACTGAACGATTCCACTAACCAATTATTATTACTATGGCAATGTGACGGATAAAAAAAATACATTTTCAAAAATGTATAGCATGATGTAGCAACCCCGAGATGTCTGCCAGAATGGTATTTTCTTAATTCATTGATACTAAAATATCATAAAAAAATATATCCTTGTGGGAAGCGGGTTAGTCAGATGGTTCAGTAGCTGTCCTGCTATAATGCCAATAAAAAAAACATTCGCGCGCTGTTAAGAACGAAAATTCATTGGCCGATAGACCGTTGCATACAAAATTGAACTTTGCGGCGCTGAGATAGCACTAAAATGACATCATCCATGTTTCATAGAGATTTGGTTTAAATCTGAAAGTGCCGACCAACACTTTTTTCTTTGTATTGTGTTCTGTTACAGCGTGTCCGTCTGAGCATTTATTACTATGACACCAAAGTTGGACATTACAGGACATTTTAATTGTTTTAGTTATTTTGAATTCCTATTTTCAACAAAGTGTACGTAAAATCAGATTTTCGCACTCAAGTAAAATCAACGACAATGGTACTACAGGTTTGGTGACACACCAAATGTTCGGACGGGCAAGCTCGAACAGAATATGTAAAAAAACGCGTTCAGGTTTGGACCAAAATTAATTGTTTCTTTGTTGAAATTAAAGATGAATCCCAGTTCATGAAAGGGAACTCTGGCATATTTTCTTTATTTTGATTGTCCTTTTGTTATTAAGTTTGCGAATACGGCCGTAACAATGTATTTATGTTCAAAATAACAGTATATCCGTCTGTATGTCGTCGTTTGATCCTAGACTTGGGCATATCATGACGTGGACATTACAAAATAAGTATACATCTCTTACTTGTCAATTCTCGATAACGTTTACGTTGCTCTTCGCTCACCTGTTTAGTGCGAGCGAGCGCGCAATATATCTCGCACTGCTCACACGTATTAGGGTCGAGCTTGCACTTTGCGCTGAGTATTGTTACACATATCCGTCATAAAGCATACATTCGGACGAACAAATAACCTATACATACATACATATATATATATATATATATACGGCAAACAGTAGATACAATATAACAATTAGTCAGTCTTAGAAGACGATGAAGTCCCTTTCTTAGTAATTTTTATTTTATACTCATACTTTCCGGATCGATTCTATGTGTTACCAGTGACATTAGTGTAGCTAATAGAAGGATAAGTCCATTTCGTTACATTTGAATATATTTAACTACAGCCAATTAACATGTTAACCGTTGGTTGCCGACTCATTTTATTTGGAAAATTATGCAAAAGTCTATACAGAGGCTTTTAAAGAACTAATATTTATAAAGTTAGTTGAAGTAACCGAACTAAAGGCCATCATAATTGCCTTGTTAGGGCTTAACATTTCGATCGATTTCAGGGCAAACTCGGGTAATTATGGCTATATCTTAGACTGAGTAACTAATAGACGATTAACGCGTGCCCTAGAAAGTGATGGAGATATTTATCAGTGTGTGCGTAAATTGCTGCCACACAAGTGACTTCTCCCGCTTAGCTGAACCAAAAGATAAGTTAAGTTAAATAAAGTATTTTACGAAACGTGAAAATTGTATAGCTCTGTCCTTGTCTAGTACATTAGCACTTTATATTTGTGTGTGAGGAGAGCAGAAGATGCTGTTGCCTCTATTAGTTACCGCCTCTACGGACTATTTGGTACTGGCTTTTTTTTATACCACTAAGGTGGCAAACAAGCTTACCATTAAAGAGCTTGAACTTACATATACAACCGTATATGTAAGTTCAAGCTTTGAAGGATTTAACAGATAATTTTAGATGTTGCTTAGAATCGCCAATAATCACGTCGACAGCGGAATTTGGACAATTGAAAATTCAAACATACTTTTTAGAATCACTTTTTATTATAAATGCGAAACTTTGTGTGTGTTTGTACCCTCTTTACGCCTCAACGGCTGCATAAATCCATTGCAATGGAGGTAGCTTATAAGCTGGATTAACATATAGTTACTTATATTTTGGAAAAAAATATTATTCCGCGAAATAAACCTCATTAAATTGGAATCAAAATTAACTCCACGCGTACGAAGTCGCGGATACAGCAATTTCATTATATATCTCTATATTACGCTCGAAAATATGGCTATGAGGCGATTTGAACAACTCTTTCAAGTACTGTCTTGATCCTTCGTTAGACACACTTGTGGCTTGGGAAAGGGACTCCATATTGAAAGATAAATTTTTCGTCTAAATTAGTAACACAATAACACGGACTAGAGCTATGTACAGTCGCGGTCATAAGTGTTCACACATAGTGTACATACATGTCCTCGCAACCATATAATATATCTATACATTTACCTAGACTTACTACGGGTACACGATACTTTAATAAATATTCTTTACAACTATTTACAATAAGATACAACCGGCACTGAAGTTCTCAACAAAATATGTGATTGATACATATTTAGACAAATTTCGCATCGGGTTGGACTTTAGTACATTAAAATTAATTCTACATTGATGTTACTTGTCAACAATATCATTTACACTTACAAATTGCACATTTATAAAAATAAATTAAATAAATTGTGGGGTCCTAGCGCTATAAGGCTTTTTAAGGAAATAGCAAAAAGGTTAGTCGACATCACAGGAGACCGAAGAGCTGGCAGCTACCTCGGACAAAGATTAAGTCTTGCTATTCAGAGGGGGAACGCTGCCAGTATCTTCGGAACCTTGCCCACAGGGACTCCGTTTAATAATATGTTTTAATATTTATATTATATTTTTAAGGTTTTTAGTTTTAGGTTTTGATAACTGAGTTTTTAAAAAATAATACAAGTTCCACATCACTCTGAATCGGAATATACATTCTAACAACGATAACTGTCACTTGTGGCCCCGACTGTACTGCGATATGATTTATTTACTGGCAATACTATTTTTACATACTGCTAGCAACTCCATCAACTGCGAGAACTTTGTATACGCTTCTTGAAGCATGTTCCTGGAAAATAAAAGAGATATTGGTGTCGATTGTGCTGAACAAATCACTAAACTCAACAATTTTGACAGTACTAAAATGTATTGCCATCCTTATTTAACCACGCACACGAGAAAGGGAGAATATCACACACGCCATTTGGCCCCAAACTAAGCATAGCAAACTATGTGAACCAGCAGCCGATATAGTACTTTTTTTTACGGCCGGCTTGGTGGTAAGCAGTCACCGCAGCCTATAGCCGCTAGCAATACCAGGGGTATCACTAACGGGTTGTCAACCATGTTGTTGATGAGGACTCACTGTGCTAGCAGCATTACTACCAGCCCAGCGTATCCTCACGGAGCACTGGCAACCTTACTTACCGCAGAAACACAATACTACATCAAGTAGTGTTATTTCACTGCGGTCTATATTGCGTCTGGGTGTATTTTGCAAGGCAAACATGTTTGTCACATAAATGTTTGCCCCGGCGCGAATCGAACCCGCGACCCCAGCGTTATACTAACCACAAGAGCAGCGGTCTCGTCAATTAGTAGCAAAGAGTATTTTTAAGTGCACGTACCGGCATTTGGTGCAGAATATCCTAAGATTGTTCCTGTTGATGTTGGTACCGTCGAGGCATATCAACGCGAGGCATTCCTTGAATGTGTGCAGAAAATTGGTCATGTTCTCCTCCATCTCAGCGTCTGAGATGTCCACACTTAGTACCCTGGAAAGCGTATCTCGATTAACTACAATCGACTAATAAAAATTTGGTTTCTAAAAGAGTAATTGCTGAGTTTCTTGCTGGATTCTTTTCAGCAAAACCGACCTTCCGAATCCGGTAATAGATTCTGACGATTTGAAAGTGCTTGCCTGTAAAGTCTAGTCAAATAAAGATCTTTTTGAGTTTGAGTTTGAACGTTATAGGAATTTTGGAAGCTTTGTCTGTTTGTTTGTTTGTAATGAACCTTTCTTTCTGACATACACACAATGTGACACAATACGTAGAAGATCATCCAGTATCAACACAATCACAAACAATATCATGCGACATTGTGTGATGTCACAAATAGGCCCCGACACAGCATACAACTGAGGCTGCGGGTAACAACCTCACTTACTGATTTTCAGTCGACAACTACTTTAGTTCATGACATCACAGGCGCCATGTACAAAAAATGTGAAAAAGTAATAAAACTAAACGAAAATAATACAAAAAAAAACGATTAAATTAACACAATGATAGAACTTGACAGTTAAATTAAAAGTAAACTACCTACACCCCGCCTCCCCCCGCGGCCCCCCTCCCTAGTGTGATGAGAGTGGTCCTCACCCGTGTATGGCCCCGGCGAGCATGGCGCAGTGCTCGCTGTAGACGGGCAGCGTGTGGGCCAGCGCGCCCCCCGCCTCCCCGCCTCCCCCCGCGGCCCCCCTCCCTAGTGTGATGAGAGTGGTCCTCACCCGTGTATGGCCCCGGCGAGCATGGCGCAGTGCTCGCTGTAGACGGGCAGCGTGTGGGCCAGCGCGCCCCCCGCCTCCCCCCGCGGCCCCCCTCCCTAGTGTGATGAGAGTGGTCCTCACCCGTGTATGGCCCCGGCGAGCATGGCGCAGTGCTCGCTGTAGACGGGCAGCGTGTGGGCCAGCGCGCCCCCCGCCTCCCCGCCTCCCCCCGCGGCCCCCCTCCCTAGTGTGATGAGAGTGGTCCTCACCCGTGTATGGCCCCGGCGAGCATGGCGCAGTGCTCGCTGTAGACGGGCAGCGTGTGGGCCAGCGCGCCCCCCGCCTCCCCGCCTCCCCCCGCGGCCCCCCTCCCTAGTGTGATGAGAGTGGTCCTCACCCGTGTATGGCCCCGGCGAGCATGGCGCAGTGCTCGCTGTAGACGGGCAGCGTGTGGGCCAGCGCGCCCCCCGCCTCCCCGCCTCCCCCCGCGGCCCCCCTCCCTAGTGTGATGAGAGTGGTCCTCACCCGTGTATGGCCCCGGCGAGCATGGCGCAGTGCTCGCTGTAGACGGGCAGCGTGTGGGCCAGCGCGCCCCCGCCTCCCCGCCTCCCCCCGCGGCCCCCCTCCCTAGTGTGATGAGAGTGGTCCTCACCCGTGTATGGCCCCGGCGAGCATGGCGCAGTGCTCGCTGTAGACGGGCAGCGTGTGGGCCAGCGCGCCCCCCGCCTCCCCCCGCGGCCCCCCTCCCTAGTGTGATGAGAGTGGTCCTCACCCGTGTATGGCCCCGGCGAGCATGGCGCAGTGCTCGCTGTAGACGGGCAGCGTGTGGGCCAGCGCGCCCCCCGCCTCCCCGCCTCCCCCCGCGGCCCCCCCCCCTAGTGTGATGAGAGTGGTCCTCACCCGTGTATGGCCCCGGCGAGCATGGCGCAGTGCTCGCTGTAGACGGGCAGCGTGTGGGCCAGCGCGCCCCCCGCCTCCCCGCCTCCCCCCGCGGCCCCCCCCCCTAGTGTGATGAGAGTGGTCCTCACCCGTGTATGGCCCCGGCGAGCATGGCGCAGTGCTCGCTGTAGACGGGCAGCGTGTGGGCCAGCGCGCCCCCCGCCTCCCCGCCTCCCCCCGCGGCCCCCCTCCCTAGTGTGATGAGAGTGGTCCTCACCCGTGTATGGCCCCGGCGAGCATGGCGCAGTGCTCGCTGTAGACGGGCAGCGTGTGGGCCAGCGCGCCCCCCGCCTCCCCGCCTCCCCCCGCGGCCCCCCTCCCTAGTGTGATGAGAGTGGTCCTCACCCGTGTATGGCCCCGGCGAGCATGGCGCAGTGCTCGCTGTAGACGGGCAGCGTGTGGGCCAGCGCGCCCCTCGCCTCCCCGCCTCCCCCCGCGGCCCCCCTCCCTAGTGTGATGAGAGTGGTCCTCACCCGTGTATGGCCCCGGCGAGCATGGCGCAGTGCTCGCTGTAGACGGGCAGCGTGTGGGCCAGCGCGCCCCCCGCCTCCCCGCCTCCCCCCGCGGCCCCCCCCCCCTAGTGTGATGAGAGTGGTCCTCACCCGTGTATGGCCCCGGCGAGCATGGCGCAGTGCTCGCTGTAGACGGGCAGCGTGTGGGCCAGCGCGCCCCCCGCCTCCCCGCCTCCCCCCGCGGCCCCCCTCCCTAGTGTGATGAGAGTGGTCCTCACCCGTGTATGGCCCCGGCGAGCATGGCGCAGTGCTCGCTGTAGACGGGCAGCGTGTGGGCCAGCGCGCCCCCCGCCTCCCCGCCTCCCCCCGCGGCCCCCCTCCCTAGTGTGATGAGAGTGGTCCTCACCCGTGTATGGCCCCGGCGAGCATGGCGCAGTGCTCGCTGTAGACGGGCAGCGTGTGGGCCAGCGCGCCCCCCGCCTCCCCGCCTCCCCCCGCGGCCCCCCTCCCTAGTGTGATGAGAGTGGTCCTCACCCGTGTATGGCCCCGGCGAGCATGGCGCAGTGCTCGCTGTAGACGGGCAGCGTGTGGGCCAGCGCGCCCCCCGCCTCCCCGCCTCCCCCCGCGGCCCCCCTCCCTAGTGTGATGAGAGTGGTCCTCACCCGTGTATGGCCCCGGCGAGCATGGCGCAGTGCTCGCTGTAGACGGGCAGCGTGTGGGCCAGCGCGCCCCCGCCTCCCCGCCTCCCCCCGCGGCCCCCCTCCCTAGTGTGATGAGAGTGGTCCTCACCCGTGTATGGCCCCGGCGAGCATGGCGCAGTGCTCGCTGTAGACGGGCAGCGTGTGGGCCAGCGCGCCCCCCGCCTCCCCCCGCGGCCCCCCTCCCTAGTGTGATGAGAGTGGTCCTCACCCGTGTATGGCCCCGGCGAGCATGGCGCAGTGCTCGCTGTAGACGGGCAGCGTGTGGGCCAGCGCGCCCCCCGCCTCCCCGCCTCCCCCCGCGGCCCCCCCCCCTAGTGTGATGAGAGTGGTCCTCACCCGTGTATGGCCCCGGCGAGCATGGCGCAGTGCTCGCTGTAGACGGGCAGCGTGTGGGCCAGCGCGCCCCCCGCCTCCCCGCCTCCCCCCGCGGCCCCCCCCCCTAGTGTGATGAGAGTGGTCCTCACCCGTGTATGGCCCCGGCGAGCATGGCGCAGTGCTCGCTGTAGACGGGCAGCGTGTGGGCCAGCGCGCCCCCCGCCTCCCCGCCTCCCCCCGCGGCCCCCCTCCCTAGTGTGATGAGAGTGGTCCTCACCCGTGTATGGCCCCGGCGAGCATGGCGCAGTGCTCGCTGTAGACGGGCAGCGTGTGGGCCAGCGCGCCCCCCGCCTCCCCGCCTCCCCCCGCGGCCCCCCTCCCTAGTGTGATGAGAGTGGTCCTCACCCGTGTATGGCCCCGGCGAGCATGGCGCAGTGCTCGCTGTAGACGGGCAGCGTGTGGGCCAGCGCGCCTCCCGCCTCCCCGCCTCCCCCCGCGGCCCCCCTCCCTAGTGTGATGAGAGTGGTCCTCACCCGTGTATGGCCCCGGCGAGCATGGCGCAGTGCTCGCTGTAGACGGGCAGCGTGTGGGCCAGCGCGCCCCCCGCCTCCCCGCCTCCCCCCGCGGCCCCCCTCCCTAGTGTGATGAGAGTGGTCCTCACCCGTGTATGGCCCCGGCGAGCATGGCGCAGTGCTCGCTGTAGACGGGCAGCGTGTGGGCCAGCGCGCCCCCCGCCTCCCCGCCTCCCCCCACGGCCCCCCTCCCTAGTGTGATGAGAGTGGTCCTCACCCGTGTATGGCCCCGGCGAGCATGGCGCAGTGCTCGCTGTAGACGGGCAGCGTGTGGGCCAGCGCGCCCCCCGCCTCCCCGCCTCCCCCCGCGGCCCCCCCCCCTAGTGTGATGAGAGTGGTCCTCACCCGTGTATGGCCCCGGCGAGCATGGCGCAGTGCTCGCTGTAGACGGGCAGCGTGTGGGCCAGCGCGCCCCCCGCCTCCCCCCGCGGCCCCCCTCCCTAGTGTGATGAGAGTGGTCCTCACCCGTGTATGGCCCCGGCGAGCATGGCGCAGTGCTCGCTGTAGACGGGCAGCGTGTGGGCCAGCGCGCCCCCCGCCTCCCCCCGCGGCCCCCCTCCCTAGTGTGATGAGAGTGGTCCTCACCCGTGTATGGCCCCGGCGAGCATGGCGCAGTGCTCGCTGTAGACGGGCAGCGTGTGGGCCAGCGCGCCCCCCGCCTCCCCCCGCGGCCCCCCTCCCTAGTGTGATGAGAGTGGTCCTCACCCGTGTATGGCCCCGGCGAGCATGGCGCAGTGCTCGCTGTAGACGGGCAGCGTGTGGGCCAGCGCGCCCCCCGCCTCCCCGCCTCCCCCCGCGGCCCCCCTCCCTAGTGTGATGAGAGTGGTCCTCACCCGTGTATGGCCCCGGCGAGCATGGCGCAGTGCTCGCTGTAGACGGGCAGCGTGTGGGCCAGCGCGCCCCCCACCTCCCCGCCTCCCCCCGCGGCCCCCCTCCCTAGTGTGATGAGAGTGGTCCTCACCCGTGTATGGCCCCGGCGAGCATGGCGCAGTGCTCGCTGTAGACGGGCAGCGTGTGGGCCAGCGCGCCCCCCGCCTCCCCGCCTCCCCCCACGGCCCCCCTCCCTAGTGTGATGAGAGTGGTCCTCACCCGTGTATGGCCCCGGCGAGCATGGCGCAGTGCTCGCTGTAGACGGGCAGCGTGTGGGCCAGCGCGCCCCCCGCCTCCCCGCCTCCCCCCGCGGCCCCCCTCCCTAGTGTGATGAGAGTGGTCCTCACCCGTGTATGGCCCCGGCGAGCATGGCGCAGTGCTCGCTGTAGACGGGCAGCGTGTGGGCCAGCGCGCCCCCCGCCTCCCCGCCTCCCCCCACGGCCCCCCTCCCTAGTGTGATGAGAGTGGTCCTCACCCGTGTATGGCCCCGGCGAGCATGGCGCAGTGCTCGCTGTAGACGGGCAGCGTGTGGGCCAGCGCGCCCCCCGCCTCCCCGCCTCCCCCCACGGCCCCCCCCCCTAGTGTGATGAGAGTGGTCCTCACCCGTGTATGGCCCCGGCGAGCATGGCGCAGTGCTCGCTGTAGACGGGCAGCGTGTGGGCCAGCGCGCCCCCCACCTCCCCGCCTCCCCCCACGGCCCCCCCCCCTAGTGTGATGAGAGTGGTCCTCACCCGTGTATGGCCCCGGCGAGCATGGCGCAGTGCTCGCTGTAGACGGGCAGCGTGTGGGCCAGCGCGCCCCCCGCCTCCCCGCCTCCCCCCACGGCCCCCCTCCCTAGTGTGATGAGAGTGGTCCTCACCCGTGTATGGCCCCGGCGAGCATGGCGCAGTGCTCGCTGTAGACGGGCAGCGTGTGGGCCAGCGCGCCCCCCGCCTCCCCGCCTCCCCCCACGGCCCCCCCCCCTAGTGTGATGAGAGTGGTCCTCACCCGTGTATGGCCCCGGCGAGCATGGCGCAGTGCTCGCTGTAGACGGGCAGCGTGTGGGCCAGCGCGCCCCCCGCCTCCCCGCACTCCCCGCGCTCCTCCAGCGCGTGCGCCACGCCCCGCGCCGCGCACACCTTGCCGCTGCACACACCACACACAACACACATCACCCTACAATACACATTACACACACCACACGCACAATGAATACTGGACCTGTTCACGCTCACATCGCACCGCTGTATATGGGATAGCTATAGATAAACGTGGGTGAGATGGGATGGGACTTCTATTGTTGAACTTCCATGGGACTGCTATGGTTGGACTCATATGGGACTGCTATGTTTAGATTAATATGGGACTGCTATGTTTAGATTAATATGGAACTACTATGGTTGGGCTCATACGGGACTTCTACGGTTAGGCTCATACGGGACTACTATGGTTAGGCTCATACGGGACTTTTATGGTTAGGCTCATACGGGACTGCATTGGTTGGACTCATATGGGACTTCTATGGTTGACCTCATATGGGACTGCTATGTATAGACTAATATGGGACTTCTATGGTTGTACGTTTATGGGACTGCTGTGTTAGGACTCATATGATAATGTTCTTGTTATCTATCATTATTATTTTAAGAAATTGCTATAATGAACAAAATAATTCAGTCAGAATATCAACTTAATCTATGTAATTTAACTAAGTACTCACCAGTAACTAGAGAACACAGTCCACAGCCCCTCGAACGCGTCTATGACGATCATATCGTCTTCAGTGTTGCCGCGTTGCAGTCGCTCCACCGTACACTTGGCCAACTCCATGTACTCGGGTATTATTTGACACCTCTTAGCCACGTCTAAGCATAGCTCCTTGAAGTTTGACACTTCCGATCGGGAAAGCGTGTTCAAGTCTAAAAAAAAAATTACTTTACTATTTTTTTTCGTATTGGAAAACAAATTGTGCGTCCATCACAATTACGGTCAAAGTCTAATGGCACTTTCAATTCAATATTTCAATCTTATAAGACATGGGTTACGGTCCATAATTTAATAATGGCATCTTTTTTTTTATTACGAAGGAGACACTTGACCGTACATCACTACTGCGCCGGTAGCAGGAACATTGTCGACAACGTATTCGAAAACGTAACTCGCGAAATGTCAACATTGTCATACTAATTTTTAGTTCCACTTTTCACCGCCGCAGCGCTGTTCATTTTCCGATACAAAAATAGTCAAAGGCGATACGAAAACGTTGTCGACAATGTTCCTGCTACCAGCACTGATGGTAATAAGTCGCCGTAGCAAATAATTTACAGTACTAGGAGTATCTCTTTTACTCGTTACCAAGCCTACTACTACTCACCCTAGAAACACAACACTACATCAAAGTAGTGTAATTTGCTGCTATCTTCTGTAAGGTGGAGGTACCTCCACTGTACAGTCAGGGGGGTTTTAATTTTAATCGAACCTCTTACCTTTCCTCTCAATAGACATGAGCGAGTTCTTCAAATCAGTGATCAAGTGTTCAATGCGAGGGAACACGTCGTTGAAAACCGCTATCCAATGTTTGAGCAAACATTGGAGCACATCGGCCAACGTCCAAGGTGGCGCTTTGAACAGTACATACTGCCATAGGTCGTTGTACTTAGCGCGCATTTCATTCTGAAACAATACCAGTGATGTTTTCGATATTTTTTTTATGGAACTGCTTGCTAGAACAGCTGCTTTCAATAGTTCTTATCTATTTGTGTTTTAAACAGCTTGGCACCAGAGAAAAGGATGGAGTAATTAGCAAGAGAGAGATAGCATAAGTCATGTGATTTTCGATATTACTTTCTCTTCAATTATGTATTTTCAATAGCTTAGTAAGTAAAATAGAATATCGAAAGATACTGTAAAAAAAATGTGGGGTGAAAATGGGGTACGATCTGGGCTTGAGGCTTGGATCAACGGAACAAAATTTCTTTTTTTAAATAAATTTTTGACAGGTACTGAGCTAAAAGTGTAATTTTGTATAGTGGGTGACAACAGAATAGGTACCATTAATAACGATTTTTATCCGACAACGGCAAAGTCAAATAAAAGGGTTATGATTTTAGTAGTCTATATGTATGTATGTATGTATTTACGTATTTTCCTCCGTCTAAACAATTCATCCGATTTTGATGAACACGGTGTCAATCGATTCGTTATTATAGCCCGGGTATATATACATAGATATTAACCGACTTCAACTAAAGGAGGAGACGTATTTACCGTGTAACGACTATAACCTATTTTTTTTCTTCCGTAGTAGGTTAACAGTATTTAAAACTTTTAATTTACCTCCAGAATGTTGGAAAGCAGTTCGTAAACGGTGTTCCGGCAGTGTTGGACCTCCGCCCTCAGGTCGGGCTCGGCGGCGGATCGCGGCTTGTTCTCCAACAGACACTTCAGGTCGCCGAGGCTAATACTCTTGATCTCGTTGATCGTCGCCTTGTTGCATAGGTTCTTGTCGTTCGATAGTAGCAGCTGGTAATAAATTTATAATTTATGGAATTCCTTTTTGACGGAAATCAGGCGGAGCGGCTGAGTTTGTGTCATGGTGATCTTTGGTGTGTATTTTCGGTGTCATTTTGTGCAGCAGTTTCATTTGGTGACTATTTATAGGAACATTGGAAAAAAATAATGTAATATTGCTTTTGAGAGAAGTGAATACCTTTTTTATATAGCACACAAGCATACGGCCCACCAGATGGTAAGCAATCACCGTAGCCTATAGCCGCTAGCAATACCAGAGGTATCACTAACGAGTTGCCAACCATCTTGTTGATGAGGACTCACTGCTCTAGGCTAGCGAAAAGGAAATCATCCAGAAACAAAATGTAATGTTTTTGCCGCGGACATCCAAAAATCAAGCCGCGCAAAGACGGCAAAGAAATGAAAGCGTATATACTGTGCTACGTGCTAGTGCTACTCTTATGAAGGCGGGTGGATCTCTAAAACATAAATATATAACAGTAATGGCTTATTTACCACAGACTTGCCCCTCTCGGCCTGCTGCAGACAACAGTTGAGGATCTCATCGTCGGGGACTTCACACGGGTATATGTGAGAATTGGCGTCGCGGAGAGACTGACCTGCATATATTACATAAAATATCTGACCACAATGGTGCCAATACTGTTGTACGAAATCACTAAACTAATTTGACAGGTCTAACTAAAACTACTGCCATCCTTATTTAACCCCGCACATGAGAAAGGAATAGCAAGACTTTAAGACCTGTCAAATTAGTTTAGTAAATTTGAACGACAGAATCGACACCAATATGTACCCAAAACAATGACCGGTTAATGGCAGAGTGGTCGTTGCGCATATCGTGCGATCAGCGAAGTGAAGCAACCATAACTATGGTCAGGTATTAGATGGGTGACCATCCATACCATACGTTCCCTCCTTATGATAACACGCCATCACCTTCAACATACCAGTGGGTAGCGTTTACTTAGTTAAATATAAGCTAAGGTTGAAAATATTATATTGAAGTAATTTTGGTTATTTATCACTTTTTTTTTATACCACTAATGTGGCACACAATCATACGGCCCACCTGATGGTAAGTAGTCACCGTAGCTTATAGCCGCTAGCAATACCAGGGGTATCACTACGGGGTATCATATACGAGGGCAACACTAGCCAGACATGTCAAATATATAGGCTCCGTATTTAAAATTATTTTTTATTGTTATAATTGTAAGGATATAAACTATAAGTTAGTGAAATGTACTAATTAGTGTATAAATATAATCTATAAATGTTTGCGGAACTATTTGTGCAAGATTACTGACGCAAATTAAAATTAATCGACTTGTGTGAACTGTCAAGATTCAACGGCCGTAATTTTGAACATTCATGGAACAACATTATCTAATCCCGGAGAGTATTGTGTTTATTTAATACTTTTCTTAATATAAATAATTAAAATACAACAAAAATACTGTATCCAGTAGGTAAAACATAACATAGCTCATAACCTGTGAGCCTCGTCCAATACACACCTGGCACTGTAAGTCTCTCTTTGCTTGACTATCTAGTGGAAGTAAAGTTGAGGACAAATACAACAATTGCCACACACAATACCTATACACTTACACACCATAATCCATAAATTAATAAGAAACTCCTTTTGATTCCATCTGTACAAAACAACAATAATCAGTTCAAACAATCCTGTTGATTTCATACTCTCACAAGTCTTGTGTGTCTTACAGTTTCTCCAACAATGAATAACATGATGACCCGTAAAGCCACAGCCCGGGATGTGGAGGAAAAACTTAGGATGGCACTTCAAGAACTTCAATCTTCTAAAACCCTCTGTGACAAACTACTACAGGAGAGGGAAGAGAGTGAAGAGGAAGTCAGTAAAATCATTAGGAAAAATAGTCAATTGAAGAAGGACATGGCCGAGTTACACAACAAATATACTGAAGTCGTGGATGAGCGGGATCAGTTACAACACATAGTCTCATCATTCAATGAGTGCAGTGATACACATGAGCAGGCCCTGACTCGCATCTCCCAGCTGGAGAGCCGCTTGAGTCTGGCCCACACTCAGGTGAACAAATTGGAAACGTAGCGGGACACCCACCAGTCCAACACAACACTCAGTCTCTACGATGAATTGATGAGTACTGATTCTGGAGCTGTGCCTACTGACCATCTAGTAACAATTGACTTAACCAATGATATGTCCTCAAATATACAGTTGGCTAGCCATAATAAGTTAAAAAAGTATATTAGGGTGCGTAGGTACATTAGGAAAAACAAGAAAATTAATTAAATCTAACAAAAAGTTATATGACAGCATTAAGCTTTCAAAGGAGTGCATATCTTTGAGCCATACACTTGACACATATGTATGTGAGTTAAGTAACCTGAAAATTGCCTATGACAGAGACACCCAACGATTGCAATCTGACTTACAGAGTAAAGAACAATACTTAGTTGACTTGACATATAAATACAATAAAGCTCAGAAACAAATAAGTGAACATATTCTGGCAACAACAGAGCTGGTAGACTTGTGTAATTATAATGCAGACCGTTTTGACTCATTGACAACCAAGCACACATGTAGCTGTGCATATAACATACCATCAGCCAGCGAGCCTGAACCTGAGCCTGTGACACTGCCCTGTAAGTTGCAGGTTGCTGAGTTGGGTGAGACTGTGCAACAAATGAGACCATGTCCCACTAAATACAAAATAGTGTTGTATTCTGACAAAGTAGGTCAAGATTTAGGTTTTATTTTAAATAATAAAATAGCTCACACAGTTATTAATTATTGTATGCCAGGAGCCTCATATAGGCAAATTGTAGATAAAATAAGACAAAATAACCATGACAGTTCCACAATAATAATAATTTTAGTAAGTCAATGTCTAAACTTAAGCAGAAAAGAGTTTAGTAGTAGTTTTGATGTTTTGACAAGCCTAAATGCTGGTAAAATTTTATTGTGTACATTTCCTTATAGTGCATACTACACTGAGACTGAGAATAAACAGATAGCCTATATAAATAATCTAATGCATATTATGACGACATATAATGAAACTTTTAGTCTATTTGACACAAACCATTTTATTAGTGGTGTAAGACCGACTGGGGAATCACTATTTATCCCTAAGAAATGCAGACTGCATATTGCTACATTGTTAGGTTTTTATATTAACTCTGTTATATCTAATATAACAACGAATAGCTTAAGAGACGAAACAGTGCTAGGTAGTGGTTCTACTAGCATTGTGAATAGTCATTTTGACACTTTAAACTAGTCCGTAAGACAAGAGAGAAGTCGGATGCATGTTATATACACCTTTTACACCAAAATATTAACCGCTTCTCTGGCAAAATTCTCGACATAGAATTATTACTAGACAAATTTCCAATTGATTTACTATGTTTTACAGAAACTTGGTTAAAACCAGACACCATGCATTTAAATATTAGTAACTTTACAGTATGTTTAACAGACTCTCAGCGGAGGGTGGTGGATCGATTATATTATTGAATAGTAATATAAAGTGCAAAGATAGAAATGATATCACTAGCTTGTCTGTTGAGCGGGTTTGTGAAGCAGCTTGTGCAGAGATAGATAAATACATAATCTTATGTGTATATAGACTTCCAAATTCGGATATTCGTTTATTTTGTTCAACAATGGAGGCAATGCTTAGAAAATTATTTTATACAAATAAAAAACTAGTTATATGTGGTGATTTTAATGTAGATACTTTAAAAATGTCAACTGAGGCACGCTTATTTAAAAATCTTTTCAAACCTTTTAATTTAGACATTATATTTAATGAGCCCACAAGAATAACAGCCACTTCGTCTACCTGCATTGATAATATAATATCAAATGGAAATATAAAAAATAAGTCGTTAATAAGTGGCATTAGATCAGATCATATGGCTCAATTAGTTGAGTTGCATGATAGTGCACAACCTAGCACCTCTATGAAAGAGTGTAGACCCCTGTCTAAGAATAGAATGGAAAGGTTTAGGAAGAATTTAGAATCAAAAATTTATAATTCTAAGTCTGGTGAGCCCAATGAATGTTTTCAAAAATTACACAACGTTATATGCAGTGAATTTAATAAGGCCTGTCCTAAACGAAAGATGAAGCTAAATAACAAATTGGAATTTAGTAACTGGGCAACTAAAGGTATAAGGAAAAGTAGAGACACTTTGTATGAGTTGTATTATAAGAAATCTCATACAACTAATGAAGAGTTTTATAGTTACGTGAGAAAATATTCTAAATTATTTAAAACTGTTTGTCAAATAGCTAAATCAAAATATATAAGTAATGAAATAAGTAATTCCGATGATAAAATAAAAACGGTTTGGAAAGTAATTAATAGGGAAACGGGAAAGAATGGAATTAAAGAAAAAGTAAGCACACTTAAAATTAACGAGAATCTTGTGTCGGATAAGTTAGACGTCGCAGCAGCTTTTGAGAGCTACTTTGCCAATATTTCGTCCGAAATTACAAAAAACCTTAGCTCGTGTGCAAATACAGCCGAAGGCTTACTTAAGAAATCGTTTAATAAAGTTATTCCAGAGTTTTACTTTCGACATGTATCTTTCGACAAAATGCAAATGATATTATTAAAACATTTAAAACGCTCAAAATTAAAAACACGGAAGATTTATGGGGACTTTCGATTAAAGTTATTCAAGCAATTCTACCAACGATTGCTCCTATACTGGCAACCATTTTTAATACTTGCATTGATCAAGGCTTCCTGATTTAATGAAATATAGTAAAATAATACCGATTTTTAAGGCGGGATCTAGAGAAAATCCTTCTGATTATAGACCAGTATCAATACTGCCGGCTTTGAGTAAAATATTTGAGAAAATTATGTTAAATCAAATGTTAGGTCACTTTAATGCGCATAATATATTACATGGAGACCAATTCGGTTTTACTAAAGGTAGATCTACAAGTGACGCGGCGGCAAAATTACTGAAACATATATTTGAAGCATGGGAAAGTTCACATGATGCCCTAGGTGTATTTTGCGACCTATCTAAAGCATTTGATTGCGTTGAACATAGTACGCTACTGCTCAAACTAAAATATTATGGTATCCGCGGAAATGCCCTTGATCTTGTAGCCTCATATTTGTCCGGTCGTCAGCAAAAAGTCGGTGTCGGAGGGATAACTTCCAAAGGCACATTAATAAAAATGGGAGTTCCGCAGGGTTCAATATTAGGTCCTTTCTTATTTTTGGCATACATAAATGATCTCCCACTTGTAGTGGATAATATCTGTGACATAGTCTTATTCGCGGATGACACGTCTCTGGTATTTAGAGTGAGCAGAAAAGACAAAGAAATGATAAGTCTAAATGAAACGCTAGCATCCGTTTCTAAATGGTTTGACGCCAATAACCTAGTTTTAAATTCAAAAAAGACAAAATGTATACGGTTTTCTCCTCCAAACTCATCGCAGGTAGACACGAATGTACAATTGGATGGCAGAAAACTTGATTTAGTTGATAACACGATTTTTCTAGGTCTAACACTAGATGCAAAATTGCAGTGGGGCTCTCACATTGAGACTTTGTCAAAGAAACTTAGTTCAGCTGCGTTTGCCATTAGGGAAGTCAGACAATTGACAGATATTGATACTGCAAAATTAGTTTACTACGGATATTTCCACAGCCTCATGTCTTATGGCGTGTTATTATGGGGATCTGCGGCGGATCTGGATACGATATTCATTCTACAGAAAAGGGCAATCAGGGCAATTTTTGCAATGGCTCCCCAAGAATCGTTAAGAGAATTGTTTAAGAAAATTAATATTCTCACGTTACCGGCTCTTTACATCTTTGAGAACTTGTTGTTTATAAAAAAGAACATTAGAAGTTTTCAGTTAAATTCAGACAACCATAATATTTATACAAGAAACAGAAACAAAATTGTGGCTCCTAGGTTTAGACTAACAAAAGTAAACAAATCATTTATGGGAAACTGCGTCCGCTTTTACAATAAAATCCCACAATCTATTACCGAATTGAATTACGATAAGTTTAAGACTCATGTCAAAAGAGTTTTGATAAATAAAGCCTATTACATATTATAAAATTAATGATTATGTAAATGATAAAAATGCTTGGAATATATAGACTCACTCTGCACAAGTGGCTCCCCGCTCCTGGTAATTGTAATAGTTGGAATATGTATTTCATGAAAGCAGTGACAAAACCAACTTGGTAGCTTTCATTTTGATATTTGTAATTTCATACCAATGTCTAGAAGAATTTTTTTACAAATTGTTATATAATGATTGTTAAATGCAAAAAAAGACAGAGCACTGAGTTTCTTGCCGGTTCTTCTCAGGTGGCTTATTTTCCGAACCGGTGGTAATTTAGACCTTCATAAGAGCCTTATTAGGGCCTAAACTGAATAAATGATTTTTGATTTGATTTGGGTACCAACCATGTTGCTGATGAGGACTCACTGTGCTAGCAGCAAAACTACTAGCCCAGCGTATCCTCGTGGAGCACTAGCAACCTTACTTACCGCAGAAACACAACACTACATCAAGTAGTGTTATTTCACTGCGGTCTTCTGTAAGGCGGAGGTACAGTCCCCAGTCGGGCGGCTCCAATTTAAATGGGATAACCCACGGGAAATACCAAATCACCCTACCTCTCTTTTTAAACTACCTCTCACTTCTTATTACTGCTATTTTGTGTTTGAAAGCTGTTATTTTTTGTTAAGTTTTTATTTTTAATGTTTAGTATAACCGGGTTGCTAATTACAGAAGTTATTTTAGTTTATGAAACTTCGAAATCTGTCTTCTATTCATAAAGGCCACCACTAATACAAGACTGATACGAATATACGGCACCTATAGCCAGAATACATCGCATGCCATTCCACTAAGCCGAAATAGGGCTAGGTTACATTGTATTACAACGGTTCGGACAGCTACCTACCGACTTGCATATCAGTACCGGTAGCAGGAACATTGTCGACAACGTATTCGAAAACGTAACTCGCGAAATGTCAAAATTGTCATACTAATTTTTAGTTCCACTTTTCGCCGCCGCAGCGCTGTTCATTTTTCAATACAAAAATAGTCGAAGGCAATACGAAAATATTGTCGACAATGTTCCTGCTACCGGCACAGTTAATTGGGACTATTCTAATGTCCGTAAACACTACTGAAAAGTGTCAGTAAAGCAAAATATGACATGAATTTTTGATTTAAAATTCAAATTACTGAACCGATTTCATCAAAATGTATATTGGACCACCTAGAAAGTGTTCCTTGTCAAAACATGATGTTGCAACATTTAATGAAAAAAATCATTTTTGAAAAAATAATTTAAAATATTCTGTCCAGGATTTTTTTGGGCAACTCATTTTTAATATCCTTTCTAATATACTAAATTTATTATACAATGAGTTTTATTCTATTACCAGCTCGGTGAAGGTCGATGTATGGTCGGATCTCAGACTATAAGATTTTCTTTTAACTCGGTCCACCACAATTGGAGAAAATATCAATAGACATACATAAAGAACCTCCTCCTTTTTTTCGGAAGTCGGTTAAAGTACCTTTAATTCTGCTCTCTTCGGGTAAGGATTTGTACAAGTAGTCCATAGCTGACTTGGCCCGCTTGCATATGGCCCCGTTGCCATTGTTGTTGTCCTTCAGTCTGTCCAGCTCACTGATCACACGCCACGGTATCAAGAGTGTCGGTTGTTCTTTGTAGCCTGAAAAAGATACAAAATACTAGCTGTTACCGCGACTTTTTCTGCATTCTTTTAAGAAAAAATATAGCCTATGTCCTTACCCGTGTTATAATCTATCTCATTGCCAAATGTCATTACGATCCGTTCAGCCGTTAGTCGTGAAGAGGTAGCAAACAAACAAACAGAGTTATTTTTGCATTTATAATATTAGTACGGCTGTATGGATAAGATTCAACCCGAGATATTTTTTTATATATCACTAAGGTGGCAAACAAGCATACGGCCGACCTGATGATAAGCGGTCACCGTATCCAATGGACGCTTGCAACAACAGAGATATCACTAACGAGTCGCCAAATGCCAACGCTGTTGTTGACGAGTATTCGCTGCGCTAGCAGCATTACTACTCGCGCAGCGTATCCTCGTGGAGCACTGGCAACCTTACTTACCGCAGAAACACAGCACTACATTAAAATAGTGTTACTTGACTGTGGTCTTCTGTAAGGTGGAGGTACAGGCCCCAGACGGGCGGCTCTAATTTTAATGTGAATACCCACAAGAGATCCCAATTCTCCCTACCTCTCTTTTTAAGCTCATGGTGTGAACAATCACAGTACGTAAATAAGCTTAAATTTTAAAGATCTAAGCATACATAGGGACAGACAGACTTTGTTTTATACTATGTAGTGATTAGGCGAAGAAGACTGACTTTGCCTCTAAGTAACAAATAAATATGTACCTTTATAGAGGTCCATTCTGTTATTATTCAGGCACCCATAAGATAGACAAATTATTAAAGACTAGCGGCCCGCCCCGGCTTCGCACGGGTAGACCTTGATATCAAATATGTTGTCTACCCGTGCAAAGCCGGGGCGGGCAGCTAGCCTATGTTAATCAGTGATAGTGTAGCTTGCTAACGGTGAAAGAGTTTTTGAAATCGGTTCTTTAGTTTCGGAGCCCATAGACATTTATCAAATATTTTGTCTACCCGAGCGAAGCCGGGGCGGGCAGCTAGTATAATATATAGCCTATGTTACTCAGTGATGATGTAGCTTTCTAACGGTGAAAGAATTATTGAAATCGGTCCAGTAGTTTCGGAGCCTATTCAATACATACAAAAATACAAATCTTTCCTCTTTATAATATTAGTATAGATTTATACAAAAAAAATACCTTTTATATGCGAGTTAAGTACATTCTTAATGAAATCCAGCTCATGTATAAATATATTGGTGTCCACAATCAAAACAACATCCTCCTGTGAGCTAGAAGACTGTGTCACACTGCTCGGAGGTTTACCCGTCGGTAATAATATCTGTAACAAACGGTGTTTTAAAGCGTTTTAAATATAATAAAAGTATAGTTGAGGTTGTTATAGGCCTATAAACAAACAGACACCCAAACTTTAATATTTACTTTACTGCACTGCACTGGTAGCAGGATCTCTTGACTACATTTCGAAATTACAAGAAAATAGAAGAGAGTTAGGGCGATTTGGGTTTTCCCGTGGGTTATCCCATTTTAATTGGAGCCTGTAGGCTGGGGACTGTACCTTCCACCTTACAGAAGACCACAGTCAAATAACACTACTTGATGTAGTGTTGTGTTTCTGCGGTAAGTAAGGTTGCCAGTGCTCCACGAGGATACGCTGGACTAGTAGTAATGCTGCTAGCACAGTGAGTCCTCATCAACAACATGGTTGGCACCCCGTTAGAGATATCCCTGGTATTGCTAGCGGCTATAGGCTACGGTGACTGCTTACCATTAGGTGGGCCGTATGCTTGTGTGCCACCTTAGTGGTATAAAAAAAAAATTGTAACTTTAAAAATGTCAGTGTTTACAATGATTTTTAGTTTCACTTTTCGCCGCCGCAGCGCTGTTCATTTTCCCATACAAAAATAGTCGAAAGCGATACGAATCCGCTGTCGAACGCAATTCGATAGACTTCCTGCAAAGGCTATTATATACATCCGGTAATTAACTTTGTTTATATGTGAAGATGGAGCAATTTCTGGAAGTACTGAATCAATCTCAAATATCCTTTTACTAATAGAAAGCTTATTAGTGAGCAAATTAATGAGAAAAGCTAACAACTTGTAAACAATTATGAGCTGCTCTATGCCTACGCATGCATGATCTTAATGTGGTATGAAAACTGTAATGTAGGTAGTCAGTATTTATTAGTATAACTAGAAATAAGAGGCAACTGCACCGTTGCACCGATGTACCTTGGTCAGTCTGAATACAACTTGAATCCTATCAGATGTGTTTTTATTAATCTCTCGCTAATTTACCCGAGTATAGTTTATTTTTACACAGAGATAATTTCCATAGATGATATGAGAATAGATTATGGTATTGACAATAAGAAATGCCCTACATATTAAAAGTAGTTTGTTTTTTAAGTAGTTATTGTGGGTAATAATAATGCAATATTTGAGTTGTATTTGGGCTCTAAAACATACTAGGCCAACTAAACATCCAAGATGGTGGTGTCAAGTGAACAGGCAGCCAGTTGATGCATATAAATGAACTCCACACTGAGGTTTTCCCAAAGGAGTACAGCATGGAGTCCCTCAAGAAGGGTGTGAAGAGATTTTTGAAGGGTCGGCAATGCAAGAGTTATACTGCTGGTGTTGCAAGCATCCGTAGCTTACGGTGACCGCTTACCATCAGGTGGGGCGTATGGTTATTTGCCACATTAGTGGTATAAAAATAAATATATGGGAGAGGGCCATAACAATTTACCAATCGACTGCTAATATGTACGATAGCATATTTGATATTTGATAGCATAAATATTACCTCTTTCAAATCCACATCCATGGCCTCACAAGTATCTTTACAAATAGTTTCAGGTACATGACTATCGTCACTGTTCATGGCTTCAGTATTCATAGCCTCCTTACTCAATCTCATTCTCAAATTCTCCAATCTATTGTTTGCTGGTGAAAAACTCCTGGCATTCTCTTCTTTACAAGATACATTGTACGTAAGCTTGGATTTGATGGCAGAAACAAGTTTGCTAGCTTCCGAAAACTGTGGCGGCGTAGCGGGATGTTTCATAAACGGATACTCGGCGGTCTGATTGCAGATCCCTTGCTCTATATCTGCAAACATATCCTTCTGCTTTGACTTGTGACAATACTCCTCCGGCAATTGGGCTTTCATTGAAGAAATTATTTTGTTCGCCGCAAGGAATTGTGATGGAGATGGCATTGACTGTAAGCTGTCACTGCTCGGAGATTGAATTGTACTTTTTGATTCATTTAAAGTTGGACTTTTTTCATCTGGCTTTGAAATTTTTGGCTGTGTGTCTGTCTGGTTAGGGCTTGCTTTTTTGTTACCTTGAGTTGATGATTTATCTGTCTCTTCATTCTGGGATTCAGTGGATAATTGGGCTCGGAGCTGTGATAGCCGTGAATTCGCCAAGTTCTTTGAAGGTGTCTGTTTCTTTGGGGATGGTTTAGCCGGACTCTTTTTGGCAGATGCTGCACATTTATGTGGGCTTTGCTTACTCTTGTTAAGTTTCTCAGGTGTGGGTGTTTCTGGAACAAAATTTATCTTTTATTATTATCTGTATAATCTTCTCTTTATACTCTTTAATTATTTATAAGACTAAGGGACCACACAAGTGTACCTGATGGTAAGCGTTTATCAAAGTCAATTACCACTAGCAATAAGTGATTTCAGGTGTTGCCAACCCTGTTCTTAATGAGGACTACTGTGCTAGCAGCATCACTACTAGTGCATCATATCTGTCATATAATATGTGAATTTGTAGTGTATTTGTAGTTTTAATTAATTGAAATCAAATGTATGTCTTTAAGATATTTTTATTTGTAAGAAAAAGTGACAGAACATATTATATTGACATAAGAAAATTAAAATTAGAACTACTTTTTCTAATGTGCCAGTACGCGCACAATTCAATTATCCTGCACAATTCAATTATCCTCGTAGAATACTGGCAACCTTAATTACAGCAGCACTACAGCTACAGCACTACATCCAAGTAGTGTTACTTGACTGCAGTCTTCTGTAAGGGAGGTACAATCCCCAGTTGGATGGCTCTAATTTTATATATTAACCTTCAATGGTATGAAATTTTACATGTTGATACTTATACTTTACGCATTTATATGAAATATCATAGAGGGAAAGATCGAAGGCAAGCGTGGCAGAGGAAGGCCAAGGATAAGTTACTGCAACAGATAAAGACGAAGGCTAACGTTATGTCATACCAGGAGGTCAAAGAGATGGCTAACGATAGAACAGCTTGGCGATTGCTCCACTGACAAGAGCCTAGCTCTTAAATATATGATGATACTATTGCATTGTTTGACTTTGTTTAGTAATGTCATAATGTGGATGATAATGCAACAATAGTTATATTTACAACAGTAC
The DNA here is from genome assembly GCA_951449985.1 of Falcaria lacertinaria. Lineage (NCBI taxonomy): Eukaryota > Metazoa > Arthropoda > Insecta > Lepidoptera > Drepanidae > Falcaria > Falcaria lacertinaria. The sequence goes on from OX602115.1 coordinate 10,126,565, forward strand.
CACTAAATATTGAAATCTACATACATCCACACACAAATGACATTACCATCGGAAGCTGTGATTACCTATAATTGTGTGGACATCAATGTATGTTGTATTGTGCCATATTCTTTTAATTTTGTAGTGTTCTAATATTCAAATACATAATTAAATAAATTACCTTCCTTATGTGTCTTCTTGGCCTGGCTATGTTCCCCTCCATCACTTTTCCTCTTCAAATTTTTCTTTTGCAACTCTTCTTTTCTGCTCTTTTCCCTAAAATTTGCCTTCTCTTTCTTGCCTTTCTGTTTATTATCAGGGACTTTGTGGTCAGCCTTGAATAATAAAAAAGACATTATTGATTTATTACAAATAATGACAACAGCATAATTCTACCTACGTGCTGACAAAAATAACATTCAAAATATTCTTGACGCATAATTTTAACAAAAAACCAGTTTCATTGTACTATCACGGGTAATAAACGAAGAAAAATTACGAAACTTACCTCGGGTTGTGTCCACGAAGATTTACCTGTTTTCTTATTGAAATAGTACTTCCTGCCTGGGTTTGATTTTGATGTACATAAAACCCACCCATCAGGCAACTTTGCAGGCCCTCTTTTGTCAGAATTCATAATAAATTATTACAAATATTGTAAAAAAATCATTTACACATCACGAAATGAAGAGTGCAATGCTATTTGACAAATCAATTTGATTTGTGTTGTGTTCATTCGTGTGGGTTGTCTATGCTCCTCCCTTCCTCAGATACAAAACTGAAGTAGAATGAAATATTCTCTCTCTGTCTCTAATACTCTCTCTCTAGTACTGATTAATACAATCTCAAAGAAAACGTAGTCATTATGTACTCTGTGTCTCAAAGTATTATGTATCTCAGAGTAGATAATATACTACGTATTATCCATATCCAGTATATTCCACTTTCCAGTCTGTGTTCAACCAGTGGATTTTTGAGACGGGACAGCAAAGGCAGAACCTGAACCGATATAGTTATAGGAATACGTTCCTCGGAGACGATCCATTCCTTTTGGTTAGTGACCTTTCAGTTAATTATTTTAGCAAATTAATGCATACTACCTACATAATTTATGCTTAACCATTAACCACTATAACCACCAGTACCACAGAGTACATAATCACTACTAACATACATTCATCGATTCATCTAACTGTCGTGTAATTATTAATGACCATAGATACATTTAAAGTCTAGTAAAGTTGTCATCTGCGACGCAGTTCTAAACTTCTGTAGGTGGCATCGATTCTTCAACATGTAAACAGTTCTAGTTTAATACTTCTTTAATAAAGTTTTAATAATTTAAAGCTGTTTTATATTGTTAAATTCTATTTAGAAATTCATTTATACTCATTTTAATGATTTTATTTATTTTTATTTAACCGGAAAGTACATTTCATGTTTTTACAATTATTAAAGACAGTAAAATATAATTGTTAACAATCTCAAACATAATTTAATTAAATACACCACTAAAATTAAATTTAATAAGAAAAAAAATCAATAATGCTTTAAGAATATTTATTGACACAAAAAGATTAAACTATAAAAAGTGCTATGCTTAAAGTATAATTTTGATATTTACTAATTTAACAGCCTCTTAATATTTTTTTTTCTATGTACTCGCCATTTCTATGAAGCTCCATAATCCATTTCGCTTTGGTTTACGATGGTAACGCTAGCGCAGCGGTTGTATTCTCTTGGGTAACGCTCGGATCAAGTGGAACGCGGAAACACGCTCTCGAGAGCGTGAGCCGTGATTGTTGGGAGTGCTTAGTGGAACGCACCCTCTGTCTGAGGAGTATTTCGTCATTTTTGACACTCAGCTGGGAGTTTTTTTTGGCGGGAATCAGGCGGAGCGGTTGAGATTTTTTTCCAGTGTGTCGTAAATTGTGTTATAGTGATCTTTAATGTGTATTTTTGGTGTCGATATGTGCAGTAAAGTTTCATTTAGTGACTGATTTATAGGAGCATTGGAAATAATGCCATAATACGACTTTTGGGTTAAGTGATTTATCATTTTGGTCAATAGGTTACCTCTAATCTAAAGGCGTGTTACGATCTGCTACTGCCGTGGGTTGTCTCCAGAAACTCCATTGGGCGTTAGAATGCATGACACTAGGCATTTTAATGCGGCAAACACGAGAAATTTTACATCATGAAAATTCTCTTACACTCGACACTGGCAAAAATAGTCCCTGAAGGGATTGATTGCCATACTTAGGAAGAAGAAGAAGACACTCAGCTGTATTTGACATTGACAATCCAATTAAATTAACCGATCGTCGTAATTTGTAACCTCAATAGAACAATAACATAAAACTACACTTATAAATTAAAACTGCAAACAATGGAGAAACTTTTGAAATACGGTAGGACCATACGAAGTAATTGGAAAAAGTCAGTATTTGGTGCCATCGCGTTTTATTATGGTGCTGCAACAGTTAAAGAAAAATACGAGTGAGTAAACCAGTACTCCAATTTTATTTTTATATCACTAGGCTTTGATTATATACTTTCACTAAGTTGGCACTGATGGTAAGCAGTCTCCGTGGTCTATAATACCAGGGGTATCGTATCACTAAGGCGGTGCCAATTGGAGCACAGGCTACCTTACACACAGCACTGCATCAAAGTAGTATGATTTATCAAGTATAAATAAAAAATATAATTATCATCGTGTTCATCCTATCGACGGCCGCTGCTGGGTAACCATGACTAATCAACAGCATTTTTTTGCTTACCTAATCCAAACACTAAATTCATTTAAGACTGTCTTTTTTATATCCAGAATCAACATACTAATGCGAGCAGCATGCAAAGAAGCATGTCTGTATGGCGATTCTCAAATACCAATGGATAGGAACCCCACATTAATTACAGTTATACTGAACCCTGTAGCTAATAAGAGGAAGGCCAAGCAGGAATTTGAGAACTACTGTGAACCACTTTTACATTTGGCAGGATTACAGGTACCTATCTACATATATCTATAAGTTACTTCACCACTTAGCAACATAATATATAACATTAGTTAGTCAGTGATAATATATCATTCTGCTAGGGTTTATTTGTCTATTATTTTTTGAGTTTATTCATTACAAACTAAAATACAAATGTTTTCTCTTTATAATAGACAATTTATAAGTATTTATGTTTACATACTTTAATCCTTATTTAGACTTTACAAGAAAGATTGGATGCAACTCGCCAGAATTGGTAACAAGAACTTTAATTATTACTGGGCAAAGCCTCCCTTCTCTTTTCCAGTTTTGTCAATATTTGTTAGCCAACACACATTAAAACAAAACAGTTGTAAACATGACTTAAAATAAATAAATTCTAACTGGAATTTTCAGTCATTTCAGTGAATTTTCTGTCATTATAAATCCTATGAAGATGTAAAAAACATAATTATAAGGGCTTGTTAAAACCTTTTTTTCTTTTAATTATGCAGGTTAATGTAATACAGACCACATCTGAAGGAAATGCCAAGGAAATTGTGGAAAACCTGAAAGGCACAGAAGCAATCATTGTTGCTGGTGGCGATGGCACCCTTTCAGAATCAATTACAGGTACCTATTATGAAATTTAAGAAACTATTAGTATCAAACATCCTGCTTGAAACAACCTGCATTATGACTGTCCATATGTACTTTGTTTTTCAAAAATACTGTTAATTAAATATTATTAGACAATTTTCACAAAATATATGTGAATGAATTATGCATATATCAGCTTCATTTCTAAATATCAGTACAAACAGAAGTAGAATACTGGCATGTGTTTAGATTACTAGCTTTTTGCCATTATCAGTAGCATTAGGATGCTGCTAGCAAGTTGCTAGCACTAGCAAGTAGGAGGAATAGGTTTTGTTGTTCCATATATTATATAATATATATCTCTTAGTACTATATATAGTTTTTCTTCACTGGTACCTACTCCAAAAGATAATTATAAAGTGGCATATATTATATTACAGGTCTTCTCAGAAGGAATGACGATGCCAATCAATTCCCACTTGGAATCTTACCACTGGGCCGCACCAACTCTATTGGGAATGCTATGTTCCCCGGTGGGAAAGGTGTGGAGAAAGTGAAGCAGCTTATTGACGCATCCATGGCTATCATAAAGGGGAATACAGTGTGGAAAGATGCAATGAAGATTGAACCGTTACCTAAAGAAGAGGAAGAACCAAGCAGGCCAATCTTTGCAATGTCTTCCATGGAATGGGGAGCGTTTAGAGATACAAAGGCTAAAAGGGACAAGTACTGGTTTGTCGGCCCTTGGCGGGAATATGCTTCGTATATTTTTAATGGATACAAAGCGAATTTAGCTTGGGAATGCGCAGGGACCATAAAGTACACGCCCCCTTGTGCGGGTTGTAGCAACTGTGTCGCTAAAAAGCCAGAAGTAAAAAGAAAATGGGCGTTTTTCATGCCGAGTACACACGCCGCGCCCCAGGTCGACCAGTCCAAGGTATCGAACCCAGAATGCATGAAGACACAAGAGTTATGCTTCAAAACATGCGAGTTTAAAATTGAAACGCAGAACATCGAAAAGGATCGTTTAAATCAGCCAGCGCTGAACATAGTTTTGGGGAAAAACAAATATTCGTACACAGATTTTGTTTCTGAAGGTTGGAGTCGTTTGAAGAAGAAAAGTATCTTAAAAGGCCCGGAGCCTATCTATGCAAGGACGGTGGAGCTGTTGCCCCAGGAAGCTGAGAAGGAAGTCACTATAGATATAGATAACGAGGAGTTTGATGTGAAGCCAGTCAGAGTGACGTTACTGCCGAAAGTTATTAAATTGTTCTGTAAATAAAATGTCACTCTATTTATATATTTTAAATCGAAATGGTGCCAATTCTGTTGATCAAAATTACTAAACTTAACTAATTTGACAGGACAAAAAATTTGGATGGCAATAATTTTAGTTCTGTCAAATTAGTTCAGTATTGTGATTTTTAGGGTTCCGTACCTAAAAATTGTTTAATTTAATTACCATTCTTATTTAAATCCGCAAATGAGAAAGGGATAGCAAGACTTTTTAGTCCTGTCAAATTAATTTAGTTGAACGATTTCGTACAACAGAATTGACATCAATAGTTATGTATAAAAATCCATGATTAAATTGTATTATTGTTTGTCTCGTATTTGTTCCAATTTTAAATTCGGATGAAACCAATACCAGTAGGTACCATTTTTGAAGCCGTGGTGGCCTTGTGGTTGAAGCAACGGCCTATCATCTGATGGGCCCAGGTTCGAATCCCGGCCTGTACCAATGAGTTATTCTAAGCTTAAGTACAGTGATTAATCACACCATGAGCTTTAAAAAAGAGAGGTAGGGCGATTTGGGATTTCCAGTGGGTTTTCCCATCTAAATTGGAGCCGCCCGACTGGGGACAGTACCTCCGCTTTACAGAAGACCGCAGTGAAATAACACTACTTGATGTAATGTAGTTTTGTGTTTCTGCAGTAAGTAAGGTTGCCAGTGCTCCACGAGGATATGCTGGGCTAGTAGTACTGCTGCTAGCACAGTGAGTCCTCATCAACAACATGGTTGGCCCCCGTTAGTGATACCCCTGGTATTGCTAGCGGCTATAGGCTACCGTGTCTGCTTACCATCAGTAGGGCCGTATGCTTGTATGCCACCTTAGTGGTTTAAAAAAAAAAACATTAATTGAAACTTTGGTAAATTGTAAAACGCGAGTCTACAGTCACCTTCGGCCTAACAAAAATGCCTCCAAAAGAATAAAAAGGCATTTTATGTAATGCCAGGAAGTAAGACAAGCTTTGAATAAATTAATATATTAAGTTGTCAATTTAAAAATCATATCATAAAAGTACAAAATGTTCACAAGATGTTTTGCCTGGCATATTCCCACACAAAGATGGCGGCTGTGACGTGCACGTTCAGAGACCTGACGTAGCCCTGCTGCGGTATCTCCACACAGAAGTCCATTATCGGCAACATGTCGCACGGGATGCCTTCTTTTTCATGACTGAAAAATAACACACCAGTCTTTGTTTACAAAAAATTACTGATATTATAGGGGTTACTGTGGAAATTATTAATCTATCTTGCGCGGCCGCCATATTGGATAAAAAATGGCAGCATTTAGATAAACATGCATTGTCATGAGAAGCAATCGTGGATGCCATATTTCAAAATCGGACACTAGATTTGATTAAACACACACCAGTCAAGTGAAACTAAATAAAAGCTTGTAATAAAATAAAGTATTAGTAGCTGTGAGTTAGTGTCGTAGTGAAGAGAGGTAGGGTGAATTGGGATCTCCCGTGGGTTTTCCCATTAAAATCGAAGCCGCCCTTCTGGGGACTATACCTCCACCTTACAGAAGACAGCAGTCCAATAGCACTACTTGTATTGCCAAGTAAGGTTGCCGAGCTAGTAGTAATGCTGCTAGCACAGTAAGTCCTCATCGTCAACATGGCTGGCAACCCGTTAGTGATACCCCTGGTATTGCTAGCGGCTAAAGGCTTCGGTAACTGCTTACCATCAGGTGGGCTCGCTTGTGTGCCACCTTAGTGATATAAAAAAAAGTTAGTTTTGAGGAGTTCTCACCCTAGTAACAAGAGGGTCTTCTTAGGAAACTTGAAGTGTTGCAGACTTCTGCTGGTAGAGGTCTGCTCGGCCGCCACGACAGAGTAACCCTCAGCCTTCTTCCTGCCCAGGTACTCCTTCAATGGACGTCCGGGACGAACCTCTTCCACATCTATCCATCTTTCTGCTGACACACTGAAGAGATATTTGAGAGTGAAACTCATTGGTACAGAACTCCTTGAACCCAGACCATTTCAAATGAAAGCATAGTCCAAGTTTATTCAGTTGAAACTGGGCTGGCCCTGCCTACCGCCTACCCCTTGAAATTGCTTGCCGGGCTGGCTAATGCCAACCTGAGTCATAGGAACTGCTTATTGGGCAACCGGGCTTGCTACAGCCTACAAATCCTCAGAACTATTGGGCAACAGGACTGCATACTGCCTTCCTGAGTCATAGGAACTGCTTATTGGGAAACTGGGCTGGCTACAGCCTACAAATCCACAGAACTAATGGGCAACAGGACTGGCTACTGCCTACCTGGGTCATAGGAACTGCTTACTGGGCAAGCGGGCTGAGTACTATCTACCTGAGTCATAGGAACTGCTTATTGGGCAGGCGGGTTGGCTACTGCCTACCAGGCGGGTTGGCTACTGCCTACCTGAGTCCTTGGAACTGCTTGTCCTGCAGGCGCGCGAGGCTGTCGACGACGTATGTGCGCACTCCGAACACCTCCGCCGTGCGCGCCATGCCCCCCAGGTTGGGCAGCTTGTCGATCAGCGACGCCACCACTATCAACTCGCTACCACAGTCGCGCTGATAACAACAACAAAACATTACTGTTGATGGGTTCTCGTGAAAAGGGACGGAAGCGTGTTACGGGAAGCCGTGGAAGCGCGCGCTATTTGATTTGACCAATAAACGCGCGCAGTTGTAGTTCGCCGTCAGATGTTGCATATCGTATGCGACTATTGTAAGGCACGCTCGTCTTATTCATTACGATGGAAATTAAGTAATAATAATAATTATTTATTTGAATTAACAATGTTTTCTTAGCTGTAATACAGTGGTGACAATCCTAGTACCATAAGCGCCACCTGACGATAAGCGGTTACCGTCATTAGCGCATCTACATAGTTACATACTTACTATATTTTATATATACAAGTTTAAGATAGGTTGGACGAATTTGGGATCACCCGTGGGTTTCCCATTAATATTGAAGTCACCCGGCTGGGGACTGTACCTCCGCTTTACAGAAGACCGCAGTCAAATAACACTACTTTGATGTAGTGTTGTGTTTCTGCGGTAAGTAAGGTTGCCAGTGCTCCACGAGGATACGCTGGGCTATTAGTAATGCTGCTAGCACAGTGAGTCCTCATCAACAACAGGGTTGGCAACTTGTTAGTGATATCCCTGATATTGCTAGCGGCTATAGGCTACGGTGACTGCTTACCATCAGGTGGGCCGTATGCTTGTGTGCCACCTTAGTGATATAAAAAAAAACTAAATATGGCTCATAGTTACCTTTTTAACACCATGATAACAATTGACATCGCTCATATTCATCCAAGGAATATATTTCTTCTGGATTGTTCCTAAACATTCTTCATCCTCGTGAGTTTTGCTCTCCACATTTCTGTATAAACAATTATCATCATTTTGATCAAACTCAAATTTCCTCCACTCTTCTTTAAATTCCACTGGACTATTCCCAACAAATCCTTCTTCAATCTCTTCACACATACATCTAACAAAATCGAAGTCTGTATGTTCATTGTTAAAATTATTGAAGTATCTTGGCAAGAAATGATAAATGAAATAAGGTGTTATATTCCCGACCACGTCAAAATTGTTGGCAAAGTATTCTTCTTTCAATTTGATGTAATTTTTATCAGCACTACTATCAGTGAATGTGTTTTCGATGACTTCAACTATATATTTGTATCTCTCGTGTGGTTGGATACTGTAAAGTTTCGACGTTAGATACTGGGCGTGCAATCTAACACCAAAAAGTTGTCCCATTGTGTGCGAAAGGAGGGTATCCATCACAAATTCATATTCTTCTGTGCTGTGTTTTTTGGTCAAAATCCTTTGCTTTATCACCCAATACATTATTGAAAATTGTGATGTCATTGGGATGTTGTTCGCAACCAAACTTTGTAGTGTTTCATTGTTAAGTGTTGTGGCCTGGAAATTGAGTTCATTTTATCATAAATGTAAAGTTATATTTATAAAGTTATGGTAAAAAGGAACAGGCTATCTCTTCTATCCTTTTTCAGTATGTATTTTTTTTATTGGCAGAGCGAGACATCAGCCACACAGGGTGAAACCTTTCCATAATATATATCAACATCAATCAAATATTGTCTAAACAAAATTTAAATAATTTCAAATTTATTTTCATCTTGATAACATTTAACATCTCATAAGAGAACTTTTTGTAGTACCTACTGCTATAAATTAATATTATAAAAAAATAACTCACCTCCCTATAAAAATAGTAAGCAATATACCATTCCAAACAAATCCTGACACTTGGCTGATGAGGCAACTTCCCCAAAAGCAACAAACACCATTGCATTGTCTCTTTATTATTCAACCTCTTTAATAGAAGTATTAACAGAGTCTGTACAGCCTTTAATAAAAATCTGTGGATCTGAGAGTTGCCATGGTACCTTTGCTTCTGTTTGAATACAACATCAACTTTATTTATGATCAATGATGTAATCATTGCCAGAATCTCATCATCGTTGATTCTGGATAGTGTTATTAATGATAGATATTGTATTTCGTAGTTGAAGTGGCTGTCGCGCCTGGAAAAAAAACATAAGCTTTTGTTATAAATGGGATTAAATGGACTTCCAAGCTGCTAATAATCTAATAAGAATTAATGTAATCTTATTTTGAATTTTATTTAATATTATTCTCTATTTTTCTGGTTAGAGCCGTGGGTGGTGGCCGTGTGGTATGAAAGGTTGCCTGACATTCCGGCGACGGAAGTTTGAATCCCACTAGTATGTACCAATGAGTTTTTCTAATTCAAGTGCAGTGATTAATCACACCATGAGATTTACTATGTAGGACCAAAAAATCAAAAATCATTTATTAAGTTTAGGCCCTAATAAGGCACTGATGAAGGTCTAAATTACCACCGTTTCGGAAAAAAAAGCCACCTGAGAAGAACGGGCCAGAAACTCAGTGCTCTGTCTTTTTGAGGACCCTTGTGGAGGGCGTCAATTTTCCATTACTATTTTCTAGTAATTAAGAACAACACTTACACATCTTTTTTGTTTCCCTTCAGTCCATATTTAGGATCTTTAAGAATGTCAATAACTAAATTGTCTGCAATTCTGAAACAAACAATAAAGTATAATTTGACATTGCCACATTGAAAATGCAATAATTCAATATTTTTTTCAAATATACCTCTGATCTTTTCTGGGCACTGGAGAATAGAGCAAAATTTCACATAAAACATGTGCCATATGACCATGAATAATATTTTTAGTATTTAATTCCTTAACTAAATAGTAGAGTGGGGCATTCTTGACGACGCCATGGTCTACAATCTCAATACAGTATGATAACACTAAGTTATTATACACAGAATTATTTAATAGAGTATCTTGTGTTATTAAAACAACAAATTCCTTCATACAAGGCGTGTATTGATTGTTAGATTTCAACTCATCTATCTCTTTCCATAACCTGTTTATGAATAGTGTAATATTGAAGTCTATTGCATCTGCATCCAATATATTAGGTAGTACTATGTTCATTATCCTCAAAATCCACTTCAAACACCCATAGCCGCCGCATTCTATCACAGTTTCTATCAAATCTACGGTTTCTCGTATGTTTATATGTTTCTCTTCTGCTTGCAAATATGTAAACACGATCCTGGTAGATAATTCATAAAATATATTTCTCAATCTACCACTTTGTGGGTTTGCATCATCTTTGAATTTAAAATTATTGATGAGGGCCATTAAATTACTCAAACTCAACATTTCTTGTTGGTAATAAGTTTTCAAAACATCACTGTTATTTAATAAATGCAGGATATGGATAGAAACAATTGTTTTCGACAATTCTGTGTTTGTATCTATGAGAAGTAGAATTGAACTTTTGTACAAATGTAATAAGAGTTCTTTTAGACTGCTCTCATTTATGCTTGACATTGAATCTAAGTTTGAAAACAGTTCAACTGTATCTTCAATCCTCAATTTACATTCATTTGATAAAAGACTTAAAATGTACTGTAGTATGGTCTTATATTCTCTAGCAATCACAGTAGTACAAATTCCAAGAGCTGAATTTTCTATATCTTTGCTTTTGTTGAATAGTTTAGCTAAAAATATAACATCTTCCAAACATTCCAACTTATTAGAATATTGTCTATTTTGTATATTTTGGATTCTTCTGATTTTGTCATTAATCATGTCTACAAATACATTTATATTATCATTATTAATATACAATAATATGAAATTAATATCTATACTTGTTTGCAATATTGTCTCTTTAGTGACAACTGGCAAATTATTTCTAAGCACCATTTTAAGAGGATCATAATCAAGCATTTCCAATTGGAATGCTTTGTACAGATTAACCAACTGTGTGGTGTTAAGATGCTTACAACAATTACCAATAAAATGTGAAAAGTTTACATAAATCGCTTTCCTAACAGCCACTATGTTACAGGGGACTTTTAGTATATCTTTGGCAGTTGTACAAACATCATCTGCATTTATGTTCCAATCAGATTCCAGATGTAAATTGGAGAAGACATCACTGAGATGGAAAAATGCAATTGGGGACCATTTTACCAGTGGAATAGTTTTGAAAATATGGAAACATGATTGTGATTTTCTTAACAGAGTTGTTATCTTAACTTTCATGTCTTCAATATCAGTGTGGCTTTCATAAAGATTTACATCATTCAATGCATCTAGTAACACTAATGCATCTGAGTCAGAATTTATTGTAGTTTTTAATTTATATGCAATACATTTAAGTTTAACCTGTGTGTTGTCATGTTTTAAGCCCAAGTTGAAGGCATATTGAAGCCAACAATCTTCAATATCTTTTATGGCATCAAATAGCTTTAGCGATGGAAAGACTATGTTGCTCTGTTTTTCTTCCAAGCTATCTAACAATATAAAGAAATTATCCCATAAATTCTTATATTTAATTTTATCCTTCGGATCCCATTTTAAGACACATCTTGATTCCAACTTCACTTCAACTTTCCTGTTTATGTTATATAAGTAATCCACAGCCCTCTTTGCCAAGTAAATAGATATTTTTCTTGTTGATGCTGCATCAGATTTTAAGCCTTGTAAAACTAAATCCCAGAATTCATACTTGAATACAACTTGGGATTTCCATTTTGCACTGACATTGTCGTCTGAAGTAGGCAGATAATAATAAGAAAGCCAGCTTATCATTTTAAGAGCAGTTTCTGTGTTTTTTGACTGCATAATGTGACTCCAAACTTGTTCTAGAATGTTCAAGTTAATACCACTCTCAATTATCTTAGGCACTATAGTTGTCAAAAATGTATATATGAGTTTTTCATTTGCACTATTCAGTATCTGTTTAACTGGTATCTCAGAAAATAACAAATCTAGTTTCTCTCCACTTTTAAGTACTGCATCTAATATACTGTTGCACACTTGAAAACAAAGCATCAAATGATTGCTGCGTGCCGTGTCTTTTGTATCATACCAAATTTGAGTTAGAAAATGTTGCGAGTTACTTAAAATGCTTCCTGTTTTCAAACCAAGTACAATATTAAATATAGTGCACACATTGTTTATGTTTTCTTCATTTAAACCACTCAATAACTTAACTAAGAAGTCTATTTCTTCCGTATTCTCGCATTCAGTCTCCTCGCGTATGTTAATTAATTGTTTATACCTCAATAATTGTATCGCATTCGATAATTGTATGTTGGTATGGTTATTTCTAACCATAATAGATTTTAATCTTTGATCGATTACTTCCTCGTCCAAGTCTAAAATATCTAGAAAGTTAAGGATATTTTCTTCCGAATTCATGATTCTTAGATTTTGTTCCAGTTGTTTATAAAATAAAAACTAATTGATTAATTTATCATGCCTTCAGACTATGCTTCACCATCGCTATGAAATAACATTATAACAATACTTCTTATGGAAATGGTTACTTTACTTCACCGGTGATCTCCAAATTGGGTATTTATTTATTTTAAATTTAAAATACAACCCGCAAATTAGCCGAACTCACAAGTATGGCCATATTTATATGTATGACGTTACGTACAGAGTTGACAGTCGACAGTATTGACAGATCCATTATAAACAAAAAAGCTGCCAACTCGATAACACGATGACTGTGTATTGTAGTCTTTGGCTCTGCTCCACGACACAAGCGTAGGTCTGTAGACACAGCGTACTTAACAGTACATTATCCACCCAAGAGAATACAACCACAGAGTACATAACCACTAAATACAAACACTACGCTAGATTAACCACTACGTTTAGCGTTGGCGATTAGATGAGAGGGACAGATAGTAACTCAGTCTACGGAGTGCTTAATTTTGATAATTGAAAAAAAAATGTGTTAGCTATCAATTAAAAATAATCTAAAATGTCTAGCGCGATTAATTCGAATCGTATTCGAATGCTTTTCCTGAATTTCTAGAGACAATCCACAGCAATGATAGATTGCAACAGGCCTTCGGGTCAGGGGTATTATCCGAAATAATAAAGAATACATGCACCTCTTTCAAGAGCATACTTAAACATAAAATAAAAACTATATTTTACTCTTTGATTATATAAGCTTTTACCTCAGAGTAGAAAATATACTACGTACAACTTTTACTATGTATTTTTACAAGATGGGGTATCAATAATTTACATAATCTGTAAAAAGTATAAATTTAATCAGTGATACCAAAAAACTTTTCTGAATATAAAATACATTCAGGTGTTCACAGCACTAAATAAATAATTCTTCAAATTCAAAAACATATTTATCTGTTTAGACTATAGGCCCTAATAAGGCACTTATGAAGGTCTAATTTACCTCCAGTTCGGAAAGGAAAAGACACCTGAGAATATACGGCAAGAAATTCTTCATGTAACAATTATGATATTTTAAACAATATAATTAACAAAATTCTTCTAGACATTGGTGCCAATTCTGTTGTTCAATATTACTTCAACTTCAACTTTTTTATTAATGGCTTCTGCGGGGTTGCCACAATTTCGCCAATGTCGCGTTGGTAGAACTAAGAACAAGTGATGGAGACTATCTGTACGGTGTAAAATTTTATGACCGGTATTGAGCATTAGTACATTCTGAATTATATATATAGGGCAGCACAGCACTATCACAGGACAAATAGATATATAAAAAGTAATATGTACATACTTAATATTAATATTACTAAACTTAACTAATTTGACAGGTCAAAAAATTTTGCATTCTTATTTAACCCCGCTCATGAGAAAGGGATAGCAAGTCTTTTAGACCTGTCAAATTAGATAAGTTAAGTATTTCTGAACAACAGAATTGGCACCAGTATGTAATACCTTTGATTATTCAAAGTGTAGTACACGTAGTATATTATCTACTCTGAGGTAGTATAGTGGTTATGTACTCTGTGGTACCCAGTATTTTTTATTTTATTTGGCAATCTTACTTTTACTCCTCAAAAAACTGATGGATGTCCTTGCATTGTTGCCAAAGATAAAATAATAAAATCCAGGAATAATCCTCCATTGAATTCCCAGAATTTATTTGGGTTTTATAAATTAAATTGTTGTTTACACATCTAAACATCGGTGATTTTATTACGCTGCAGTTTCATATAAATAGTTCCACATTAGTTAGTGAATTTAATTTCGACGTAAGCAGCTATGGAAGATAATTCTTCGAACGATGATGAGGTTCAGGAATCTCCTCTCAATCCCAACTTGGGTAGTAAAAAGTTAAAATTGAATGATGGTAGTTCGCAGGATAGTTTTAAGGAGACAGGTAACTTGTTGTTTGGACATATGGATTTATTTGTGACGTAGAAAATAGTGTCCATTTTGATGTTTATATTTGGCAGTTTCGTCTAGCAAGGATGAGAATGTGGACAGTGGTGTGTCTGCAGACAAGTCAGAGAGCACGAGCAGTGACGACCGGGGTGCTCCGCCCTCGGAAGGTCCTTCAAACGTAGTTGTCAATGTCGGCCCCTCGAGCAGTAACATAAGTGCACTGTTAAGTTATATAAGGCGCCCGAAACGTACCAGAAATTATAGAAAGCGTAAGACTCCAGACCGAGATAGTGACAGCAATGACTCCTCGAGAGATTCAGATGATTTATCCACTGAGGAAATTGTCCCACCACCGAGGCAGTCTGAGCCGAACAGTAACTCGGAGACAGAAAGTGACTATGTACAAAGATTTATGGGAGTCAATAGCTCAGAATCTGATTCACTTAGTGGGTAAGTCAATAATGAAGTCCTAATTGTAAATAAGATTGATTTCCAAGCAGCGAACCATAATTTGTGTATGTTCTGTCTCTTTGTTTGTCTATACTAATATCAGGAGTTGATAAAATAACACTAAGGTACTTTTTATCCTGGAAATCCACTGGATTAAAGAAATCATACTTTTTTTTAATCCAGCATTCCACACCAGTAAAATCCAATTATTACAACATGATTATCATACTTATCAACACCAGGCTGTATACTTGTAAAAAAAATAGTATCATCTGCTTACTACACTTTAAGTGTACCATTTTGTATGCCCAAGTGCATTATTAAAAAAAAAACAAATAGTATATCTGTCAGGTGTAAATTACAAATTGCTGAACCAATTATACAAGAATTGGCTCTGACTATTTTGTTTGGTAAAAATTTAGGATACCTAAATAATATTTAAATACAAATTAAGTTTTGGATTATCTTTCTAAACTCATGCAAATTTATTTATTTTCTCTTGCAACTTGGACACAGTCTGAACAGGTAACAGTCATTTATTAGACAAAGAATTACTAATATTTTAGTAGATCTGATGGCCATATGAAATTGACTTTAAGCCAAGAGTGACATGGGTCTTTATACTCACTGCCTACCCCAAAAGGCACTTGACCTCTTGATATGTATGTATAAAATCTAAACTGGTATGTACTTTTGATGTGAGGCATCACATGCTTATCTGCTTATGATAAAGATGGGCTCCCCTACTTTGGCATTCAAAATTTTCTCTACTGACCTGGACAGGTTTTAAAAAAATGTTATCATAGTTATTTCATATTTAATTAAACCTTAGATTCCCAAAAAAAAATGTATCTTTTTTTATTGATAATAGATAATAGGCACTAATAAAATAAAATGCAAACTGAAGAGTAATTGGAACTGAACTTTGTTTTCTCAGGACACGCAGTTCATCAGACTCAAACGATAGCTATGACACAGATGACATAGTCCATATGCATTCGGGCGACACGGAGAGTGATGACGAAGGACTCTGGTCACGGTCCAATGAGAATGAGAGTGCGGAGGATAAGGGCAAACTACCCAGTGTGTTGCTCAAGACTAGGCCTAAGCATACTTATTTTATATTGAGAGGTAGGACTATGTTTTAAAGTTCTACTAATAGAGCCTATGAGATGGAAAAGAATGGGCATGAACACATACATGAATGTATTCTTTTATTTATGGGGCTTACAATTGAATATCATACAAAAACCGAATGTCGGCTCTTAAATTGCCATACTTGTTATCCACAGATCATGGCAGTCACGGATAATGGGTAAAAAGGGGTCAGAAGCTTGTATGAGTGAATGAAACAGCGGAGTGCAGCTGGAACTTATAATTATTGTTTTAAACTGACTATCTGATTTTTTTTTTACAGAAATAATGAATCGTGAAATGGGTCTTATGTATCCTTGCGGTAAAACGCCGAAGGAGGACGTCATGTTTGAACGTAAATTCTACGGATCTCTACATACAGTGTACAGGCTAAAAAAACTGCAAAGTCTAAATAAACATAAGGGCTGTGTCAATTCTATTAATTTTCATCCTGAAGGTGAGTGGTTCATTATACTGGCTTTTTCACCTCAGCCCAGTAGTTTTTGTGTTTATTGATTACAACAGAGGAAGCCAGAACTCTTTTAGTTAGAAAACAAAAGAGAAAAAAATATCGATATTTAATTAAATTATTTAGAATTTAGATGTAAACAATTTTTATATGATTTCTTTGTAATTGGATTTATTTTATTGTTATTTATTTTATTTCATGATTTTTGTACACACAACAAATTAAAAAGAACTAAATCACAAAAAGGCAATGAACAAGGGTTGCTCAGCCTTTTTATTGGCACAAGGAACTGCTTATTTCAAAAGAAATATCTTCCAGTAGACCCGCCAGAGGAGAAATTAAAAGAAATTTTATTGTAATCGAAATTGGAGTCTGTCCTGACTAGACCTCGACTATATGTATAGAGACCCCCACGTGACTTTAAAACCCTTGTACCTTGTTTGCTTCTATATTCATCAGTCCCTTAATACATTATTGGTATTGTTGCAGGCCATCTGTTAGCTTCGGGGTCTGATGACACGAACGTAGTTGTTTGGGATTGGGCGCGAAACGTGGCCCTGCAAACCATCAAGACTGGCCACAAGTCCAATGTCTTCCAGAGTAAATTCCTTCACCTGAATGCCAGGAGTCAGCTCAATATAGTCACGTGTGCTCGGGACGGACAGGTAAGAGAGATTTATAATACTACTTTGATCTAGTGTTGTTTCTGCGGTAAGTAAGGATGTGCTTCACGAGGGTACCTTAAGTATTACTGTGGTGACTGCTTACCATCAGATGGGCTGTATGCTTGTGTGTCACCATAGTGATAAAATAAAAGGGTTAGACTTAACCAATATTAATACAATTTTGCAGTTTGTGTAATGGGTCCAACTTGAGAGATATGATAGCTTTTATCTTACGTATATACGTCTCTACTTCTTAGTGAAACTATGGAATGGTGTAATAATACAGTATGATTTTCAAAATTCAATGATGCCATTTTAGTTTTTATGCGAATTAGGCCCGTGACCAAGGGAATATCTCGAGCGTTATCGGCCTTAAAAAATTGTGTGGTTCCCGAGGGATAGTAGAACCGTGCGGGCGACGCGGGCGAAAGCTAGTGGTACATATAAATATGATATGTTTTGTGTGTGGTGTCAGGTGCGCCTGGTGCAGTGCCCGCCGAGCGGCGGCGGCTGCGCGCGGCGGCGGCTGGGGGCGCACGCGCGCGCCGCGCACAAGCTGCACGTCGCCGCGCACCTGCCGCACCAGGTGCTCTCCGCCGGCGAGGACGGGCTCGTCATGCAGTGCGACGTGCGCGCGCAGCCGCCCGCCAGGTACACCCGCGCGCACTACCCGCACATACACTGCACTACCCGCACATACACTGCACTACCCGAACATACACGCACTACCCGCACATACACTGCACTACCCGAACATACACGCACTACCCGCACATACACACACTACCCGCACATACACGATCATTACTAGCCTATAAAACTGGAATGCATCACTTTGTCAACCTGAAATAATATCTAAGGAACTATAATTTATATGGATCATAATTAAATTGTATATGCATTATATTTTAAGTGGAGAATAATCTGGACTTCCTTATTTAAAAATATAACATACAGCCAACCTAGCCTATGGACTCTTGCAACACCAAAAGTATCACTTGCCGATCCTGCCACAATCATTTCACATCCTTAAAGAACCCTGTTTTGTACTCCCATGGAACAACCATGGCGGGAGATCATTGCTCAGCCTTTTTATTGGCACAAGCGGTCATGATAATTACAGTACATAAGCATCTAGATTGATGAATGTAAAAGAAGCAAAAAAGGTGTGCAAGTCAAGAGTGAAATAGCGATCTGTACTCTCTGCCTACCCCGTGAGGGACTTGGGGGGCGTGATGATATGTATGTATGTGTACTTTAATCTCCAGATTGCTACAAGTGAAGGACAAGGGCGTGATAATCCCGTTGTACAGCGTGTGCGGTCACCCTCTCGACCCGCGCGTGATGATCGTGGCGGGGAGGGACAAGTTCGTCCGACTCTACGACAGACGGAAGTCCGTCAAACCGGTCGCAATGTACTGTCCGAACTTCTTCAAGGAGCAGGCTGAAAGAGTGAGTTACAACATTAGTTAGTTTTCGTAGAATGTTGTTTTTTTTTCTCTAAGGTGGCACACAAGAATACGGCCCACCTGATGGTAAGCAGTCACCGTAGCCTATAGCCGCTAGCAATATCAGAGGTATCACTAACAGGTTACCAACCATGTTGTTGATGAGGACTCGCTGTGCTAGCAGCATTACTACTAGCCCAGCGTATCCTCGTGTAGCACTGGCAACCTTACTTACCGCAGAAACACAACACTACATCAACAAATGATGGTAGAGTTGTCGACATTTGTAAACAGCGTGCTTTTTTTCTTCTTCCAAACTATGGCAATCATTCCTCTTCAAGGATTATTGCCAGTGTCGAGTGTAAAAGAAATATCGAGTTTCTCGATACTGTCGGTTTGCATTAGAATGCCTAGTGCCATGCATTCTAATGCTTACTGAATGAAAGATTTGTATTTTTGTGTGTATATTTGTAATGAATAGGCTCGGAAACTACTGGACCGATTTCAGAAATTCTTTCATCGTTAGAAAGCTACATTATCACTGAGTAACATTGACTATTATATATTATACTAGCTGCCCGCCCCGGCTTCAAACGGGTAGACAAAATATTTTACAAATGTCTACCCGTGCGAAGCCGGGGCCGCTAGTAACTAATAAAGGCAAAAACAAATTTTGCTCTCACACACAAAGAGAAGGTTATATACGGACATGTACAAGACAAGGACAAAGCTGTAGTATATTTTGCTCGTTGGCACAGACCGGTGGGATTCGAACTTGCGTCGCTAGAATAGCAGGCAACGCTTCATACCGCATGCCTCTGGAATTACCCCATTGTTCTTAGGGAAGTGCCAAGGATCGCGTGCGACTCTCGATGATGCACCTGACGTGCGCGGTGTACAACCACGACGGTACACAGATACTGGGCTCCTACAACGACGAAGATATATTCCTGTTTGATGCTAAGCATGATGTCTATGATAAGTGAGTATTGCGTTCAAATTCAAATTCAAAAAGATCTTTATTTGACTAGACTTTACAGGCAAGCACTTTCAAATCGTCAGAATCTACCACCGGATTCGGAAGGTCGGTTTTGCTGAGAACAATCCGGCAAGAAACTCAGCTATTACTCTTTTAAAAACCAAAAGAATTACATACAATTTACATTTCAAATACTAACTTAACATGGATACCTATTTCTCAAAATAATATATAAAAAACAATTGATAACACTAAAAAATAATATTAACACATAGACAAGTATATAACGCAAAATTTTTGTTTATGTAATTTTCATATTTTACATAGGTACCTCTTCATATGAGTTGTAATCGAATCGACAAATATTTTGCGAGGCTGGTCAGAATGGTTTTATTAAAATTGTCTGTTACAGATGTTGAGACGTGAATCAGTCTGAGCTTTGGTCACAGATCATGCCAAAATAACTAATAGATAAGCATGTATGTATTTTGACTTTGAAAATTCTGTAGAAGATTTTTTTATTTGTACCTCTGCCTGTGTACTCATTAAAATGGTCAATGTGGTCATGAAAAAGGAACAAACATTTCTTCTTTAAAAAATAATTTCGGTCAAAACTGTTTTGTTTTTATTGCACTAAATTGGCGCGCGAGTTTACGGCGTCACTGTAGCCGTAGCAAGAATAAATTGCGACTACGTTTTCGTATCGCCTTCGACTATTTTTGTATGGGAAAATGAACAGCGCTGCGGCGGTGAAAAGTGGAACTAAAAATTCGTATGAATTTTGAGAGTTACGCATTCAAATACGTAGTCGAATGTTCTTGCTACCGGCTCTGATGGTAAGCAGTCACCGTAGCCTATAGCCGCTAGCAACACCAAGGATATCACAAACGTGTTAACAGCCATATTGTTGATGAGGTCCTTAGTATGTAACATTTTTTTTTTAATTTATCGACCTCCTATTTCCAGAGACACCGCGAGTGATATAAAGGAGGGCTACACTCACCGCTACAGCGGTCACAGGAACAGCGCAACGTACAAGGGCGTGGCATTCTTTGGTCCCAAAAGCGAGTACGTAGTGTCGGGCTCCGATTGCGGACACATCTACATTTGGGACCGCGAGACCGAAGCCCTAGTGCAGTGGCTGCAGGGAGACGTCAGCGGAGTGGTGAGTCCCAGTCTAAATCTTTCTATCACACTAATATAAAATAAAAGAATAAGTATATAATATTATAAATACGAAATGTTGTGTGTAAATGTGTGTTTGTACCACCTTCACGGTTGAATGAATTTGTATGATATTTGGAATGGATGTAGCTTATAAATTGGATTAACATATAGGATACATTTAAAGTAGAAAAAGGAAAAACAAATACTGAGAAATCTGTTAATAGGCAGCAAATAAAACTAAATATGTCCTGTGGGAAACTCTTGTATGGTTACTCGTTTTTACAATGAGCTTAATTAATAAAACAAAACATGAATGACATATTCTTATATCGCGCCATAATGCATCTAGATGGCCGCGCCGGTTTTTACCACGTATGTGTATGATACTGGCAGCCTAGAATCGATACACATCAGCAACGGCTGAACGGTGTCATAACATACAGTAATAAATTGCTTCTTAAGTAACTCCAGAAATACATATTTAATAATCTATGATGTGGGTGGCTTAAATAATTGTATCTTAGCAACATCGGTTCGAACTACATATATAGTAGGGTAATTCGAAAACAATATAAAGGAGTCCAACGACAATGATATGAGGGTTTTTTTTTTAATATTGCATTCTATGTTAAATGTTCCAGGTGAATTGTATAGAAGCCCATCCTCGGTCCCCAGTGCTGGCCACCAGCGGACTCGACAAAGATGTCAAGATTTGGATCCCACACAGTCAAGAAGACCCCACTTACGAAGGATTAGAGAGGGTATATCCGACAAAATTATTATAAATGCGAAAGTTTGTGTGTGTCTGCTCGTGTGTGTACCCTATTCACGCCGCAACGGCTGCATGCATTTCAATGAAATTTGCAATGGAGGTAGCTTATAAGCTGTTTTAACATAAAGGATACTTTTTCCAGTTATATTTACTAAAAAACACAACTGTGATGTAGTGTTGTGTTTCTGCGGTAAGTAAGGTTGCCAGTGCTCCACGAGGATACGCTGGGCTAGTAGTATTGCTACTAGTACAGTGACTCCGCATCAACAACATGGTTGGCAACTCGTTAGTAATATCCCTGGTATTGCTAGCGGCTATAGGCTACGGTGACTGCTTACCATCAGGTGGGCCGTATGCTTGTGTGCCACCTTAGTGGTATGCATTTATTTGGCAAATCCATTTTTCTTATAATATTAACTTACTATATATATCTATCAATGTAATATTTACTGAGTTTAAGATGTCTGATCATTTTTAAAATGTTTAGCCCGTACGAGCCGAAGACAATACAATCTTATGTATAAAATTCTCGTGTCGCGGTGTTTGTAGTTAAACTCCTCCGAAACGGCTTGACCGATTCTCATGAAATTTTTTGTGCATATTGGGTAGGTCTGAGAATCGGACAACATCTATTTTTCACCCCCTCAAAATGTTAAGGGTAGTCTACCCCTAAATTTACCACGCGTACAAAGTCGCGGTCACAGGTAGTAATTAAATAAATGTATCCTACTGTCCTGACTTCAGGATAAATAGATTAGGAGCCTTGTTTTTAAACTGTATTTATTTTGATCCTAAAATTATTTTGCGCGCATTAAAAATACAAATATGCTTCCTTTCAGGTGGTTCGTGAGAACAGCGCGTCTCAAGTGCGCAGTCCATTGTTCAACGATTTTTTACCTACACTCTATAGCGCGTGGCGCGGAGAGAACAGATTGAATTCGGACGATGACGGCATGCAGGCGTACGGGGGTAATATTGAGTTCGACGGGAATGTGTGTACTGCCTTCTAGAGGGCGGGGTAAACATCTCTTCATTTACATGCAGCAAACACTTGCTATTAAATTAATAATATAATCATAATAATAATAATAATGTTTGGATATTATCACACAGCGCCATCTGGCCCCAAACTAAGCACAGCTTGTACTATGAGAACCAGCAGCTGATATAATACTTATATATTCGTAAATACATACTTATAATACATATCAAACACCCAGACGCAAGGCAAGCATATTTGTCACATAAATGTTTGCCCCGGCGGGAATCGAACCCGCGACCTCTAGCGTAGCTGTCAGGTGTACTAACCACTGGACCAGCGGTCTCGCCTGCTACGCTAGACGTTGCAGGTTCGATTCCCGCTGGGGCAAACATTTGTGTTTGCCTTGCGTCTGGGTATTTGGTATGTATTTACGAATATATAAGTATTGTATCAGCTGCTGGTTCCCATAGTACAAGCTTTGCTTAGTTTGGTTCTAGGTGGCGCTGTGTGATAATGTCCAAGCATTAATTCAAATTAAAAAAAAATCAAAAAGATCTTTATTTGACTAGACTTTACAGGCAAGCACTTTCAAATCGTCAGAATCTACTACCGGATTCGGAAGGTCGGTTTTGCTGAGAAGAATCCGGCAAGAAACTCAGCTATCACTCTTTTAAAAGCCAAAAGAATTACATAAAGTTTACATTTCAAATACTAACTTAACATGGATACCTATTTCTCAAAATAATATATAAAAAACAATTGATAACACTAAAAAATAATATTAACCACACAGACAAGTATATAACGCTTGAATAATTAATCACTCTAGAACTAAGCTCAAGTCAAGATTACTATATCCTCGAACCATAGATTATATACTCAATTGATGATCAGTGGAACTGAGATCAAATGACAATTGAGTCTTAAATTAAAGGGCTTAGTAATCCTCGCACTATTAAGAATTTGATTTCGTGGTCATGTATTTTGTCGCGAGCATAAAAAGTTTAATACATTTGTCAATGCCGGTCGCAATATCCCCAAAAATTAAGGACGTTCTTCCAACAACGGTTTTCTTGTAAATACAACGGTTTTGGTGGTTACTGGTCTAACATTGAAACGCCAGTCAAATCTGAAGCCACATTAATTCTGAGTGGCCTCAGATTTTACAAGCAAAATTGTACTTTGACGACGCTTCAAATAGTTAAGTGGGCGATCAAACTTTGAATGCCGTTTCAGTATTCGGCCGCCTGAAAAAACAGCATTGTATAGAAAAGTTTTGCCAAGTATCCCTACAAAACGAAATAAGCGATGCTGCATTGAAATAAGAGGTGTTTATTTTACGTATTGTCTGCCATTTCATTTCTAAATCGCTCTTAGTTAATTCTAATATGTATATGTAATGTAATGTGTTACGTAGCTAAATGTAAATTGTGTTACAGCGGGGATATGTATTCCGTGTTTCCTAATATTATGTATATATAATGTCGATCGTGTTGAGTGTACAGTGTTAAAAACCTGTGGGAAATACAATCGTAGACTACAAAGAGAGTTAAATAAGCAATTTAATAGATAAATTTATGTATTTTTTTGTTGTCTACTAAGTAGGATGCGATGAAAGTTCGAGTACAGCGTGGAAGTTATTTCAAAACACAAGACAAAAGGTTGCATCAATGGCAACCTAATATTGGCTTGGAGATCTCCATGTTTAGAAAACTATATGTAAAATGACGCATGCCGATGTATAAGAATTACTTTTGACGGGAAATAATGTCAGTTTTCAAGACCAAAAGCTAATATGTGGTTTACTACGAGTAGTTAATATTGGTTTTAGAGAAAACTGATAAAGGACATCATCCATTTTGATCCAAATCTGAAAGTGCCGGCATTTTTTTGTATATTCTGTTACAGCTTGCCCGTCTAAACATTTTTAATGTGGCTGAAAACTTGTATGACCACTGTAGTTGAGTTTATTTGAGTTCGAAAATCTTAAATTTCACACATTTCTGTTAAAAATAGGAATACAAAATAACTAACACAAATGAAATGTCCTGTAATGTCCAACTTTGGTGCCATAGCAATAAATGCTCAGACGGACAAGCTATAACAGAATATGCAAAAAAAATGCGGACCAAATCTCTATGAAACATGGATGATGTCCTTTGAGCAATTATATTATAATTAAAAAGGTGAGAGGTTATCTACGCAGCATTCAATATTTGAAAGTGGCACTTTCAACCACATTTATTAATGGACGGATGTCTTAATTTTCAGGATATAAATAGATACAATTTAAGTTGCGCCTGAGTGTGTGACAAAATGTAAGAGAAGTGGCGTAGTTTCCAGTGTGCCTCTCACTCAGCATGTATAAAGTGTCCCCATGAACTTTGAATTTTAATATCACTAGTTTCTACACGCGGCTGCGCCCGCATTCAATTTTTCGGGATAATAAGTATCCCATAGGTTAATCCAGCATAAAGCTACTTTCTTTCCAAATTTCATTCAAATCCATTAAGCGCTTGCGGCGTGAAGAGGGTACAAAAACACACATAAACTTTCGCATTGATGATATTAGTGTGATTTAATTTGAGTGCATTGTGTGCTGTGTGTTAAAATTCAGTGCCTATTTATCAAACTCTACGAAAGGCCGCGTTATTTGCCACGTACATTGAAAATATCTCAGAATGTAAATGAGAAATATTTATACTTGCATGCCTGTGATATACTGAATTGATTGATATTTAGCTATTTGTAAATTTAGCTGTTAATTATTGAAACACGATACGGATATAAGGTTTATTACAATGCCAACGGTTTAGCCGGTAGCCATTAGAATGTTGGTTGTAACGTAACGGCTACATTATTTGTTATGTGTATATATTTATCAGAATAAAAGTTTTGTTTTGAGTGAATTTGCAGTTTTTTCAGTTTGTTTCATGTATATTATTAATATTTTAAAATAATTGTCTTGTATTTATATCTACTATTAATTTTCGACGCCATACTTCTCATCAATAACTCTGCGATACTCTAGCGACAATATTTTATGCAGTTATTTACGTTTTAGCGCATATGCCAAACATTCTGTAACACTACTCATTTACACATCCTTGGTTAGACATGCAAAGATAACATACATGTATTATTCAAAAAGACAGAGAGAGGATACAATAGTGTCGATTCGTTTTTACAAAATCACTAAACTAAACCAATTTGACCGGAATAAAAGTGTTACTATCCCTTTCTCATGTGCGGGGTTAAATAAGGATAGCAATTTTTTTTTATCATAGTTAAAATAAACAGATCAAACATAACTTAGGGCCGAGGACATATGGTAATTTATATAATATCTACAAAGTAGGAAGTGTACAAAATATCAGACATAATTTATTTTTTCTGAGAAAATATGGGCCATTTTTTGTGGAAGATCTTCGGAAGCCCTTTAATTTCAGGCGTTATAAATATTTATTTAATACAAAAATTATGTTTGGTAGTAAATTGTTATGTAACGTTTTTAAATATTGATAATAACTTACATATAAAACTGTTTTATTAACCCCCAACGCAAAAATGTCAGTCTGTGTCATCGTAGCTCCTAAGCGGATGAACCGATTTTGATTTCATTTCAAAAGTGACTTAATCGAGTGATCTTAGCTGCATTACAGGATTTGGAGTTGGATGTTTTACATATTTAAATTAAGTTATTATGTACCTAATTATCTGAAATATAGTAAAATGTTTTCGTAGCACCAATTTATAGTAAATTTATAGTAACTCATATGAATCCTAGCTTCCACAATCATCAGTACCTAGGTCGCGTTTAGAACGTAATTCAATGCAGATTCGGCTTCTGCAGTGAAAAAGTCACCATTACTCAGTTCATAATGGTCACCATTTAGTTTTCAATGTATATAAATAGGTCCAAAAATTCTGCAAAGTACGCTGTTTGAAAGCTCTTTTATTCTAGGTCGTGAGGAATCATCTGTCCTTGTTTTCACACATTTTGTTATTTGTAATTGATTATCGGTTCCATTAAATATGGAGCAGACTTGTACCTAAAGTTAGTTTAAAACTGTAAATAAAGCATTTTAAATTTCCTCTTTTATTTCATTTCTGATAATTAAATCTGTATTTTCATTCCTATTTTAATCAATAAACAGATAACAAAATATCACTGTTACCTGTATAAACATCCTAAGTACGTATAGGTACAGAGTACATAACCACTACGTTTTACGTATAGGTTTAATATTATGTTAAAAATAGTTTTTGCAAGGATGGAAACCAAATAGGTAGGTAATTTTTAAATAACTTCCTCGATACGTGTCTTTTTGAATATAGGTAGGCGGCGAATCACACGTAAGTAATCGTTCTCATTTCTACAACTAGTTACTAACAACAATAAAACGCTGACAGAATAAAATAATTAATGAGCTACTGAAATCCCAAAACTCTAACCCCTATGAACTTTTTATTTTCCCGCTAATTCTTCCACAGAGACAGTGGCGCCGCGTACAGCCGAAATTTCAAACTAATCTGACCCGTCGCACTTTTATTTTGAGTATTTTCTTACAAAATGTTTCTCTATTGAGGTCATGATTGACTCCAAATAGCTCAAAATAAGTTTCAACTTGATTGTATCTGCATAAATAACTTTCAAACTCCTAAGTACCAGGAAATGTAACAACCAATTTATACCCACATGCTAGATAAAGCTTGTTAATGGCCGCGAGTTTTGACCAATCAGAAGCGCGGCGTGCAGAAGCCCGCGCCATCTTCGTTTCAAACTTGTCCCCGCGCTCGTTCACTCACTCAACTCCGTCAGTCGCGCGTCGGATCCGGGCAGCCGTACAACTTACTTACTATTTCTAGTAATTATTAGTACCAAAATCAGAACAATCATGAGCACCAATGAAAATAACAGTGAAGTGGCCGTGGACAAGGTCGGCGAAGAGAAGAAGGATGCGAAAAGTGACCTAAAAGGAGCCAAAAGGGCAGCAGAGGTGAGTGCACATGTCAAACAAATGTATTCGTTTAATCACTCGCCATTTTATTGAACACTATAAGGCCATATTACATCAATACTTTTCTATATATTCGTGGTGTTGCACAATATTCCACGTGGAAAATAGATATACGTGAGCATTGCTACGGGAGCTAAACTGACTAACCGGCGTATTTTTGGATGTCATATCTTTGGAGTTATGCATTTTAGCATGTGTGAGGTAATCGATGAGTCAATACTATGATGTCCTATGGTGCTTCCAACACGTGGAACACCACGTTGGTGTTCAATATCACGGGGTCCTCGATTTCTTAGCTTTGTTTACCCGTTTCCGATATGCAAGCCTGACCTTGATAGAAAAAAAAACATGGCGCGGGAACGTACGCTGTCCTCATTGATACCTATGGTTATAAAAAAAGAAGTATACATGTACTTGATAACGTTCATATAGGTGAATTATTGATTTTATGCCGTATCATAACTACTTAATTTAGACTCTCAGGGCTAATGTTCAACGTAGCGTGACGCTAGATGGATGGGTAACATGGCCGGCGCGAACGTCGTTGTTTAGTAGGTTGTAGCTTCACAGTCGCCGCGCAAATGTTATCTTTTAACGTACTCTTCTTTGAATGCATCATTTCTCATTCCTTATTATTATTATACCAGCTACGAAACTCAAGTCTGCTGTAAGTTAGTCACGCCATTAACATTTGTCCAATTGTTATTTAATTTCGGCACTTGCACGGAACCTAGTCAATGACCCGGCATTATTTGCGTGTACGTGTGTGTTGTATATTTAATACATTTCCTTTGTTCTACGACCACTTGTTCGCCACTAGAGTCGTATGTATGCTTTGGTAAACTGCATAAATTGAGCGGGAAACGAAAAAATAATGGAATTCACTTGATTTGGTGTTAAGTTTATATCTTCCGTCCTTCTCTAACAGTTAACTTGGGTTATACGAGAACGCATGGCATTTACGGTTAGTTCCATACGTATATTACGAAGTGTGAAAAGGTTATATTTTTATAGTACCTATCTGTCGCGTCAAAACGTGCATGGCAATGAACGAACACTACCTCTAGCGTTTTATTGTCATTTAGGCGGGCTTTTACTAGTTTCTCGTAAGTACGAGACGAGTTTGTGAACGGTTAGGTAGGAACATAGGAAGGTACGTATTATGCGCGGTGACCGCGTTCCGATCGACTCTGCCACAACAAAATAGCCCGTACGGTGCCGGCCCCGCGCTTTACGCTGTATCCCCCACACAACTAAATGGCCTACGCTTCTTTTAACGTTACGAATTTTTGTCACTGGCGGCGTCTGTTGCACTGGGAAAGGCGCATTTTCCACACAGTTTAAATCGCAAGCCGTTTGCGGTAATCATCATATCATTATTTGTTTATTTTGTAACATTTCGTTGTTTAACATGTGTATTTTTTGTTGTGTAGTTCATTCATCGGATAATGAGCAGCGTTTATTTGTTTTAGGAAAAAGTAACAGAGGCGAAAAAGGCGCGAAAAGAAGAAAACGGCGGTGGCGGGGACGACGAGCCGCACAGTGAAGAAGAAGACCTGGAAGGAGAGGGCGAGGGTGAAGACGATGATGATGAAGAAGTGGAAGGAGAGGAAGATGACGAGGAACTAGGGGAAGGAGATGACGACGATCTCGAAGGCGATGGTCAGTAGTTTTTACAATCAGAAGATTATACTAGTTTGGTATCACAGGAAGTTAATTAGGGGATATGATCATAATCATCTCTCAAGATTTTATATTCAGCCTAGAGTATTATGCATTATTCCTATCAGCGAAAACACTGACATCAAAGGTCGAAGTGTTATGAGTTATGACGTCTAGGTACTAATCAAACTAGCAAGACGCAGTTCATAACAGCATTTTAATCGTGCGCTGGTTGATTATAAACATTTGAGGTCTTGTCTCTTCAGCAGATGAGAATTCGGATCTTCCGTAGGATGTGTAAGATTAGCCTTGTATGTTGTAGGACGCAATAATTATGAGATTAATTCTTATCGTACGTACTATGATAACAATATTGTGCTAAGAACTGAAATTTACGCGATTTACAGGCTATTAATGTATCGCCTGTAATTGTTTCACTTTGTTGCAGATGAAGAAGTAGAAGAAGAATTATTGGATGAAGAGGAAGGAGAGGATGCGTAATACGCCTCGAGTGCCTATATGGACAATGTCACAGTGATGTGTTAGTGCTCGTGACGCCCGGACTGGCGCGGCCTCGCGTCGCCTCAACTGTCAACAAACAGACAGACCCAGACAACACTACAGACAACATACAGATCAACAGTTGAGAACATGCGGGGCCGCTATCGCTCCCACCTAAAACGGGTGCAGTTCTATTTAAATGACAAAATGTAATTAAGTCAAATTCAATGCAGTTTTCAATAATTTTTTACATTGTTTTTAAGTTCGGTACCGAAGCTGTATCTTTATTTTTCTCGGCTCGCTACAACGGGCGTATTATTAAGACTTAGTAGAATGCTGTTGAATTTTGTCATGAAATGTACAAATGTGTTTTCGAAGTAAACTTTATTCTAAGTGGAATCCACTGTGTATTCTAGGTTTACCTGTGAGTCCGTCAAAATGGTGAAGTTGTGATATTTTTCTACCCAACAGACTACCCGCTTAAAATAAATAGATATACCTATACCAAACGGCGCACTAATACATACACCTATGCCAATTAATGGCGCTCTAATAGTAAATAAGAGATTTAGTCACAAAGCTCAATTCTTCATTTCTTGCTGTTGATGAGAGTTTGTGTGTACATATTTAGCGTAAGTGAAGCCTGTGATTAATCAGTTATAATAGAACAGTGTGCTTGTTGCATTCAGGTTATGTTTTTTACAGGAATAAATTTAGTTTGACACGTTTTCGGTCACTCAATCGCCCCCTCGTTCAGTTAACGCATTCTGGATCGAACAATAGTTTATATTAGTGCATTTAAAAATTATGAAATGGCAGGCAGGAGTAATGTTTTGTTGAAAGTGACGAAAGCATCCAGGGGCGTCGGTTTGAATGAGGGAGAGTTCAAAATCGGACAGCATAATTCCGCTGTAGACGAGACGTGTGCGTATTCCATCAGTTTCATTAGAAAAACATCACAATTTTGCCATTAGGTGGGTATCTCGTGCACTACGTGCGCCGGCCGCCCGTTCTCCTGACGACTGATAAAGAGAGCGCGACGGTCGCGGCGACGCGATAGCGCACATACTCGAAAAAATACTTAATATTGAAACCGGCCTGTAATTTTTGTCCATACTAATATTTAGGATAGAACCTTCAGTTCGGTACTCCAGTGTTTCACGGTGTGGAATAAGAGATTCCTAGGTTAAAGTGAATTAGTAAGTAGGATGTACGACTTTTTTTATGAAAGGACGCTAAGGGAGCCCCGGGGTACGACGCGGCCGGCGGGGCGGCGGGCGCGTCAGTCCCCCGCCCGCGGCCGGCGTGGCCTCGTTCGATTTGCAGCGCCCGGCGTGGGTCCCCCGCCACCCGGCCGGCGGCGTCTACCGCACCCGCCCCGCACTACGGCATGCCAACGCGTTCTTCGCCATGGAAAATCACCCGTCGCGCGACGTACATCGTCAGCCGGCCACGATTATACCCAACCGGTGATGTATTCACGCTCGGCGTTGTATTGCGTTCGGCAGCAAATATAGATAGCAACATAAGTGTTTTTGATACTTGTTGAAACAGTTTTCGTTCACACACAGTCTTTTGCGGGGTGTCGGCATGATACTATTTAATTACCGATGATTAGTTTTATACCTGACTATCCGCGCCCCGGGGGAGACCGCGAGGTGTTATGTAAAGCATTTAACGAAAATGTTCCATTGGCGATTGAAATACCAAAGGGAACAAACATGTTTTGATTAGAAAAATTGACATTCAAATCAATTAAATAAAAAATCGAGTAAATCTTATTGTCCCGCCTTTTCATTTTTGTGGTAAGAATGAGCTGACGCATATTGTGCACGATGTACGACTTATGTGAATACCTTATTAGTACGATTTTATTTATTTGTGATGTTGACACATGATTTTCTACAAGGACGAAAATGTAAATACAACCGATTTTAAGTAAAACGTTATTTTGTTTTCAAGCTTATTTATTTGTCCCGTAAAAATCGGATTGTTTTCCTAAAGCCGTAATCCTCAATTCGCAAGATGGGTCAATACAATAATAATGTTAAAGATAGCGTTATAAAAATAAATATGGCGCGCAATCGCGACTAAAGGCGCAATTACACCAAGCACATACTTTTAACCTAGCACTGCGCCACTGAAACTACCTCAATTAATAGTACCTTTACAAGCACTACTAGGTAAGTAGGTACTATGTCTACTATAGTTGTCACTATAAATGAAATGACAATGACTGCATTTGTTCTCGTCTTGCTTTCATTCAATATTTTAGGGAAAACATTTTGATACCTAGGTATATGAATCAAAGTGCAGATTATTGCCCCAAAAACTGTTAATGGCGTGTTTTAAGGTAAGAAAAACAATAGTGAATTAAGTCAAGAAGTGCTGTCAAATGAAATAAGGGGAATAAAAGGATTGATGAACGGAACACGTGGCCTTTGGTTATGGGTAAGGAGGTACCTATTTGAAATTAATTAGTATTTTAAAATTAAATTTGCCCGCCATAACAATACAATCCCCCTGCCTTACGCAATGTTAGTCTGCAAGGGGCAAGTCACCCTATTTTCGTATGGTGGTATTATTATTTTGCCGATTCCTTTACAAAACAGAAAGAAATAAAAGACAGCAAGAAATGCTTGTCAGAGATAAAAACAAAACAAGATTATGCGTTTCCATGGAAATAGTGCTTATGGAGTAGGTAGCTAGCCATATAGGTACATGTTGCTACTGTCTTTCTAGGTACTTCCAAGGCTTTTAGTAACTGCTAACTTAGATCGTCAGGTAGGTACCCCTACCAGCACTAATCTACGGTCTACCGTCCCGGCTTTTTGAAAAGTCAACGAACAAACAAAAATCTAGGTTATCAGTTTTGGGCGACTACGCGACGAGACGTGCCCGCCCACAACAACGTAAATGTGAAAAATAAAAAACGCCATATGTATGAATACGCCTTTATAGACTACAGTATCCACCTAGCGACATCTGTCGGATAAAGTTCAAAAATGATTACAACGTGGTGCTAGGGAACTTCATAGTTACAGGAAACTCCTTGTAGATGGCAGTAGTCAGCTTGTGATACAGATTAGGTAACTATCGTAATCGTAGTGTTTTCGCATTATTCTTGGGTAGGTACCTCACGTTTTTATTGTTGTCGAGGAAGAAACCCTCAAAAGGTACCCGCCTAATTCCTATTATATATTATTGTTTATTATTATAAATTACAGAAGGATGAATTAAAAATATTGATGCATCTTATCTTACATCTAAAAGGAAGCAATTCTGTTCGAAGAATTTTACTTTTCTATTTACAGATGTACCTTCATAAGCATCCTTTTTTAAATGTTGGTGGCAACTCTGCGGGTGGGTATGAAATAAGTCCTTATTCTGGTTAAGTTATGAAACGTAGATGTGAGTTACCGAGTATGAATGAATGATTAGTGGTTTTAATACTATGTACTCTGTGGAGTCAGTCAGAGTGAGCTGTCAGTTGACTTGACAGTAGACGTGCGCGACGGACAACGGATGCGGATGGATGGATGACTTATTTATTTAGTTCGTTGAAAACAGCGGGCATAGTTTCACGTGTTTCATTCATTAGTCACACCGGCATTCACTTTCGCGATCTTTTATTAATTTGACCTTTAAAACGATAATTTATTTCGTTGATTTGTGGGGGTCACTGTTGCATATCCGAACGTAATTTTATGTTTTTAAAGGGTGCTTGGCGCTAAAATGTAAAAGTTGTGAACTTGTGAAGTGACAAAGTGTAGGGTAGGAACAGCTAAAGTAAAGGGATTTCTCTTCGAAGGTGGGTTTGTTCAGATAAAGATTCTATTTGAAATATTTAATAATATAATTCTATTACTCATGTACCTTATATCGCTTTTTGATTAGATTAGCAAACTACCTACTTACTCTATTTTGTGCTACATTCGATAAAAAATCTCGATGTTTTTGGCGAAAGGATAACAACAAACAAATCTTATTTAACGTAGGGAAATCTCATTAAGTAAAACTGTTGGCGGCCGAAAAGACTGGCATTTCTTTGGTTTTTATATTAAAAAATATTCGTGACATATTTTTTTCTTGTCTCAGTCAAGTCTTAGTCATAAGCTGAAAGTTGTGTGAACTATATAAATAAAATAAAACAGTGGTTTAACATATTACGTTCAGTATAATTCTCCTCGGTTGCTCTTATCTGGATTATCTCGTGGCTCATCCTCTCCAATACCTACTAGTCCGTTCAGCTTCGTAGCTTGCCCCCCAGCAACGCCCTAAGTCGAGGTCCGAGCCCTACTATGAGGCGCCTTTAGCCCTAAAGTGTTTTTATTGTGCCTGGCTGGAGGCCACTCTGCTACGGTAATGTTTATAATGGGTAATCTACCATTACCGTGGCCTTGGTCCCGTTTTGTCGACTTCAAGCTATGAGATGCAACAAAAAATTTTGCTTCGTATGAATTCATGCTAACGAACTACAACCTTCTCTATGACAATTCTTATCATTAAACTAAGTGAAGGTTGGTGACATTATGTTAGATAGCCACTAGGAAGCTAACTAGGGTTGTCACCTTTTTGAAGATTTTTTTTGTTTGAGTTATAACGATATAGTATATTTGAGCAATTTTGGTGAAAAATACTAAGTTAACATTTATTTCGCGCAATGGTATGTTCCAGTTGCCAGTTAATATAAAAAAGCCCGCCAATTGAATGAGTAATGAAAATATAGTACACTAGCTGACCCGACAGGCGATATCCTGTCTTAGCTATGAATTCATATGTCAAATACACCATAGCAAAAAAGACCTTTAGATTATCGCGAAATTAAAATGGTTCAGGTTTTTTTTCAATTTCTTTTTCATAAGTACCTCTTCCTGGCTATAACAAACACAAATAAAGAAGAATTAGCGAAATCGGTCCAGCCATTCACGCGTGATGCCGTGACCAAGGGAAATAGGGTTTTAAGAGAGGTAGGGCGATTTGGGATTCCCGTGGGTTATCCCATTCAAATTGGAGCCGCCCAACTGGGGACTGTACCCTCCGCCTTACAGAAGACCGCAGTGAAATAACACTACTTGATGTAGTGTTGTGTTTCTGTGGTAAGTAAGGTTGCCAGTGCTCCACGAGGATACGCTGGGCTAGTAGTATTGCTGCTAGCACAGTGAGTCCTCATCAGCGACATGGTTGGCACCCCGTAGTGATACCCCTGGTATTGCTAGCGGCTATAGGCTACGGTGACTGCTTACCATCAGGTGGGCCGTATGCTTGTGTGCCACCTTAGTGGTATAAAAGAAATAGGGATTATTGTTTATATATATAGATTTCGTATTATATAGTTTTTATATTTGTAGTACAATTGGCCAACATATTATAATGTACAATACTATACGTATAAGATAGTACGGGTGAGAACCCTACACCTAGCCTACCTATCGGTCATATACCTATGTGCAAAACATAAAGAAATTGGTGCGTATTTATGCTTGTTTGTCTATAGATAAAATATATTGTAGGTATTTTGTGGTAGTTAGCTACCTACCTAAATATATCCGTGTGTATTTTATACCAACATTATGAAAGCAAGGTCTTCCCGCCCGTAGGTAGGTCACCCTACGAAGGTAACCCTTTTTTTCCTACCTCTAATATGCAAGGCTACCTATTTACCGAGACGTACAAATTGCAGTGACCACAAAACTCAATGCTATAGAAATCCTTGCTTACCATTTGGCTACGAAACGGAACCCAAACAATATGGGAACTCAATTTTATATCTTTTTATATCGTACCTATTCTGTGTTTATTGCATTTATTACCAGCCATTACGAAACGACAACCATCAAAAAACCAACAATCAAAAACAAAAAAAAACATTTATTCAGTTCAGGCACTACCGAGGCACTTATGCAGTAGTCAGTCCCAATTTAAAACGAAACATCTCAGCAGTTCAAAGTCAGTGCTTTATCATCGTCACATAAGATTTACATATTATTATTAAATCTGAGATTTTCTTGCAAAAGATCGTGTAGTTTACTTTGCGTAACTGTGTCAAAGTCACCACAGCTGTCTACGAGAACGATATATGTATTTGTATTACATTATAACTATGTATAGATATGCTTCGAACACATTTTTTTTATTTATCAGTTCTTGAATACCAGTCACCCTCACCGGTCAGTGCAAAATTGATTGGGTCCACTCAAATCTCAATACTTCTAATTTTCTTAGACATTCTCATCGAAATTGTCGACTTATGAATAAAACTTGTAAGTACATACAATAATTGCGATTTTAGGTGTTAACACAGCAGCATTATTCCCTTTTATACCATATATACTTTAATTAAATTCTCGAAAAGAGTTGAATTGAAGAAATATGTTAGCGTTCAGTTAGCGCTAAGCCAGCGTTAAGGTATCAATACAATCATGAGGGTGTGCGAGCGCTGCATAAGCACAGGAACATTGCTCCTATATGTCATATCTCGCTCGAACGTCGCAATAGTTTATTTCACATCGGCGAAAACGGCGGATTTCGCTGCAGTTTTTAAGGAGTTGCATATCGTTGAGAAAAGGGTTAATGACAAAACTACTACCTAGATTGGTAATGCGGCTATTTACTACGAAATCAATGATCACAGTCCGTTGACCTTCATCGATATTGTAATGCGTAGAGATAATCGCAAAATACTTATAGCGGACTGCAGTGCAATAACCGGTATGTTAGTATAAGTTATGAAAGTGCAAAACTATGCACCATTGTGAAACTACAGCTACTGGTGACGCGGATTCATTATAAATTAGCAATGATAATCTTAATTGTAGGTAATTACTAAGCAGCAATACAATGGCGAACTTAATATAATCACAACAGAATTAACTCCCGTAGGTTTTCCAATTAATACTGGAGCCGCCCGACTGGGGACTGTACCTCCACCTTACAGAAGACCGCAGTGAAATAACACTACTTGATGTAGTGTTGTGTTCCTGCGGTAAGAAAAGGTTGCTAGTGCTCCACGAGGATACGCTGGGTTAGTAGTAATGCTGCTAGCACAGAGAGTCCTTATCAACAACATGGTTGGCAAGTCGTTAGTGATATCCCTGGTATTGCTAGCGGGTATAGGCTACGGTGACTGCTTACCATCAGATGGACCATATGCTTATGTGCCACCTTAGTGATATAAAAAACAAAGAACACACTATTAATCATGACACTAGGATTCCTTGTCTGTACAGCACAGACTTTGATGTCAGAAACTAAACTATAAACACCCATATTTGTAGGATATGACGTGGTCAAAATTTATACAGACGACCATAAAACCTACTTCTTTGAACTCTGTTAAAAAACGAACACTCGACGTCAAATTAAAAAAACTGAGAAAGCTGTATTCGAATACGGAACTGCCCATCGCCAGACAGATCCACGCACAGATCATAATTTTGTACATCATACATGCTTTGACCATGAACTTGTCGGAAGGGGTCAACTTATTTTATTGGTAGACATGAGAATTGTTTAGTCTTGTTTATGATGCAGGCATTGTGTGGTTAAATGAATGAACCTGTTTCATACTTTAATATCCTTTGTGCTCGACTCTGTCACAGAATAAATATACTGTTGCGGTAGGACTTTGAGCTTGTGGCATACAATAGAGCTGTTATTTCCTCATTTAGCTACAATGCAACCGAATAGCTGTTTTGACTGCTAATGTCGTAAAAAAACTGGGCATGAAATTAGAACCTAAAGATAATTCGCATCACGTTATCATCGTCCAAATTTCATCTGACCTCTTCCAATCCGTATTAAATTCCTGTAATGTTTGAGCAAAGAGTTTTTTATCGAGAAAATCTATGGTTGGACTTGCTTCTTACCTTCTGTGTGGGTAAACCACAACCAACTTCCGTATTTGGGTCCAAGGGTCGGCCACATTTCCCTATGTAAAAATAAATACGTATATATGTGAAGATAGGCACATTATACCGATACGAATCACGTTCGGAGGAAGAGAGTCAATGTCATTGCTTTATTCGATGCGTGAGTAGAATAGCAGTGGCTTGTTTTATAAATGTATGATGCCTCATCATTACATCCTTAATCGTATCAAGTGCATCGGTGTCAGGTGCCTAGTTTGGAGTATGGCTTGGTTTACTTGTTATTTTCATAAGCGAAGGCTTATTCTCATTAGATCAAGAACTTTAGATTTTGGAGATAGATTTAACAATACACGTCTATTAATGATTACCTTCTATATCCCTTAACAAATTATTCGGTGGCTTTAATTTCAATTTGCGTTGAATCCTTCCTATTTCTTACTAATATTATAAATGCAAAAGTTTGTGAGTATGGATGGATGTTTGTTACTCTTTCACGCAAAAACTAATCAACGGATTTGGATGTAATTTGGAACAGATCATTTATAACCGGGATTTACACATAGGATTTTAGGTCCTCTGAGATTCTACGCTCAACGCGGACGTAGTCGCGGGCGGACAGCTAGTTAATAATAAACAACAAGGAATACTTTCCTTTACATAGATCTTCTTACTTACTTTATCAGTGATGTTTTATTTCTTTTAACACTATCATCACCACAACTGCTTTTGTAACCTTGCAGAGGTACAATATACGCATTTCTTATTTATTAATTAAGTCTTGTTTTGTAGCAAACCCTTAAGAAAATGTACTATCTCTCTCATTAATGTCAATTAGTGAAGCCTAAATAATGTATTTTACAATATCTACTTTTGATTGATTGTTTTAATGTTGTGTTGTCAGTATTATGAACAAGTTTTTCTTTCTTCATATTTCAGGCGCAACATGTGGTGCTGTGTTTTTGTGTTGGCATGTGTGTGCAATGCGCACGCGCTGCGAGTCGGTGTGGGCATCGCTGACGTTACTGGACCACCGGCTGAAATTGGTTTTGTGAGTATTCGGTTCATTTCCATAGTTTATTTATTCGCAATTACAAAAGTTTTAGATATAAGACAAATGATACCTAATGTACTTATAGCTACCAGCTAATATTATAACGCTGATTGCAATTATAATGCGAGATGAGAACCTAAAGGAACTTAGTCGTTCTTGCACGTAGTGGTTATGTACTCTGTGGTTCTTGCCATCTCGTGTAATTCGACGTCTGGGACAAAATATTCGGCAGCAAAATCAGATGTTTTCAGAAATTTTGTAGCACATTTAACAATTTACAAAGTTAATAATATGAATTACCATTTGTATGTAAATAGGTAAGTACGAACTAAACAAAACCTCGTCTGCCTTTACTTTTTGCATTGAATATTCGTAGTAAAGCTTCTGTTGTAAATAATTATTTAACACGTGGCCGTAGATTCCGCTGTGATTATCTTATAACCCGGGAAAGTGTGAACTTTGTTCATGAGGATCCCTGTTACCATGCATTCTGTTCCTTCGTAATTCGTATTACGAGAACTGGTTACATTTCCACAAAATCCATGTCAAGGAATACAAGCGTGCTTGACTGGCCAAAACAACTTTACGCAGTTAATACAGTAGGTCTAAAACATTAGGTATTTTAATACATACATTGTTTTCCTTCCTGTAGCCCTAGCAAGAATAACATATCACTCAAAATATCAATTCACGCGAATATTCGTATCGCCTTCGACTATTTTTGTATTGAAAAATGAACAGCGCTGTGGCGGTGAAAAGTGGAACTAAATACTAGTATGACAATTTTGACATTTCACGAGTTACGTTTTCGAATACGTAGTCGAAAAATGTTCCTACTACCGGCAATGGACTTTTTTAAGAATGTACCGTAGTGAAGCAATTAGATTTAATGCCGTCATCATTATTAGTATCCACATCGCGGTTGAATCAACGATTAGAGAAGATAATTAACGCGTACATTGATCAAGTCAAGGCTAAAATGGCCTTTCATTCAGTAGCCCTGGTTCTTAAAAACTACAAAATCCTAAAGCTGTATTTGGTACTTAGGCATTTTATAACGCAAACTATCTATTGCGTTTGAGACAGCTCGCTTATGTAAGTTATGAAGCATGGTAACCATGTAAAAAGATACAGACGCGGTATGAGTACTTAAGCCACTATTGACATTATCATAGAGCATACTGTTAATATCAATACCGAAACATTAAACGTATCATAGTAGGAGAGAAGGTAGAGGTCATTTTATTGAGTTAAGGTATACGTTTGCGTTTTGCAATTATATTTGTGTACTCTTAGACTTACAGCCCTAGAAGGCCACCGCACGTTTATCATACAGTGAAATAAACATTTGAGTTATTACAACAAAGGACGAACCTACCTCAAAATCATTGTTTGGTATTTTGTGTCTTTGGTTCTTTGAAAATTCGAAATAAAGTTATTTCGATTTTTTATATTCGTTGTTATTTCTTTTGGTTTTAGACTTAAGTATACGATGTATTTATAAAAACAGTACATTTGAGAATAGATTCAACTAATCAAGTTTCTTCATTGTAGTTTTGAAGGAAGAGGAAATCATCCATATAAATTAGGATATCGAAGAAATTGCGTTGTAGTCAATTCTTGATCGCTCTAAGCTGTATAATCATTGTGCCCGTTTGAATTGCCTGTAATGTAGGTTTACTAGGATGAACCGAACCAACCGGTCCGAGCATGTGTGGTATTGAGTAAATACGCGTTTCTAGACTGCCTTAATTACCATCTGATGAAAATCTTGTCCTGCGTCAAATAAAATCCACTTTCAATTACATAATTTAGTTGATATTCTTTGTGTTTTCCTAGATTATAATAATAATAATAATAATACGTTTTTTTTTATTTCTGTAACCAATAATTTCTTAAATTACTGTAGATTGGGACCTTCTATTAGATATAAGAATAACTGTGTCAGAAGACCCCGCTCTTCCATATCCATAACAATCCATACTTCAAAACTTATATATATGTATATATATTTTTAAAGAAATATTTTCAATTTCAATAATAGTGTGTGTGTATGTGCCTGTGTGTCTGTCCTAGTTATTTTATATATTATTGTTAATTATTAGTTTATAATAGTGCTTCAGTTTCTAGTTTTTAGTAAGTATCCAACTGGTTAGTTGTTTTTTACATTCGTAATATTTATTTGGATAGATATTCAAAATTTTGTTAATATCATTGTATAATCGTGCTGATCTGTTAACAAGTTTATTGCTAGCATAAGAACTCTTGACAGTTTGTACCACAATTGCTTTATCTTTTCTTCTTTTATTTAGAACTTTATCATTATATGGTGTATCTTTGTGAACTTTTAGAACTGTCTGTACACTGTAAAGTTTTCTGACAGACAAAAGCTGGCTTATTGAATATAGTTCATTAGTAGGATATTTAGGTACTAGACTTAATTTAATTGATTAAATTCAGTTTGGACCTTATACTCACTGCAGTGTTTATTTTACAGATATCTCCAAATGAGCGTGTCGATGATGCTTGTTATTGTTCACTGCAGTCGATAGGTTCTCGAACTCTATGTCTATCTTCAGACAAAGCATTTGATAACGAATTAACGACCTCGATGCTGCTCGGTCACTATTTGACCGTGACCCCTACTAATTGTGCTTGTTTTTACGGCCTTTACTAGTCTTATGTCTACCGTGTGATTATGGTATTGTGCTTTAGGGACTGAAGCTAAATGGAAAAATTGAAAGGTGGTACATTAGACCTTCATAAGTGCCTTATAAGGGCTCAACTGAATGCGGTTGTCATTAAAAACTATTTATACTTACTGCAATGCGATCAATTAAAATTTCGACGTTAGCATTTGCTACCAATTTTTGATGCGAGATGTCTAACTATACCGCCAATAAATACTAGTTCAAGCGAGACCGAAATGTTGAAGGCAGCTTGTCCACAGAGACTACAGAGTTCGACATCACACATCAAAAATTCTGTAGCGAATTCAGGCACTGACTGCTGATAAATTTTAATGCTAACCTAAGCTTTTATAAGGTAAGGTATTAGGTGTCGTCTTCGAAATAGTATCGGAATGAGTAAACACACTCAAAGCTCTTTTGAGCAACGTTTTGTTTTGGAATCGGTTTACTTTAGGTGATTTATAAATATTGCATACAGTTGCTGGAGCTTCATTGTTTCATAACATTCAGTTGCGAACTTTGATCGTAACATTTTGTTGGGAATGTGTCATTGTTGTATTTTTTGGATATGGTATAGAATGGATATAGCAAATTAGTATTACCCTTTGTTGGATATGGTCACAGATCGTGAACGAATTCTGTCGTCTGTGACTAATAGTTCTTAAATATTTTGAGCACTAATATACAGCGGTCTGTACGACAAAACTTATCTATGTTAAAAAATGTCATGTCAAGTCAATTCAAGGTTATATTGTTTATCATGCTAGTACCTCTACTCTGAGCTACTACGATTCTGTTAAAAAATTACGAACTACATCATAAATGCGAATAAGGAAAAGTTACGTTTAATATTACAAACAATTGATTACCGTAGCCTATGGACGCCATCTGGTTCACAGTGGAATTGTACTGACTACATAGGAGGAGCGATGTTTGGCTTCGATCTTGCGTGACGAGTAGGTAGAGGCACTATTTCTTTTGAAATTGATGTTATGTTTGTTTCAGATGGGCTACGCGCATTTAGAACAGGTGGGGACAGGTATCCACCTGCGACAGTTCTCTAGGGCGTTCATCTTAGAGGGAGAAGGGGACAATGGGACACAGAGGGTTGTGTTCGTCTCCGTTGATGCTGCTATGATGGGGATCGGAGTGCGGAAAGAGGTATGACTTATCTGATGACTAGTATGATGAAACGAGACAGTCATAGATAATAAATTCCAGTAAAGAATAGATTCACACAAAGGCTGGGTGGAATTAACTTCAAATAAAAATATTAATCTGAAGATTTCTATATGTATTGAGCTAATAGTAATAGTCATTCCGTTATTCAATTTAAGAAACTTACTTATTACATAAAAGCATTATCTTCGTCAATTCAACAGCCTGTGAATCGACAGAAAATTAGACTCCTACATTGAGTATTTACGCGCGTCACATTAATAAATTAGTCCTACTAATATTATAAATATGGAAGTTTGTAAGGATGGATATATGAATGTTTGTTGCTCAATCACTCAAAAACGGTTTCTTTAAATTACTATTAATTTGGCACACGTAACCTGGATTAACACATAGGATATTTTTTATCCCGGGTAAAGTTCAACGCGGACTAAGTCGCGCGCAGAAGCTAGTTATTAATATATCATGGTTTAATCATTAGTAGATGCAATGTACAATTTGGTTTCAGTCATTAGTAGATGCATGACGTGCAGTATAATTTTGGTATCACCAGGTTATAAAGCGGCTTCAGCAGCGTTACGGCGACGTGTACTCTGAGACCAATGTCATCATTAGCGGCACCCACACGCATTCCACTCCCGGTGGATTCCTCATGGACTTCCTCTTCGACCTTCCAATCCTCGGCTTCGTCAAGGAGACCTTCAATTACTATGTTGTTGGAATATATAAGGTTGGTGATTTGTAGTTTTTTTTTTTAAAGAGAGAGATCATTATTTCGATTTGTTTTCGCATACATTTTCCTTTTCTGCACTGCAAATATTAGACAAGAAGGAAAGTGATCCGGTAATTGAAATAAATATCCTCTTTGCTTACATGAAGTTACATGCCTATGGAATTAGGTCTACAATATCCAAAACTGCTAAGGTCATTAAAAAAAACTCTGCAGTATCTCCTACCTTTTTCATTCACGTCACGAGCCATAATACAATAGTGATTTTTTTAAAACAATAAAATCCCTTACCGTCCAATCATTGGTAACACTAACATATGAATGAACCCATTTGTATATTGATGATTTTAGAGAATAGATACAACGAAATTCTAAAAATACTCTGTGCTCACTTCGAACTTTAGATTACACACCGTACTCCTACGAATACGGAGAGAGAATAAGGAAACAAGCAAATGTCCCTGATGATAATCGGCTACCATAGCCTATGGACTTGCAACACCAGGGGTATCACTCACGCGTTGCCGACCCTTCAGAAATCTGTTCACACCCTTCTTGAAGAACCCCATGCTGTACTCCTTTGAGAAAACCACAGCGGGGAGCTCATTCCTCATTTTAATTGTGCGCGGGAATATGATATTTTGGAACCGCGCAGTGTGGGAATATTTTATTTTAAGGATCTCCAACAAAAGATACACAAATGTACAATTTATACAAGCAATAGGGCTCAGTTCCGTTGTTTTTATTCACTGAACCACAGCGTCCAATATAGCAATGTTGTTAGCAACGGGTTTTACAAATTTATAAAAAGATAAGATAATTTAAGCCCAACATTGGACTTTTACCGATACACAAGGAGAAAAACTATAGATGTCATTATCATTGATTGCAGAGTATAGTAATGGCACACACCAAAATGACTGAAGCCCGTATGCTTTATGCGGAGGGAGAGGTGCTGAATGCGAACATCAATAGATCTCCCTCGTCATACATGAGGAACCCGCCGGAGGAGAGAGCTAGGTATAAACATCCTTAATTGTAATCAAAATTAGTTTTGACCTGTCTAACAACAGCTCCTTCAATAAAAGATCCATGTTTCATAGAGATTTGGTCCAAATCTAAAAGTGCCAGCCAATACTTTTTTGAATATAAAATAATTGCAATGGCCGGCACTTTTAGATTGGGACCAAAATAGATGATGTCCTTTGATACAATATTTGATTGTGACGATCACTATTCATATTATA
Source organism: Falcaria lacertinaria (assembly GCA_951449985.1). Classification (NCBI taxonomy): domain Eukaryota; kingdom Metazoa; phylum Arthropoda; class Insecta; order Lepidoptera; family Drepanidae; genus Falcaria; species Falcaria lacertinaria. The sequence continues at coordinate 10,171,204 of OX602115.1, forward strand.
ACGTCATTGGTGTCGATGTTCACTCTTGTCGCATACGATTTGTAACATCTGACAACTCTGACTGTAGAAAAAAAACGTGGTAACTTCTAGTGACAATTAAATAAGCAACACAGTGATGCCAATTCTGTTTAAAATTACTAAACTTAACTAATTTGACAGGTCTACAAATATTGCCATCCTTATTTAACCCCGCACATGAGAATGGGATAGCAAACTTTTAAACCTGTCAAATTAGTTAAGTTTAGTAATTTTGAACAACAGAATCGACACCAGTATCGGTAGCATGAACTTTTTCGACAACGTATTCGAAAACGTAACTCGCGAAATGTCAAAATTGCCATACTTATTTTTAGTTCCTCATTTCTCCGGCGCAGCGCTGTTCATTTTCTAATACAAAAATAGTCGAAGGCGATAGGAAAACGCTGTCGCAAATTATTCATGCTAGCCCTTCTGTAATTGGCAAGACGGTGATAAATTTCCGTCCCCATTCACGAACTCACTCCCAGTAAAACGATTGGCAAAGATATTACACACATAAACAAGCATAGTGTATTGAACCGCATTACGGAGTTTTTGGCGGGAATCAGGCGGAGCGGTTGAGATTTTTTCAGTGTGTCGTAAATTGTGTTATAGTGATCTTTAATGTGTATTTTTGGTGTCGATATGTGCAGTAAAGTTTCATTTAGTGACTGATTTATAGGAGCATTGGAAATAATGCCATAATACGACTTTTGGGTTAAGTGATTTATCATTTTGGTCAATAGGTTACCTCTAATCTAAAGGCGTGTTACGATCTGCTACTGCCGTGGGTTGTCTCCAGAAACTCCATTGGGCGTTAGAATGCATGACACTAGGCATTTTAATGCGGCAAACACGAGAAATTTTGCAACATGAAAATTCTCTAACACTCGACACTGGCAAAAATAGTCCCTGAAGGGATTGATTGCCATACTTAGGAAGAAGAAGAAGAAGAAGAACCGCATTACATTGTCAATGTAGTAATCGATACTATATACCTACATGCTTATCGAAGTGAATGCTGTTGTGTCTACCGACTCCAGACAGGGCAATATTGCTATTAAAATTGTTCAGCGAATATTATCGCCAGCCATCCGTCAGCTACAGTCAGTATTTTTATTCTTTTTATTTAATAACTAGCTGCCGACCCCGGCTTCGCACGGGTAGACAAAATATTTTATAAATGTCTACCCGAGCGAAGCCGTGGCGGGCAGCTAGTATAATAAATAGCCTATGTTACTCAGTGATTATGTAGCTTTCTAACGGTTAAAAAAATATTGAAATCAGTCCAGTGCTTTCGGAGCCTATTCAATACAAACCCACAAAAATACAAATCTGTCCTCTTTATAGTATTAGTATAGATATAGATTTATGTACACACAACAAATTAAAAAGATCAATAATAACAAGAAGGAAATTGATTGTACAGGGGTACTGCTTACTTTAAAAGAAATATCTTCCATCAGACCCGCGAGAGGAGAAATTACATGAAATACAGAAGTAGTGTGCGTAGGTTTACAATAAACATATATACATACTACATACTAAATATACTAAATACATAGACATATATACGACTAGGATGAAGAAGAGACATCATGATTTTTAACTTGTTTTTTCGTTTCGAATCAAAAAATTAAGGAGACACAATTAACTAGAAACCTCAAAAGTATCGTGATTAAGGTCATCTCGTTAATCGTCTATTTAATTGGATCACCTGATTAGTTTTTACATCAGCATTAATAGTTTTGACCCAAATGAATCTGGTATGCGATTCTTTACAATATCCTCGTCTGTACTAGCTTTTTTATGCGACTAAGGTGGCACACAAGCGCACGGCCCACCTGATGGTAAGCAGTCACCGTAGCCTATAGCCGCTAGCAATACCAGGGGTATCACTAACGGGTTGCCAACCCTGTCGTTGATGAGGACTAACTGTGCTAGCGGCATTACTACTAGCCCAGCGTATCCTCATGGAGCACTGGCAACCTTACTCACCGCAGAAACACAACACTACATCAAAGTAGTATTATTTGACAGAGTTCTTCTGTAAGGTGGAGGTACAGACCCAAGTCGAGCGGCTCCAATTTTCATGGAAATCCCCAAGAGAGTATAAGAACTTTGCGCAAATAAAAATCCTACCAATATTATAAATGCGAAAGTCTGTGAGTGTGGATGTATGAGCGCAGGTAGTTTATAACCTGGATTAACACTGCGTCCTTTTGATCTAACACATAGGGAACTTTTTATCTCGGGAAAATGTTTTCATCCTGGGAAAATCTTAGGTTCCTCTGGGTTTCTAAGCAGAACGCGGACGAAGTCACGGGTAGACAAGTTATACTATATTCTTCACCAGATATCAGTACGACGTTGACAAGAACCTGGCCCAAGTCCGCTTCGTGACCCCCGAAGACAAGATCATAGGTGTCATCAACTGGTTCGCCGTCCACCCCACCAGCATGAACAACACCAACCGGCTGATCTCCAGCGACAACGTGGGCTACGCCTCCATACTTATGGAGAAGGCTCTTAATGGAAACACCTCGCTGCCTGGTAAGGTGAGTTTGGTTCCTTTTTGCTGGGGACGTGAGGAAGTCTTCCTACCAGTAGTGAGAGCATGAATAATTTGCAACAACGTTTTCGTATCGCCTCCGACTATTTTTGTATTGAAAAATGAACAGCGCTGCGGCGGTGAAAAGTGGAGCTAAAAATTAGTATGACAATTTTGACATTTCGCGAGTTACGTTTTCGAATACGTGGTCGACAATGTTCCTGCTACCGGCACAGATTTGGTTTCGTTTAGGTACGTGATTGTCTTGTATAATTGTTCCAGGAGTAATACGTCAAGTTATTTAAATATTTTTCGTGTACATCGTGTGAATTTTCGATTTTTTTACGATTGTGAAAATAACATTTTATTCGATAGTAAATTCCAAAAGGGTGAATACATTAAAATTAAAATTAAACATCTAATTAAGGGAACAGAAAAAAAAATGTTGGCAAAGAATTACGTGTAAGAAATGGTCTTCTGTAAGGTGGAGGGGAGTCCCCAGTGGATCAAATTTTAATGGGAAAACCCACGGGAGATCCAGATTCACCCTACCTCTTTAAAAATCTCGTTGCAGGGTTCAATAGTGTGCGCGTTTGCCTCGACGAACCTCGGCGACGTGTCCCCCAACATCAAAGGTCCGCGGTGCGAGTTCTCCGGCAAGCGCTGCGACCAGGAGACGTTGCTGTGCAAGCTGCCTAAAGAGAAGTGCTTCGCCTCGGGCCCCGGCCGGGACATGTTCGAGAGCACCAGGGTCATCGCCACCAGGCTCTTCGACTCCGGAATGGTAACGGGATTTAAAAAGAAAACAAGGGGCCGTTCAAGTATTACCCAAGCAATATAGGGGAGCGGGGGTCTATACTTTGCTTATTTTTGATGACGTGGGGGTGGAGGGCTCTAGATCGCGATTACGTCAGCAGTAGTTATTTACTTTTTTCACACATATTGTCTATGCTTGAAAACGAAATACATATACAGGGTTTCCCACAAATATTTCCCACATTAAAAGAAAAATGCTTATACCAATGCTTACGTAAGCATGGGAGGGGGGTAAGAGCTTTGCTTACTTTTGATGACAAGGGGGAGGGGCGGGTAAATATCTACATCTACACTATCTACACTCATATTATAAAGAGGAAAGATTTGTATTATTGTATTTTTCTGGGTTTGTATTGAATAGGCTCCGAAACTACTTGACAGATTTAAAAAAAATCTTTTACCGTTAGAAAGCTAAATTATCGCTGAGTAACATAGGCTATATATTATACTAGCTGTCCGCCCCGGCTTCGCACGTGTGGACAAAATATTTGATAAATGTCTATGCTCCGTAACTAATGTTTACCCGTGCGAAGCCGGGGCGGGCAGCTAGTTTGTAATAAATCTGCTTACGTAACACTTGAACGGCCCCTAAGGTGGGAAACAAGCATACGTCCCGCCTGATGGACGCTTACAACACCAGGGGTATCACTCGCGGGTAGATCCTAAACATACAATAAATAAAGCTTCACGCCTTCCCACAAGGGTCCCCGATGGGTTATCCAGAGGTTTTACAACACCAAGTTTCCACAGAATATAATTGGGTGCGTAACGTACAGTCTGCCAAATAGGACTAGAATACAGCATGGGGTTCTTCAAGAAGGGTGTGAAGAGATTTTTGAAGGGTCGGCAACGCAGTTTCCCGCCATTCGGTGACGTTTCCCAGACGTTCCGCTATAGCGCGCGCCATCTTTCCCGAGGTCTTGTCTTAGGCTTCCAATAGTGTCGTGCCCATTAATTGTTAGTGATGTCACGAGTGCCAACATTATTATTTTATTGAAACGACATCAATTTTGGTCTAAATTTGAAAATGCCGGCCATCGCATTTTTTTTGTATATTCTGTTAGATCATACCCATTTGCACATTTATTACTATGGCACTAAAACTGTAGGACTGTTGTCGTTGATTTGATTTGAGTTTGAAATTCTGAATGATCATACATTTTTATTGAAAATAGGAAATCAAAATAATTATAACAAATGAAATGTCCTGTAATTTCCAATTCTGGTGTCATAGTAATAAATGCTCAGACGGACAAGATCTAACAGAATATACAAAACAATTATTGGCCGGCACTTTCAAATTTGAACCAAATCTCTATGAAACATGGATTTTAAATGGCCTTTTAAACTTTGAGCAGCACTACTAAACAATTGATCAAATGACGCTTAATTTGTTTTTCCTTTCCACAGTCATATATTATATGCCTTAGAAGTATTAAAAATGTCTGAATCTCAAAAATACCAATTTTTTTTTTATTTATGATTAGTGTTCTTTATTTAATAGTATAAGATTAAAAACTTAAAATAAACTAAACTAAGAAGTACAAAACTTAACTACACGTAAAATAAATGTCCCGAACCACTGTCACGGGGAAGTGTGCCAAGCTGGCGGCATTGCCACGCTGTATTGCAATGCTAAGCCTATTATATTATTCTCAGTGAATGTGGTTTATTCCATTCAGAAACTGCTAAGTGGCCCCGGAGATGATTTGTCGGGTCCAGTGGGCGTGGTCCACCAATACGTACACATGCCCAGCCAAGAAGTATCGCCGTACGACCCTATCACACAAACTTTCAATACTGTGAGTATTGTGCCTAGGAGGAACCTAGGAGGTTCTATACATACTTTGTCACAAGGCGGCCCACCTGATGGTAAGCAGTCACCGTAGCCTATAGCCGCTAGCAATACCAGGGGTATCACTAACGAGTTGCCAACCACGTTGTTGATGAGAAGTCACTGTACTTTTTTTTAATTGGTAGAGTATGTAAGAACTATACCGCTCCTAGGTGGTAGTTTAAACATTGTGTGTAACATTTGACCGACTACTGAAACGCCAGTCAAATCTAATGCCATATTAATTTTAAATGATCTTCGATTCAACATGTGAAATTGTATTTTGACAACGCATCAAACAGTTGCGTGGGCCTTCAAACTTTGAATTTCTATTATTTTCAAAATCATAGATAAAAACGAGTAAGCGGCGACTTTTAAATCGCAGAAACCAATACATTTAACAATCAAAGTAACAGAAGTATTTGAGGACGGACAACGGTTCTTTAGAAAAAATACCACGATTTTTTTTTTAATTGCACTAAGTTGGCTAACACGCATACGGCGCGCCTGATGGTAAGCGGTTACCGCAGCCTATGGATGCTTGCAACACCAGGGGTATCACTCGCGCGTTGCCGACACTTAAAACATATATAACATAACAGAAATTGTATGTACTATAATATTGTGGCGTTAGAGTGTGAAAGTGGTCGGCTGCCTACCGGCGATGGGATACAGCTTCGCGGCCGGCACCACCGACGGGCCCGGCGCCTTCGACTTCACGCAGGGGACCACTTCATCCAACCCTCTCTGGAACGCCGTGAGGGACTTCATCGCCGAGCCCACCCAGGACGACATCCTCTGCCAAGCTCCCAAGCCTATACTCCTGGCTACGGGAAGGGTAAGCCTTTTTTTATACCAAGGTGGCAAACAAGCATACGGACTGATGGTAAGCGGTTACCGTAGACTATAGGCGCTTGCAACACCAGGGGTAACACTCGCGCGTTGCCGACCCTTCAAAAATCTCTTCACACCCTTCTTGAAAAACCCCATGCTGTACTCCTTTGGGAAAACCGCGGTCTACGTCTACTAGTCTACTACAGAAGGTCCCAAACTACTTTTTCCTCTTAGACCAATTTCACAATTTTAATGACTTTGGTGGGCCCTGCTATATTTCAATCGTTTTCCAAGAAAAAATGAAAAAAAAAATATTTTTTTTCAAAAAAAATTAAAAAAATTAGTATAATTTTTCGGGGTGGACAACCCTTATTATCACTTAGGGTTATGAGTATGAGTAAAATAGTTTACGTCATTACGTCCTATTCTCAAACTTACCGAATATACGCAAAAAAATTCAAGCCGTTTCGGAAGTTTTCTTACAAACACTGTGACACGAGAATTTATATAAATATTAGATTGTGTTTTATTGTACGCAGGTGTATTGTATTATGGAAAAAAACAATTTAAAAATATTTCAATTCTTTTCAATATTTCAGGCGAAATTTCCTTACGAATGGCAACCCAAAACAGTATCGTGCAGTGTTGCCCGTATCGGCGGGTTGTTGCTGGCGGCCGTGCCGGGCGAGTTCACCACCATGGCCGGCCGCCGGCTGCGGGCCGTCGTCGCCCGGGCTAGCGCGGCTAGCGGGGCTAGCCGGGTAGTGCTAGCCGGCCTAGCCAACATCTACTCCGACTATATAGCCACTTTTGAGGAGTACCAGGTCAGTCACATACGGTGTTCATTTACTACCTTATGTTATGTATAAGGACGTTCATAACTGCCTCATAAGGATCAGAACTGAATTAAAACAATATATGTGGAAACTCGAATTAAAAACGCTAATGCGTTAAGGGTCTAGCGGATTTCGCAAAAAAAAATACTGGTGTTTTTTTTTTTATTTTGTTAAAAAATTCATTAATCATTAATTCTCCTGCCCTTATCCCATATTATTTGGGGTCGGCGCAATGTGTATTTCTCTTCCATCCTTCTCTATCAGCCGTCATCTCTGTATTCACTTCCTTTCTGGCCATGTCATCTTTCACACAGTCCATCCATCTTTTCTTAAGTCTACCTCGACCCCTGTACCCATCCACATTCATACATAAAACCTTTCTTACCTCGTTATCTTCATTCCTCCGCATTACATGCCCATACCATGACAAACGCTTGCTCCTCAACTTATCTATCACTGGAGCTACTTTCAAACTTCCTCTAATGTACTCATTTCTTATCTTGTCCATTCTCGTTACGCCACACATCCATCCATCCATCCATCCATCCATCCATCCAAAAAAATACATAAATATTGTTTTTTATTTTATTTATAAATCATATTGATTATATTTTTGTATGTTTGTTCATATTCCTAGGCGCAACGATATGAAGCAGCCTCCACAATATTTGGACCGCACACGCTCGATATTTACCTGAACAAATACGATGAATTAACGAAGGCATTGGTTGAAGTAAGTGGACCCCAAATTTTTCCTACATCAAATTTTCTTTAGGCACTTTATGCAACTAGCTATACCCGATCACGCTTCACTGTTGCAAAGAAAAACAAACGAACGCATCAAAATAACGATCTCATTGCTTACCTTAAGAGTTTGTACCTACCTATTAGAAACCGAATATGGGCCAGCCATTTCAAATAAAAAAATATTTACGTAACATAAATTGAAATTCACTTCCACTTCCGCCTCCGCCTCCTTCAACTCCCGCGCGTAGGCAAAGCACTTCACATATGCCTCCGTTAACCTCCGTATCCGCGGACGCAGGCCTTAACCTCAGCATCCGCGGAGGCAAATCCCTTAACTTACGCCACCTTAACTTTCGCATCGGCGAACAAAAAGTCTTTAACTTTCGCATGGCGAACGCAAAGTCCTTAACTTTCGCATCGGCGAACGCAAAGTCCTTAACTTCCGCCTCCTTCACTTTCGCATCGGCGAACGCAAAGTCCTCAACTTCCACCTCCTTAACTTCCGCCTCCTTCACTTTCGCATCGGCGAACGCAAAGTCCTCAACTTCCACCTCCTTAACTTCCGCCTCCTTCACTTTCGCATCGGCGAACGCAAAGTCCTCAACTTCCACCTCCTTAACTTCCGCCTCCTTCACTTTCGCATCGGCGAACGCAAAGTCCTCAACTTCCACCTCCTTAACTTCCGCCTCCTCAACTTTCGCATCGGCGAACGCAATGTCCTTAAACTTTTCCGCTTTCGCCGGTAAGGTGTGTATTACAAGCGTAGTGTGCACCGTGCAGGGCAGCGTGGTGGAGCCGGGTCCCCCCCCGGCGGACTTCAGCGGGCTGATCTCGCTGGTGCCGCCCGTGCTGTGGGACTCCGCGCCCTGGAGGACGGAGTTCGGGGACTGCCTGCTGCAGCCGCGCGCGCACTACGGCTGGGGGGACACCGTCACCGCCACATTTGTAACTACACACACACACACACAACACAAGACCGCTGGGCTAGTGTTTGGTATGCCTGACTACTACGTTAGAGGGTGCTGGTTCGATTCCCGCCGGGGAAAACATTTATGTGATGAAACGTGTTTGCCTAGCGTAGTAGCTATTATTTTCTAAACCACTAAGGCATTATATTAATGGTAAGCACTCACCGTAGGCTATAGCCGCTAGCAAAACCAGGGAACCAGGGAGTCACTGTTCTAGCAGCATACTGCTACGTATCCTCGTGGAGCACTGGCAACTTTACTCACCGCAGAAACACAACACTACATCAAGTAGTGTTATTTGACTGCGGTCTTCTGTAAGGCGGAGGTACAGTCCCCAGTCGGGCGGCTCCAATTTAAATATGAAAACCCACGGAAGAACACATTACGCCCCACCTCTCTTTATATCATGGCATTATTTGTGGCAGGTGTCCGGTCACCCCAGGAACAGCGTCCGCCATGGAGGATGGTACGCGGCGGTGGAGAGGCTGGACTCTGAAGCGGACGATATCTGGACTGTGGTGGCTACTGATGCTGACTGGGAGACCAAGTCAGTACACCACTATTGATTTATATTGGGTTCCATTCAGGATATAATATTATTATATTCTTATTATAATATCTTCACGCATTCCCACAAAGGTCCCCGAAGGGTAGGCAGAGGTGTTACAACACCCACTTTCCACCGAAGATAATTTGGTGCCAACGTGTCAGATGGTGAGTCCGTCGCCGTCTCTTAGGCACTACATTCGTCTTTGAAGTTCTTCTCAGACGTATGCAGGTTTCCTCACGATGTTTTCCTTCACCGTAAAGATCGTGGTGAGGCTAATCACTGCACTTAAGTTATAAAAACTTATTGGTACAGACCGGTGGGAATTGGGATTCGATCTTGCTTCGCTAGAATAGCAACGCTTCATACCAGGCCACCACAGCTCTCAATATTATTATATCATTTATTATATACTAGCTTTTTCCCTACTTCGACTTCGACTTCGCCCGTGTAGCAATATAGTATATATATACTATTACCCGTTTTCCCGTATGAATGAAGCATTATCCCGCTGTAAAAAGTAGCCTATGTTCATCGGGGATAATGTCCGCTTCTAATGGTAAAAGAATTTTTTAAATCGTTCCACACTTAATACTAATATATATATATATATATATATATATATATATATAAATTCTCTGCGTCAGGTACATCTGGCACCGCAACAACAAAATCTTGGGGACTTCCCACGTGGAGATCGAATGGGACATCCCAGAGGGTACCATCCCAGGCACCTACAGGATACACCACTACGGCAATTACAAATACGTCCTGGGAGGCATCTACGCTTACCACGGCTTTTCCAACGGCTTTGAAGTTACCTAACATATACAGTTCTACAGGTATATATGTAGTATAGCGTATGTTGTGAGTTCATTGACCTTTCTCATATCGTATGTATAAATAATTCTACTAGTGACACAACGTTATACCCCTGGTGTTGCAAGCATAGGCTACGGTGACCGCTTACCATCAGGCGGACCGTATGCTCGTTAACCACATTGATATACAATAAAAAAACAGACATCTCCCTTGAATACGTACCGGCCAGAAAGTTCGCCAGCCGGTACCTACACTATCGGGGAAGGAGAGGGATGATCTCCGTCACTCTACGCCGCAACTTCCCCTGGCTAAGGTCGAGTTGAAACACTAGAAGCATTCTATATTATTATTATATATTTTGAGAGGTAGGGCGATTTGGGATTTCCCGTGGGTTATCCCATTTAAATTGGAGCCGCCCGACTGGGGACTGTACCTCCGCCTTACAGAAGACCGCAGTGAAATAACACTACTTGATGTAGTGTTGTGTTTCTGCGGTAAGTAAGGTTGCCAGTGCTCCACGAGGATACGCTGGGCTAGTAGTATTGCTGCTAGCACAGTGACTCCGCATCAACAACAGGGTTGGCACCCCGTAGTGATACCCTGGTATTGCTAGCGGCTATAGGCTACGGTGACTGGTTACCATCAGGTGGGCCGTATGTTTGTGTGCCACCTTAGTGGTATAAAAAAAAATATTCTTTGCACATATTTTTTTACACACTATAAAAGGTATGTAGTACGGAGCGCCCGGGCATGTATGAAGAGATTCATGAATGTGGTAAAGAGGTGTGTAAAAGGATAATGGCCATACTCTGTCTACTCTTAGTGACTTGGCATAATGATTTGTATTTAGGTTTTTCCCCGCGAATTCGCCCGCGTAGCAGTATAGTATACTAATACCGTTTTCCAGTACGAATTAAGCATTTTCTCGCGGTAATAAGTAGCCTATGTTAATCAGGGATAATGTTGGCTTCTAATGGTAAAAAATTCAAATCGGTCCAGTAGTTTCGGAGCCTATAAAATACAAACAAACATATCTTTCCTGTTTATAATATTAGTGTAGATTGATGAATGTGGAAGCTAAAGAGGTGTGTAAAAGGGAAATGGCGCTCTATACTCTGTCTATCCTAGGGACTTTGTGTGATGATTGTATGTAGGTAGGTACTAGTAAATAGCAGTACCTAGACAATATGAAATGAATGAAAGCTATTTATCTATACTAGTATTATAAAGAGGAAAGATTTGTATTTTTGTATGTATTGAATAGGCTCCGAAACTACTGGACCGATTTCAAAAATTCTTTCACCGTTAGAAAGCTACATCATCACTGAGTAACATAGGCTATATATTATACTAGCTTCCCTTCCCGGCTTCGCTCGGGTAGACAAAATATTTGATATCAATGTCTACCCGTGCGAAGCCGGGTTGCTTGCTATCAAGTTATATAGGATCGATTACTTGTAGTATATATTATATTAACGTGCGATATAGTCGTGTTAACCTATTAGATGTTTATTAGTTATTTTAAAGTAATGCTATCTAATAGTGATCTTTGCAATGAAACAGTTGAAGTAATAAGAACCTACAAAATACAGTAATATAATTATTAATTCATTGAAAATATTCAGGGATGTTGAGTGGCAACAATGCTACTCTAGCCTTTGTATTGTTATACATATTATTATTATTTATTATCTTAGAACTGGATGCAATATTATCACTGAGTTACATTACATAGTCTGTATAATTAAAAATATATTCTTCTTCTTCTTCTTCCTAAGTATGGCAATCAATCCCTTCAGGGACTATTTTTGCCAGTGTCGAGTGTTAGAGAATTTTCATGTTGCAAAATTTCTCGTGTTTGCCGCATTAAAATGCCTAGTGTCATGCATTGTAACGCCCAATGGAGTTTCTGGAGACAACCCACGGCAGTAGCAGATCGTAACACGCCTTTAGATTAGAGGTAACCTATTGACCAAAATGATAAATCACTTAACCCAAAAGTCGTATTATGGCATTATTTCCAATGCTCCTATAAATCAGTCACTAAATTAAACTTTACTGCACATATCGACACCAAAAATACACATTAAAGATCACTATAACACAATTTACGACACACTGGAATAATCTCAACCGCTCCGCCTGATTCCCGCCAAAAACTCCTAAAAATATATTATGTTTAATTTAATAAGAATATTTGTGCCATTATCTCAAAAATCTAAATTATACAAATAAAAGCATATAATATAAATAGCTATAATATGATATTACTATATAAATATATTTATAATCTATTGTATTGTAAACCAAAGCTAGATTGTAGTCGTTGGAAGCTTATTGTCAAGTAAAAGAGATTGCTACATGATTTTATTTGTAACTTACACTACGAAGTCTGTCATTAAACTAGTCTGAATTAATTATTGTATAAATTATATGTTTCCTTACATTTTTACCAATTAATTTCTAGTAGTGATAAATATTCTACAGTAATGTCATGTGTCACATCACATGCGATATGTCAACCTGCAGCGCCAAGCGAGATGTCAAATTTGCCTGACATGTTTGACATCTCGCATCAATAATTCAGTTACGAATTTGTACGTAATCTAAAAATAAAATTCTCGTGTCACAGTTTTCGTTGCCATACTCCTCCGAAACGGCTTGACCGATTTTGATGAAATGATTTTTGTGCTTATCCGGTATCTATGAGAATCGGCCAACATCTATTTTTCATCCCCCTAAATGTTAGGGGTAGTCCACCCCTAAATTTTATTTTTATATTTAAGACCGATTTCAAAAATTCTTTCACCGTTAGAAAGCTACATCATCACTGGGTAACAAAGGCTATATATTATACTAGCTTCCCTCCCCGGCTTTGCTCGGGTAGACAAAATATTTGAATGTCTATAGGCTCCGAAACTACTGGACCGATTTCAAAAATTCTTTCACCGTTAGAAAGCTACACTATATGGATTATAAAGGACAAAATATTTGATATAAAAGTCTACCCGTGCGAAGCCGGGGCGGGCCGCTAGTGTTTATATAGATTCGGAATAGTTGTATCACCATTTTGCCGCTACACGTTCATACGGAACTAACGTTGCAGCGCAGAACTGAAATATATGTCTTCAGGTCCGGGTCAATTGGTGACTGGTAAGATCGCTACAGTGGTGCCAATTCACTTGTCACAAACTAGCCTACATTTTACTTAATTTTAGGTCTAGATCTGTCAAACAACGTTCAGAGTTCCATAGATTAACCTAAATTTAAGTCAAATTAGAAACGTCAAACTATAAATTATAATCCGATAAATTTAGGTGGAATGTAAATTTTGTTGAAATTAACAACAGAATAGCGTAAAGGGTTTTCCTAACTACAATTGAAAGAATTTAGGCTAGGTTTAAATTTAGGCAGGCTAACTACAGAATTGGCACCATTATCAAGTATTTTTGTATGACCTACAGTTTACTACTGCGTATAGTTAATTAAAGTGTAAAGATGCATTGTCATATGTAGCATGTTGAAAATAAAGTGCCAGTTTTTAATGTTTCTTTTTTCATTATAGTTTGCGCTTACTCTACCTTTTTTTATACATGTGGTACGTGCTAGCTGGATTACTACTAGCCCAGCGTATCCTCGTGGAGCACTGGCAACCTTACGCAGAAACACAACACTACACAAAGTAGTGTTATTTGACTGCGGTCTTCTGTAAGGTGGAGGTACAGTCCCCAGTCGGGTGGCTCTAATATTAATGCGAAAACCCACAAGAGATCCCAGTTCACCCTACCTCTATTTTTTAGCTCACTTAAGCTTAGAAACCCGGAAGGCTGGAATTTGAACCTGGGTCCATCGGATTACAGGCCGTTGCTTCAACCACAAGGCCGCCACGGCTTTTACTACCTTACTTACCTACCTAACTTCTTTTACTATAGAATCTAATATATCACTCATAAATAAAAAAAAGAAGAAATATTGCAGAACCATACCTAATAGAAAATTACTTGGCTTCTCCATAGTGATTATACTCTGTGGTCTTTGCCTGCTTAAGGTGAAAATTTGGTTTTAAGTAAGTGTTATCAATTCAAACAAGGAATACTCGGATCTGGCGGGAGATTGATGAGTTTAAGGTAAGCATTTCGACTATTAAGAGGTGTGCACGTCAAGAGTGAAATAACGCTATATACTCCCTGCCTACCCGTGAGGGACTTGGTGTGATCGTAATAATATGTATGTAGTCTGACAAAAAAGAGTAGAAAATAATAGGGGCGCCACTAAGCATTTCGTTCGTATGGCAACCCGTCCCAGCTCGTATAGAGCATCAACCGTCTTGATTGGTTTGTTTACAGTACACGTCATAACATAGATTACATTTTGTGAAGATTGCTAGTAGCCAAAAATTTAGTTCCGTTTCTAGACTTTATGCCAAGCTATGTATAGGTATATAACATAGCGATATTTTATATGAACCGTTGCTGCACACAATTTTTTTAAGCTATTGCATAGCTTTTATCGCGGGCCTTGAGCGTGGGGACCGAATCCAGAAATTCCGTAACGAAAAAAACCTAACACCCCCCTCCTCTACTCCGACCGGCACAGCGGTGATACTTTTTAGTTCCATCTATCGATAAATACCAGAACTTTTAATGACTTTTTGAAATATCACGCTTGTCTCTTTAGTTCAGCAACCCGCCTTTAGGTGGCATTGGTTGTATTGGAAAACTACCGTAATCAGCTGTTTGTGAGAAAGTATATAGGTATATAAAAAAATACTGCATTAATAAAATAAATAAATAATTATAATTGCATAAGTTGATAAAAAATGCTATGCAATAGCTTTACCGTGGCAGTCTCCGAGTGCCACACCTAATTTTTTTTTATTAATTATTTTATAGCTATAAGTTTTCTATTAGCAGAAGAGTCCAACTTAAGCATTCTCAAATGCCCACATTAGATCGATAAAATATTTTGAGGATATAGCTGTCTGCGAAGGATGTAGTAAGGCCCCCCTCTGTAGTTTTAGATTAAATTTATCAAAAATATCGATTATTTCTGACGGCGTTGATTAGTGCCTACTTTATCAGGATTGATTGATTGATCATAATTATTTGATAAGACAAATATATACAGTGCGCCGTACAAGACGGATGGAGTGACATATTTAATTATATTCAGGAACTACAGTTCTTTGGCAATAGAACGTAAGTTTGACCAATATTTTGTATTTTTAATAATACAGCGTACGACCCACCAGATGGTAAGCAGTCACCGTAACCTATAGCCGCTAGCAACACCAGGGGTATCACTAACGAGTTTTCAACCCTATTGTTGTTGAGGACTCACTGTGCTAGCAGCATTATTATGTTTACATATAAGTTTTAGTAAACCGTGTTGAGTTACCTTAGTGGCTCGGCGTTTGCGTAGTTTAGGTTCAGGGTTCGAAGTGTACGTAGGGCTAAATCGAAAGAATAGTTCACATATTTTATATTCATGTTTTTAATACTACTATGGTGATGAACAAGCATACGCGCACCTGATGGTAATCGGTCACCGTAGCCTATGGACATTTACAACATAAAAGTCTTCATTGCGTTGTCGATTTTGGAATGGTCTCTTTACGTCCTTCTCAAAGAATCCTGTACTTTCTTTGGAAAACTAGAGATGCCTTTCTTTTCGTTTTCATCAGTTTTCGCTGTCCTGTGATAATCAATATATATTTATACCATTGAGTTAGAAAAGAAAATTTGACGGTTACCGATTGCCAGCTCTGGAAGCTTGCTACCATTGCAACACCGCTCTTGAAGAGCCCAAGTCAGGGCCACTACTTTTATAAGAAATACTGAAACGCCAATCAAATCTGATACCACATTATTTTTGAGTGGCCTCCGATCAGAATTTATATGATAATTTGTATTTTGACGCCGCTTCAAAAAGTTACGTGGGCCTAAAAACTTTGCACGCCGCTTCAGTAGGTATTAAGCAAATCTGTAAATATCATAATTCGTACGTTAATTCAATTTTAGAACAACATGGCGATATCACTAGCGGGCAAATTAGTGGCCCTTGCTGTCACGTTAGCCGTAACAGGCGGATTAACCGCAGTCATAATCCTAGTAGTGAACAGTGAGAGTGAAATCCCGACTGACTATACGACTGGGACTACGACTACGACTGCGGCGCCGGGTACCGAGTCGGATTCTGACGGGAATAATGACGGTGAGCTGGGAGGGGCGGAGTCTGATATTTTGTATAATGTTGGTGTTGGAATTGCCGACATGACTGGACCATGCGCCGAGATCACTTTTGTAAGTATTTTTACTGTTTCTGAACTACTATTTACTAGATCTTTTTATCTTTTGATGGAAGCTGCATTGATCTTAATTGTATAGAATATGAATGAAAGACTAAAAAGAGTGATAACCGCAAAATTAATTTTGGTCCATCGAGCTTTTTATTTCTATATAACAAAATAGCTTACTGTAGTTAGTTACCTACTTGTATAAACCATATGTTAGAACCCAGAGGCTCTGGCCCAACGAGTTAAGTGGTACAAAAGGTTCACAAATAAAAATCCAACATTTGTTTCCGAGAAATTTTCTGAAGTCTTATTATTTTTCATATGTCACATCAATATCATAAACAACTCAAAAACATAGATATTATATAACAAGGTTAAATAAGGTTTATACACTACTATTCTAATACTTTATATCGACGCCCCCCGGGAATAAAATCGTAATAGACAAAAGTAAATTTTACAGGACGAGCAAAAAACTGTTATTCTGTTTTAGCTCATAAACTAACCGGCCTATATTAACATACAATACACAATTTTTTTTCAGTATTTTTTTTTAATAAGTACCTATAATAAAAAATATATAATGTTTATTATTTTAAAGTTATTACGAAAGATGTATAATACTGATTTTATATTTAAGTGTATCCTAAGTAACGGCACATAACGATTTTGTAATATCATGAAAACTATATCCCTACATTACGATGTTTTTCTACAGTATTTTCATGAATGAATGGTACTAATCATTATTAATACTCTATTAATAAAAGGAGAAAAAAATAGTATCACATTACTACATGTTTTCAAATTCATAAAGAATATTGTAATAGGTGTTTACGTGAAATAGTATTGATAATTATGTCAATAATAAAGCAGTAATATACGTTTACCGTTCAAGATTTACCAAACTAATTTAGGTAAAGCATGTTATTGAAAAGAGTTATTCAATTTATTTACGTGAATAAAATCGTATAATGCCTTACCGATTTCTCGCGACATGCGTTCGTTCCATAATGAACGACTACGATGTTTTTACGGGAAGAATTTGTTACATGATTTCCGGAGAGTAAAAATAAAAATTGTTATAACTTTATGAATTTTCTGTCAAAAAATCTAAAAAAAAATCAGTAGGTGTATATCGACACCGAGATGCCGAAAATGCAAAAACATTAAAAAAGTGGTAATAGCGCATAACCATTTTATTCCCCGGGGGCGTCGATATACTCAAATTATGCAACCTAGCCGGAAAACACCCGTATTTACGTCAACAATGAGAATATAATTAAATAATGAACTAGGAGAGGATAACTAAAAAAATCATTTTTGTTTGTCTTTTTTCAATATTGTATATTATGTACAGACCTACACTACATATTTGAGAGGGCTGTGTTTTGTAACTAAAATGTGTACCAAAAAAACCTTTTAGATGGGCTACGCAGAGCTATCTCAGACTGGAGAGGGGATACACTTGCGTCAGTTCGCGCGGTCTTTCATCTTCGTGAAGGGAGACACGAGAGTGGTCCTCGTAACCGCAGAGGTGCAGTCCATTGGCTACGCTGTAAGGAAGGAGGTTTGTACGTCCAACGATCTTACTTATAATATGAATAGAAAGAAAGAATTTGAGAATTTCTTTCTTTCTTTTCTTACTTATACGCACGGGTAGACATTTATCAAATATTTCGTCTACCCGTGCGAAGCCGGGTCGGGCAGCTAGTATAATATATAGCCTATCTTACTCAGTGATAATGTAGCTTTCTAACGGTGAAATAATTTTTGAAATCGGTCCAGTAGTTTCGGAGCCTATTCAATACTAATAATCTTTCCTCTTTATAATATTATTAGTATAGATTAATCAGTTATGGCTAGCTTTTGCCCGCGACTTCGTCCGCATTGAATTTTGTAGTGTACCGTAGGTGTGCATGTTTTATTATTACCCAGAAAATGTCTTGACATGCATTGACGAGACCGCTGGTTTAGTGGTTAGTACACCTGACTGCTACGCTAGAGATCGCGGGTTCGATTCCCGCCAGGGCAAACACTTATGTGACAAATATGTTTGTCTTGCGTCTGGGTGTTTGGTATGTATTATAAGTATGTATTTACAAGAATAAAATAAAAAAAGTATATAAGTATTATATCAGCCACTGGTTCCCATAGTACAAGCTTTGCTTAGTTTGGGGCCAGATCGCGCTGTGTGATAATGTCCAAGCATTATTATTATTATTATTATTTAAATCGGCTAAAATATCCATCTAAGATGTTTGAAAGTAAGCAGGAGCGGGCCGCTAGTTATATATAAAAATATCTGTAAAATTAAATAGGCTTTAATTTTCAACAGAATCTATGTACTTACTACGTTCAAAACAGGATACAATTTTGTATATGAATACGTAAATTGTATCCTGTTTTTTTTTTTTATCCCACTAAGGTGGTATACATGCGTACGGCCCACCTGATGGTAAGCAGTCACCGCAGCCTATAGCCGCTAGCAATACCAGGGATATCTCTACCGGGGTGCCAACCATGTTGTTGATGAGGACTCACTGTGCTAGCAGCAATACTACTAGCTCAGCGTATCCTCGTGGAGCACTGGCAACCTTACTTACCGCAGAAACACAACATTAAATCAAGTGCTGTTATTTCACTGCGGTCTTCTGTAAGGCGGAGGTACACTCCCCAGTCGGGCGGCTCCAATTTAAATGTGATAACCCACGGGATATCCTAAATCGCCCTACGTCTCTAAAAATTTGCAAGACTTAACATACGCCCAGGGTGCCACCCAAGCTATAACTAATGTAACTGTAACTAATGATATATCTTTAGGTAGTAAGGAACCTGCAGGAGCTATACGGGGAGATGTACACGATGAGGAACGTCATCCTGACGGGAACCCACACGCACAGCGCCCCTGGGGGGTACCTGGTGGACTTCTTGCTGGACGTCAGCATCCTCGGCTTCTCCACGGAGACGTACAACGCTTACGTCGCTGGGATTACTAGGGTAACGATAGTTCTAACATTAATACGTGAAGCAAAAACATTGTACGAACATTGTGCGGACGTATGAGTGTGAAAGGACATCATCCATGTTTCATAGAGATTTGGTCCAAATCTGAAAGTGCCGGCCAACGCATTTTATTTGTATATTCTGTTAGAGCTTGTCCGTCTGAGAATTTATTACTATGGCACTAAAGTTGGACATTACAGGACATTTAATTTGTTTTGGTGATTTTGAATTCCTATTTTCAATAAAATGTGTGTAAATTCAGGTTTTCGAACTCAAATAATATCAACTGCAATGGTCCTACAGCTTTGGTGCTATAGTAAGAATGCGCTCGAATTTCGATCACTGGGCTACTGCCAAGTATTTTGGTAGATAATAATCTAAATGACAGGTTTTGTTCTAAGTAATGTACACTTCAATCTTCTTTTTACACAAGCTAGTAAACTCTTGCAATATTATAGATATTAAGAGAACCCATGTCATGACCCCATCAGCATCACCCCTCCTTTAGGGCAAGCTTGAATAATTTGCAAGAACGTTATCGTATCGCCTTCGACTATTTTTGTATTGAAAAATGAACAGCGCTGCGGCGGTGAAAGGTGGAACAAAAAAATTGTATGACAATTTTGACATTTTGCGAGTTACGTTTTCGAATACGTGGTCGAAAAATGTTCCTGCTACCGGCACTGGATCCGCCCTGGCCTATATGCTCCATCCTTTAAATTTTCCAGAGTATTGTCCGTGCACACGAGAACATTGTGCCAGCTCGTCTGTTCTTCGGTCAAACCACAGTGGAGAATGCACATATGAACCGGTCACCTTATTCTTACAACTATAACCCTGAGCAGGAGCGGATGAGGTGAGAAAACTTCTTCAATTGTACTCAAGCCCAGCGCTGGCCCTCGTCCATGGTTAGGGTAGACAGATTAGCCATTCAAATGACAAGCTACATTTGACATGTCGATCCTGATTGTCAGTTTTGACATCTCGCTCCAAAACAATCATATATTTTAGTGAATCTCATAGTTAGTTCGTTTTTTGTGTTATTTTTTATTTATTTTAATGCCGATAATAGGTAAATATTATGTTAATGCGAGTGCTTCTACATAACATAACATAATATTATGTATACGAGTATGATAACATTTTTAGGTTGTGATAACATTTGATATGTTGACAGTAATTATTCAATACTTTGACACATTCAACTCTTTTATCATAATTAGTGTATCTGGAATTCCAATATGGTATATTAAATAATAATAATAATGTTTGACATTATCACACAGCGCCATCTGGCCCCAGACTAAGCAAAACTTGTACTATGAGAACCAGCAGCTGATATAATACTTATATACTTTGTTTTTGTAAATACATACTTAAAATACATACCAAACACCCAGACAGATACCGATGCCTAGCTTCGTGACATTTCTGAAAAGACAGCGGTTATATTCCGTATGACGGTTGCAAAGATTATGAGTCATTTTAGACAAACAAGCTATAAAATGCTGACTGTAGTAACCAAAACCGCCATTTTTCATGTTGCTGTTTCTTGATGGTTATCCCACGGTACGACGTTGCCAAGAGGATCCTCTCTATTATCTACATGACATTGGCAAAATACGAAATGTACTTTTTTGTGTTGCCATTAAATAAATCTATATCTATCTATCTATCTACGTCGGATTTTTTGCAAACGTCATACGGATTAATCTGCCACAGAAGCAAGTGTAAGTGAAGTCAAGAATGAGATGGGGCATCATAAAAAACTACAACGAAAGAAAATCGGCGTGATTTTATATTGGTGTGCATTCTGTTCTGTTGTACAAATCACAAAAGTAATTTAATTGTGCAGGACTAAAGCTATTGCCATCCTTATTTAACTGCGCACATGAGAAAGGGATAGCAAGACTTTTAGTCTTGTCAAATTTGTTTAAAAAAGAGAGGTAGGGCAAAAAATCTCGTGGGTATTCCCATTAAAATTGGAGCCGCCCGACTGGGGACTGTACCTCCACCTTGCAGAAGACCGCAGTGAAAATAACACTTTGATGTAGTGTTGTGTTTCTGTGCCAAGTAAGGTTGCCAGTGCTCCTCGAGTTTCCGCTGCGCTAGTAGTAATGCTGCTAGGACAGTGAGTCCTCATCAACAACATGGTTGGCAACGCGCTAGTGATACCTCTGGTATTGCTAGCGGCTGTAGGCTACGGTGACGGCTTACCATGAGGTGGACGGTATTCTTGTGTGTCACCTTAACGGTATATATAAAAAAAGTTTGGCTTTCTGATTAACTGTACTGCTTAGATACGAAAGCAATACAGACGAGGTGTTGAGTCAAGTGCGCATAGAGCGAGCTGACGGTAGCCTCCACGGCGTCATGACGTGGTTCGCGGTCCACACCACCAGCATGAACATGTCCAACCATCTGGTCTCCTCCGACAACCTAGGATATGCAGCCCTGAGGCTTGAGAAGACTTTGAACCCAGCCAGTCCTACTGGTAAGGTCAGTGGGTATTTATAAATTCGTATATGTATACTTATAATATATATTAAACTCGAAGGCAAACTCAAAATCACATTTATTTAACTTTACTTTACATATGAGTACTTTTAAATCGTCAGAATCTAGGACTCAGTGTCGGTAGCAGGAACATTGTCGACAACGTATTCGAAAACGTAACTCGCGAAATGTCAAAATTGTCATACTAATTTTTAGTTCCACTTTTCACCGCCGCAGCGCTGTTTATTTTCCAATACAAAAATAATCGAAGGCGATACGAAAACGTGTCGACAATGTTCCTGCTACCGGCACTGAAGGTTTTTTGCTGAGAAGAACCGACAATAAACTCAGTGCTCTGTTTATTTTTAGCCGACTACGGCGAAGTTAAAGGAAAGGAAAGGAAAGGAGGAAAGGAAAGGTTATGATTGTAGCGGTCTATTTATGTGTATGTTTGTTTTTACATATTTTACACCGTGACATTCAATCTTTAAATGTTTACTCCTGTTTAGGGCCCGGACAACATGCTCGTAGGCTACATTTAAACCGACTTCAAACCAAGGGGGGGGTCGGCTTTACCTTGTAATCCCCGATTTCAACTGGATTCATTCCATTTATTGGGTGGTTTTAAATATTTTCCGTTTCCGGGTTCCAGTTATCCAAACTCTTCATTTCACATACTCATTTGTATCCTCCCAGCCACTGATAGTGTCAGGGTTCTTCTCGTCATCGCTCGGGGACGTGTCGCCCAACATCCGAGGCGCTCGGTGCGAGTTCAGCGGCGCGGAGTGCGACAACCAGTTCCTGCTGTGCGAAGCCCTGGAGCGATGCTACTCGCTGGGGCCCGGAGACGACATGTTCGAGAGCACCAGGATTATAGGAACCGCTGTCTATGAGGGCGCTCTGGTTAGTCCTATTGTTCATATTTTTTATACCTTTAACACACACAAGCATACGGCCCTGATGGTAAGCAGTCACCGTAGCCTATAGCCGCTAGCAATACCAGGGGTATCACTAATGCGTTACCAACCGTGTTGTTGTTGACTCACTGTGTAAGCAGTATCACAACTAACGCTGCGTATCCTCGTGGAGCACTGGCAACCTTGCTTACCGCTGAAACAACAATACGAGTACGTTAGAGTAGTTTTATTTCTCTTGGGTCTTCTATAAGGTGGTATAGTCCCCAGTCAGGCTCCAATTTTAATGGGAAAACCCAGGAAATCCCAATTCGCCCTTAATCACTGTTAGCTTAGAACTCGTTGGTACAGGCGGGGTTTGAACCAATCAGATGACAGGCCACATATCGCTAACGGCTAGCCGTCTCACTTGATGTGATTTATTTGAAATAATTTGGTAAATAAGTGCCATAAAAGAATTTATTATACTGTGTGGGGGAATAGAACAAGAATCAATCCGAAGAAGAATTGGACTCGCACAACAAGCATACGAAAGCTACACCTGCATAGTTTGTTCTTTCAAATAACAACGTGTATTTACTTTACTTACCATAAAAGCGAATCAGTGCGACGCTAGATTAAACCCACGGTATTTCAAACGTCCGTAGGCTACTTAGACTTACCATCCACGTTATAGTGGCCAATAAAATCCTTATTACCATCACACGTAGGAAGTACTGGGTACTCCAGGCGAGGAGCTACGAGGGGAGCTGGCTGTGATGCACCAGTTCCTGGACATGCCTGAGGAGGTGGTCGCTAAGTACGACCCCATCACTGGCACTTTTGATGTTGTAAGTCAAATCAGAACACAAAATTATACTTTGTTCCATACATACATTCATATCATCATGCCAAGTCCCTCACGGGGTAGGCAGAGAATATACAGCGCCATTTCACTCCTGACTTGCGCAATTCTTTTGTTTCTTTTACATTCATCAATCTTTTCATGCCCGCCGATTCCAAGTGCCCTACCTTTCATCATTGTACTTTGGTAATTTGATCTAGAACAGGGCTGTCCAAACAACGGCCCGCGGGTCGCATGCGGTCCGCGGCTTGTTTTCGTGCGGCCCGCGACGCATGTTTTAATCAGAAAATAGTTTTGGTCATTTTATTTTTATTCTATTTAAAAGTGAAACATTTTCAATTATTCGGGGAATGTATAAAGAAGTTGTTACTCTGTATTTTTTTTTTACTTGAAAAATGAAAATATTTTTATCTGTGATCTGCAGCTAGCTGCAGCTAGGGTCGGCAACGCGCGAGCTATACCCCTGGTGTTGCAAGCGTCCATAGGCTGCGGTAACCGCTTACCATCAGGCGGGCCGTATGCTTGTTTGCCACCTTAGTGGTATAAAAAAAAAAAAGCTTTTGTAGTAAATTTTAATATTCAAATATTGTAAATTTTAATATTATTGTGCTTCATTTGAGATATTGTTGTAATATGTTATGAATTGTAATAAGTATGCGACTGAAGGACTTGTTTCCATGTCATGAATAAACTATTATTAAAAAAAAAAAAAAGTAGTAAATTTTATTAGCCCCCGAAGGTATGTAGTTTGGACAGCCCTGATCTAGAAGGTTGGACTTCGCCTTCCACAGCGTCTTCTGGCATTCACATTCGCATCGTTTAATTAACAAACAAACGCATAATTTTTATAATCTAATAAATTATAAGTGATAGTACGCAGTATACTATGTACTCTGAGATGATACTCACATAACTCGAGAATATCTGGTACATTCAACCTACCCTTTCCAGAACAATCCAGTGGAAGGATGCGTGCCATCCATGGGGTACAGTTTCGCTTCTGGCACTATAGATGGAGCTAATGTTCTTAATATTACACAGGTAAGTTAGAATTTATACCGTAATGTCTCTACTAATATTTTCATTATACTTAAGTGTTGATTTTGCTTTCTGTGTAAATGCTGATCTGACATTTAAGTTTTATCTGACAGTGCACTTGTACTATCTATTTCCTTTTTGTTAATTTGTTCTTTTTAATTTGTTCTGTGTACATAAATTATTAATTAAATAGATAAAAAATAGAAATTAGAAAAGGGCATTGGATTTTTCGTTACAAGGCTGGGCCTGCTGAAATCATCATTCAGATTCAGATATCTAGCTTTGTTATACGGAGGAATGAAGATAACGTGGTAAGAAATGTTTTATATGTGAATGCGGATGGGCACAGGGGTCGAGGTAGGCCTAGGAAAAGATGGATGGATTGTGTGAAGGATGACATGGCCAGAAAGGAAGTGAATACAGAGATGACGGCTGATATAGAAGGATGGAAGAGAAATACATATTGCGCCGACCCCAAATAATATGGGATAAGGGCAGGAGAATTATGATCTAGCTTTAAATAAACTTTTATTTAACATTATTCCAATATGCGATTTTAATTTATAAAGATAACGATGAAATGCAACTACAAAATAAAGTTATTTGCAGGGCACTATACAAGGCAATCCCCTACTGGACACGATCAGTGGCATCCTCGCTGAAGCGACGCCAGAAGATATCGAGTGCCATGCGCCCAAGCCCATCCTCTTGGCTACTGGCAGGGTAAGGCAGACTAACAACAAAATCCTTTAAAGGTTCCGTGGTATGACTAGGAACCTTCACTACCTTCGCTTCTTCTAGTTCTTCTTCTTCTTCCTAACTATGGCATTCAATTCACTTTTTTTAACACTAAGGTGGCACACAAGCTTACGACCCACCTGATGGTAAGCAGTCACCGTACCCTGTAGCCGCTAGTCATACCAGTGATATCACTAAGAAGTTGCCAGCCATGTTGTTGATGAGGACTCACTAGGCTAGCAGCATTACTCCTAGCCCAGCGTATCCTCGTGGAGCACTGGCAACCTTCCTTACCGCAGAAACACAACACTACATCAAAGTAGTGTAATTTGATTGCGGTCTTCTGTAAGGTGGAGGTAAAGTCCCCAATCCGCCCTACCTTTCTTTTTTAGCTCATGGTGTGATTAATCACTGTACTTAAGCCTAGAAAACTCATTGGTACGGGCTGGAGTTTGAACCTGGGCCTATTAGATGACAGGCCGTTGCTTCAACCACTAAGTCACCACGGCTAAAGTTCAATTGCATCAGATTTTGTGTTCAGTTGCTATAAAATGCCTAGTGTCATGCATTCTAATGCTTATTGGAGTTTCTGGAGACAATTCACGGCAGTAGCAGATCGTAACGTGCCTTTTACCTATTGGCCCAAATGATAAATTGCAATAGATGACTTCTGTAGGCCAACTTCCCAATCCCATGGCACCCGCGTATTGTATCCGCGACCCTGGTGTGGTTGGGTGGTTTGGCGCTGGCGGGCGTCCCCGGAGAGCCCACCACAATGGCGGCGAGACGCATGCGTGACGTCATCGGTGACGTCATGGCCGCGCACGACCTGCCTCCGAAGGTTCTCGTCTCCGGCTTAACCAATGAGTACGCGCACTACGTCGCCACCTTTGAGGAGTATCAGGTCAGTAGCCTTAGCGGGTAGACTATCGAATTGCTTTCGACTGCGTATATTTATTTCTGATATATAAAATTCTCACTTGTTCTTATCTTAGGGATGTA
Organism: Falcaria lacertinaria; assembly: GCA_951449985.1. Classification (NCBI taxonomy): domain Eukaryota; kingdom Metazoa; phylum Arthropoda; class Insecta; order Lepidoptera; family Drepanidae; genus Falcaria; species Falcaria lacertinaria. The sequence goes on from OX602115.1 coordinate 10,197,510, forward strand.
TTTTTATGATGTATTTCTCTTGTTATAATTTTACTAGCTCATAACCAACCACGCTTCATTGACAAAAATTAAAAAAAAAATCTATAAAAAAACCTATTTGCCTAAAGCGCGCTACACACGTTCAGTTTTAACTGTACAGTCGAACTGTGCAGTTATAACTGACAACCCTAGTGTCAAACAGAACAGTTTTTCCTACACACGATCAGTTTTAATTGCACAGTTTTGACTGTACAGTTCTATCTAAGAGCGTCAGTTCAACTGCACAGTTGTCAGTTTTGCCTACACACCTTCAGTTTTAACTGCACAGTTCGACTATACATTTAAAACTGAACGTGTGTAGCGCGCTTTAGTGAAACGTGGTCTGATATGATATGGCTTATTTTCTTTTGTAGGAAGTCTGATATCCACTCGTATTTTGAGTTCTTAATTTATCTCTATAAGGTCCAAAGGTACGAGGCAGCCTCCACAATATTTGGACCTCACACATTGGACATTTTCCTGAACAAGTTCGCAGAACTGACCACAGCTGCAATACAGGTGAGTGTGAGATTGCTAGACACTACATCGGAGTAGTTATTTGATTTACATCTGTAAGGCGAAGCTCTTTAGGCTCAAATTCTTAAATAAAAAAATAGTTTAAACAGTTTAGGCCCAAAAAAGCACTCATGAAAGTCTACTTCACCAACGGTAAAGCCAAGCCAGGAGTACAACATGGCTGACCATAGGTGGTTCTTCGAGACGGGTGTGAAGAACACTACTTGATGTATGATGTTGTGTTTCTGCGGTAAGTAAGGTTGCCAGTGCTCCACGGGGATACGCTGGGCTAGTAGTAATGCTGCTAGCACAGTGAGTCCTCATCAACAACATGGTTGACACCCCGTTAGTGATACCCCTGGTATTGCTAGCGGCTATAGGCTACGGTGACTGCTTACTATCAGGCGGGCCGTATGCACTTTCGTGGTGTAAAAAGAACTAAGTGCTCTATTTTTTTTCATATAGCTAATATAGTCGTAATAGATAGAATACGTCCTAATAGCACAAACCGCTGGTCTAGTGGTTCTGGTTAGTAAACCTGACTGCTACGCTGAGGTCGCGGGTTCGATTTCCGCCAGGGTAAAAATTTCATTTGTGTTTGATTTGCGTCTAGGTGTTTTGTGAGTATGTATTTACAAAAAAGGAATAAAGTATTATATCAGCTACTGGTTACCATAGTACAAGCTTTGCTTAGTTTGGGGCCACATGGCGTTGTGTGATAATGTCCAAGCATTATTATTATTAATTAGGATTCTCAATATGTAAAACCAGGGTGGAGATGTTCCCGAGGGTCCAGAGCCGGAGGACAGCAGGAACAGGACCATATCTCTCATCCTCCCCGTGGTGCTGGATAACGCGCCACTGGGTCGGAGCTTCGGGGACGTCTTGGAGCATCCCCCGACCTCGGCCCGTAGGGGAGACACTGTATCTGCCGTTTTCGTAAGTATCTACTCTAAGGACACCCAGTACTTGTAGCCATGTATGTGTAGGAATTAAAATTTGACCACGTGTTGACGTGACATAAAGAAAAGTTTTTTCACACCTCATGCTTTCCAAAGTTTATCATTGTGACGTTCCAGAGGGGGGGAAAATAGAATATCCCGTTCTAGGGGAAAAAGTGTATACTTTTTTTTTTTTTTACTGTTACTTATAGAAGCGACAATATTTATTCATAAATAGAATAAAGACTTGACTACCGTTTTATAAAAAATAATACAATATTTAATTTATGAAAATCGGTGATTTCTTCGGAGGAATACGTATACATATTGCGTTGCGGCTACAGAAGAAATAAAAAATCATTGGCGGGAAATCTTTATATAATATTTTTTATATTCACTAATTGAATTGATGACCATAATTTATTTTTGGAACATATTATTTTTTCGCATTTGTAGTAAAAAGCAGTGTTACACACGGCGCTAAAACCCATTGTCATAATCGCACCTTGTATAATTCTACTATTAATGCCCATACATTTCCTTAGTTTTCTATAGCGTTAACGACTGTAGATATTAAACATGGCTATGCAAATCGATGGACGTGCCCAATGGTAGCTCAGAAACTAATTAATATGCGCTATGACGATACTTGTCATCTGACTGATTTCAAATCAAACAATAATAATAATAATGTTTGAACATTATCACACAGCGCCATCTGGCCCCAAACTAAGGGACGCTTGTACTATGAGAACCAGCAGCTGATACAATACTTATATTTTTTTTGTTTGTAAATACATACCAAACACCCAAACGCGAGGCAAACATATTTGTCACATAAATGTTAGCCCCGTCGGGAATCGAACCCGCGGCCCCTAGCGCAGCAGTCAGGTATACTAACCACTAGACCAGCGTTCTCGTCATTATTTATTAAACTAAAATATATTCCCTAATTCAGTTATACATTCGCAACTAAACTAAATTACTAGAGAGTTTACAATATTATCAAAACAAATGAAAGTATAGTAATCATACAAATTAATTGCGTAATTAATGGAAATTATTCAGAATATACACGGCAAATGTTATCTGATATTGACCTGCAGACACCGCAAGAATGTTATCTGTATGTCTGTGACTGTGTCTCTATTCTATATTCACATAATGTGTCACTGTTGGGTCTGTTGGCTTTGGACTGTTGGTTCCTCTTAATAGTTCTACTGATGGGTACAATAGGATTATCATGTTTATATGCCTCCATTGGTAGGTCCAATACAAATTCAAATTCAAATTCAAAAAGATCTTTATTTGACTAGACTTTACAGGCAAGCACTTTCAAATCGTCAGATTCTACCACCGGATTCGGAAGGTCGGTTTTGCTGAGAGGAATCCGGCAAGAAACTCAGCAATTACTCTGTATAAAAACCAAAAGAATGACATAAAGTTTACATTTCAAATACTAACTTAACATGGATACCTATTGCTCAAAATAATATATAAAAACAATTGATAACACAAAAAAATAATATTAACCACATACGATCCACACATTCTGATGGATCCATTTAGATACGATAGTTTGAAGTATGAAAGTCGGACTCACAACAAACCAGTAAACCAGTCAAACTTAACTATTATGATTATTGTATGAGCATTTCAAGCGCCTACTTGTTTTATTAAGATAGACCAAAAGTAAAACCCAAAAAACCGGCCAAGTGCGTGTCGGGCCACGCGCAGGTTTCCGTAGTTGCCCTTCATAAGTATGTAGTCCGTTCATTATTTGCGTGGAACCCTAATTATAGCATAGTATTAGAGGCCCTTTGGAACAGCATCTTGGCACCCTTGCTCTTATGAGCGCGGCTGCCGCTCGATTTGTTCGCACGCAAACCCTGTACTGCGCTCGACCGTACATTTTTAAAGTTTAGTAATGAGAGGTAGGGCGATTTGGGATTTCCCGTGGGTTTTGCCATTTAAATTGGAGCCGCCCGACTGGGGACTGTACCTCATCCATATCAAAAAGGACCTTTAGTGAATCGCGAAATTCAAAAGGTGCCTTTTTTTTTCATAAGAACCTCCTGACAATAACAAACACAAACAGAAAAGAATTAGCGAAATCGGTCCAGCCGTTCACGCGTGATGCCGTGACCAAGGGAAATAGTGATTCATTTTTATACATAGACATTGCTTTTTTTGTTTAGCTGGAAGAAGAGAGGGACACTTGTACTTGTAGCTACTTGAAGGTTGGTTTTCTTAACACTATGGGGTAAGGAAGGTTATATCTTCAGGTGGCAGGAAATCCACGCAATGATCTGAAACAAGAGGAGACCCACATCGCAGTTGAGAGATTTGAGCTGGGAAACTGGTCAGCCATAGCCACGGATGCCGATTGGGAGACCAAGTGAGTGTTACCATAGGAATAAGTAATATTACTTTATTACAACAACCACAGCATCTTTATACGAGATGGGAAGTATGAAAAAAAAGAAAGGACTATATTTAACAGGTATTTAATAAGGTGGACAGTTTTATACCACTAAGGTGGCACACAAGCATGCGGCCCACCTGATCGTAAGCAGTCACCGTAGCCTATAGCCGCTAGCAATATCAGGGATATCACCGATGAGTTGCTGAGTACTTACTGTGTTTGCAGCATACAACTAGTGCAGCGTGTCCTCGTGGACCACTCGCAACCTTACTTACCGCAGAAATAAAACACTACATCAAAGTGTATATTTCACTGCGGTCTTCTGTAAGGTCTAGTTACAGTGCCCAGTCGGGCGGCTCTAATATAATGGGAAAACTCATGGGCGATCCCAATTCACCTTACCTCTTCTTCAAGCTCATGGTGTGATTAATCAAAAACTCTATGGTATAGGCCGGGATTTGAATCTGGGCCCATCTGATGACAGGCCGTTGCTTCAACCATAACGTCATCGTCGCAGCTGCGAACTTCATCTATTTATGATATATCTCTTCCATTCATATGATCTCCAGCAGTATGTCTTCAGTACTGTGATTCTCTAAACCCTACAGATTTTACTGGGCTCGCCAGTCGACTTTGACAGGCACCAGTGGCGCCACAGTGGAGTGGACCATCCCACTGGAGACGGCCGTGCAGGCCCCACACAGGCTGGTGTACTACGGCGCTGCTCGCAGCCTCACTGGAAGTATCACGCACTTCCAAGGAGTCTCAAATAGCTTCACCATCGACTGATAAAATAAATATTAATAGAATTGGTGTTTTAATTTTTGAATGGAGCAGCTTAGCCATAATTCCTATCTACAATCGTTAATGCTGTAGAAAACTAAAGAAATGTAAGGAAATAAAAAAAAACTTTTACGTTTTGTCACGTGGTCAAGTTATTAATTTCCATACATTTCTTTCATTTTCTATAGCTTTCACGATTATTGTTAGTGACATGGCTAGGTACAGGGACGCGCGGTACCTTCATCTCGTAGCTTCCTCTATTACTTAGTTACTCTTTCTACGCTACAGGTCCAGGAATTCGGGTTTTCTTTGCACAAATCACTTTGACAGCTGTCACAATATGACACGCTACTCTAGCGTAGCGTTTGTATTCTCTGAAACGTTAGGCTTTAATTTCGAAATACTTTGTTAAAGGACATTTTTATTTTGTTTATTTGTGAGAGGACATGTGAGAATTCGTATAAAAGTATCCTTCCTAAAATGTATTACATGGCGGCGGATAATATTTTCAATTGACGTGAATGTACTTTTTTTATTTATTTACTATATATTTTATTGTTTATATAATAATATAATTGACCAGATTATTATGAGCTAGCTGCTGCAGCGCTGCCCGATTTATAAAAATATAAAAAATATTTAAAAATATAAAATTATGCTCACAGGGACCAACCCTATGAGCATTTCAAACGTCTAATCGTTGCCATTATTAAGATCGTGCACAAAAACTAGAAAAAAAAACGTTTCTAGTAGGGGAACCCCCATTAAATTTAGACGCATGCTGTGAAAATTTCAACTATCTACCTATTGCGGATCATGAGTTACAACCCACTGACAGACAGTCGGACGAACGAAAGGACGAATTGGTAATACAGTTCCGTTGGTTAACCTGTCTTATGTATCGAGAACGGAATCCAAAAAAAATAAAATTGGAATCCTTTTCCAGAAGGTTGGCAATCAACAAGCATTACTACGCCTGTCTGAATATGTACTTATTCACTTGTTACTTACACAAATGTCTCATCTAAAGGAAAATGCCATTCAAAGCGACAATGAACCTATACATACATAAAAGTACACCAAGTAGGTACCAATTGGTCGTACATATTGCTCCTGCGCTGCGAGGGATAGTCACGCTAGCCATTCAGTGAGTTGGTCGTGTCTGATAGACTTGGGAGAATAACGTGTTGTGTTCGGTTGTGTTAATTATAGTCTGTAGGTAATACGCATGGTACTTATTTACGCATGTTACTCTAAATAAGCTAAGGCTTGAGTCAATTTGATTTTTTCTTCTGTTTGCTACACATAACTTTTACCACTTACATCTATTAGGTTTTGAAATTCAGTTGTTGGTAAATGTCATCGCAATTATTGTTGTTTTTGTCTTTATGGAAATAACGGACGAATACTGAAATACCAATTAGTTTTGACTGGCCTCCGATTTTAGTTTAGGGCCTTCAAACTTTGAATGTTAAGTCGTTTCAGTAATTGGCCGTAAGTGTTAATTTTATTTGAAAAGAGCAATTGCTGGGTTTCTTACCGGATTGTTCTCAGCAAAAACGACCTTCCAAATCCGGTGGTAGATTCTGCCGATTTGAAAGTACTTGTAAAGTCTAGTCAAATAAAGATGATTTTGTGTTTGAGTTTGAGTTAATACTCACTGCCTGTAATACCCAGGTTTTATGCAATGATCAAACTACGAACAAGGGATGTAACTGTTGAATAATTGATTCTATAAATAACATATTTTCAAAGTAACAATTCACGACGCAGACATGTAGTTCCAATTGTCATTTTAGTGATGGTATTTTTATTTTGTTTATAATTTATCGTGAGATAACACTACGGGTCGTAAATTCGGTTTGTAGATAGCCCTTATCAATTACTTCAGATACCATTACATAAGCTGATTTTTACCGACTTTGCTTGTTTATTATCCTTCATCCGAAATCTGGAACCTATATTACACATCTGTTACAATTTAATTTTTTGAAAAAAAAAGTAATGATGCAACGCACACGCACAATTAAATTTAAAGCTGACCTAGGAACCGAACTCAGGACCCGAACGTTTCAATTCAAACGCCTAGCCCCTGAGCCTCGGATACAGTTATGATTATAAAATAAATGTCGCAAACACTCACTTAAAAACATAATTATGAAGGTTAGAGTAATCTAGTAAATTGCTAAATATGCTAATTCGTGGTGCAAAATTTGAGTGTTTATCTTCCCATGTTCGCATCTAAAACAGTTAAAAGCTACTTTACAGTGTAGGTGAATTTATTATACCACTAGCTGTTTTCCCCGCGACTTTGCCCGCGTATAAAAATATAGCCTATGTTACTCAGTGATAATGTGGCTTTCTAACGGATTTGATTTTTGAATCGGTCCCGTAGTTGCGGATCCTATTCAATACAAACTAATCTTTCCTCTTTATAATATTAGTGCTGTTAAACAAACATACATAATGTCAGTAACATAAATATGTTTTTATAATTTCTTTAATAACAGGGCAGTAGTGCTTTATTGTGGCCGTAGAACGCGCGTGACAGACCGATAAACTATCCAGGTTCGTATTTTAATTTTACAAATAACAATATTATCGTGATTTGCGTAATCTTTTAAATTTTAACAAACAATTGGGTGGCAATTTGTTTGAACGAAAATAACTAAGGCATAAAATGCTATCCAGATTGTAGTTTGGGCATTAATGCAATGAATGTATTTTAATTTTGACGAGTTTAGACTTTAATAAAGACGAGACCGCTGGTCTAGTGGTTAGTATACCTGACTGCTACGCTAGAGGTCGCGGGTTCGATTCCCGCCGGGGCAAACATTTATGTGACAAATATGTTTGTCTTGCGTCTGGGCGTTTGGTATGTATTATAAGTATGTTTTTACGAAAAAAAAGTATATAATATTATATCACCTGCTGGTTCCCATAGTACAAGCTTTGCTTAGTTTGGGGCTAGATGGCGCTGTGTGATAATGTCCAAGCATTATTATTAATTAGTTATGCACTTCTAACTACGACTACTTCAGTTTGAAAGAGTTGCGACCGATACTGAAACACAAACAATAGTGAATTATGGTTTCGCATTAATTTTGAGTGGCTTACAATTTTACATGCGAAATTGCATTTTGAGGACGTTTCAAAGAGTTTCGTGGGTCGTCAAACTTGAATGTCGTTTAAGTATTAGGCAAATGAAAATTGTCGAGAATGTAGTTTATAAAATTATTATTAAATATTGCCCAGTTATTTACTAGATCTAATCCGAAGTGGCTACCTTCTGACCGTCGCAATCCCTAATGGTACAGGGAAATCAGTTACCCGACTTGAATCATTTGTCTTGCTTGTGACGGACGGAATTTTTTTATTCTCACCTATTGCACAAAATATTCAGTTGGATACGTAATTATAAATGTGAATGTTTGTAAGACAGAATGGATGTATGTTTGTTGATCAATCACGCAAAAACTACTTAACGAATTAAATTGTTTTTTTTATAAAAAAAAAATATCTAGAGAAAATTTGCGTTCCTCTGTAATTCTAAGCTCTTTATAATCGTCATATTTAACTTTATATTTATGTTAACTGGTTCCGTTAAATAATTGGTTGCAGCCTTTAAAATGTCAAGTAAACCGGTCACCAAGAAGATAATCAACTCGCCCGAGACATGCGTGGACGAGAACCTGAGGGGTGTCGTGGCTACGTACCCCATGCTACATCTGCATCCCAAACACAGAGTCATCACTGTCAGGAATAAGGTAGGCTGTAACTCTTTCAATTATTTTAACCCCCCACGAAAAACGAGGGTTATTATAAGTTCGTAGTGTGTATCTGTGTGATATCGTAGCTCCTAAACGGATGATGAAAATATATGACCGTTTATGTCGCAAATTTTCGCATATTTTGCGATTTCATAAGGGAATCAAAACCTACAGGGTACTTCTCGTTGACCTAGAATCATTAAATTTGGCAAGAAGCGGTGTCTTACAGCACAAGTAAAGGATACAATCTGAAAACCGTAAATATGTAGGTTTTTTAATGCGAATTTACTAAAAAAAAAACAGTTTCGCGCTGTTGAGAGTCACCGAAGAATAATGACCTCATTTGAAGTTCGCCTACTGTTAACCTTACCTAAGCCTTACCTAAAAGTGTGTATGGAACCCTCGGTGCGCGAGTCCGACTCGCACTTGGCCGGTTTTTAAAGTCCAAATTTCTTTAGCTTCGTTATGCGAGTCCCCATGACTGCCATTTTTTTTATTACCCTATTACGGCAACGCTGTTAGGAAGGGCTATGATTCTAGCAGTCTATGTATGTAAGTTTGTATCGACGTATTTTCCTCCGTAGCGGCCGAGCTATTCATCCGATTTTGATGAATAAGGTGTCAATCGATTAGTTATTATGGCCCGGATAATATAAGCTACATTACCTTGCTGACCGATTTTATTCCATTCTTCCGTAGTTGAGTTACAGTTTTTAATTAAAATAAAAGTAAAATAATTGTAGAGAGAAGAAAAACGGGTTATTCCACCTATTGACTGTCTCAACGCATGTACAGACATAAGAATAAGTAATACTTGTACGTAGTATATTATTTACTCTGAGGTTATTCTTATGGTACATGCGCAGCGTATTCACTTAGACCAATGAAAATTATGCTTATTTTGTTTATGGTTTTGGCTTTTTCCCCGAGACTTCGCCCGCATAACAATATAGTATAGTATATTATTACCCGTTTTCCCGTAGGAATGAAGCATTCTACCGCTATAAAAAGCCTATGTTTATCAGGCATAATGTCGGCTTCTAATGGTAAAAGAATTTTAGGAGCCTTTTCAATACAAAAATCTATCCTCTTTATAATATTGGTGTAGATAAAAAATGTGTTATGTATTTCAGGGTGACACCGGCAGAGTTGCAATAATTGGAGGAGGAGGCTCCGGCCATGAACCATTTGCATCAGGTAGGTTGCACTTTTAAGTAAAGTAATAAAGATTATTTCATAAAAATACAACACACGTGAGATAATTCTGTGACTCTCAAACTAGGCGAGCCTGTGATATGAGAGTCAGAGGAAGTCAAGTAATACCATACTTTGCATGGCTGAGATGAGAGAGTACCAACGAGCTGCTAAATAAAGTCCATATACATCTGCCCTGGTTTTTTTTATACCACTGTGGTGGCATAAAAGCATACAACCCACCTGATGGTAAGCAGTCACTGTAGCCTAAGGCTGCTAGCCTATATCACTAACGAGTTGCCAACCCTATTGTTGATGAGGACATCTCAATTCGCCCTACTGCTCTTTTTAAAAGCTCATGGTGTGATTAATCACTGTACTTAAGCTTAGTCATTGAAGAGGATTGATTGCCATAGTAAGGAATAAGAAGGAAAAAAAAAATGACAAACGAATGGCAAACTTTTTAGGTGAAGAAAAATTGTGTTTGCGTGGTGTTTGCATTGTACAAAATAATAAAATAAAATAAAATAAATAAATAAATAAAATAATAAAATAAAATAAAATTGAAGAGGATTGATTGCCATAGTAAGGAATAAGAAGGAAAAAAAAAATGACAAACGAATGGCAAACTTTTTAGGTGAAGAAAAATTGTGTTTGCGTGGTGTTTGCATTGTACAAAAAAACCTACTTGATTTTTGTGGAGCGAAACGTGGATTGTAGAATGTCAAACGATTATGACAGATAAGTGACGGACGGGAACTCCCGAATGCGCGCGAACGAGGGTCATACAATTTTACACCGTACAGATAATCTCCAACACTTGTTCTTATGCCTCTGCTCCATCTGCGTCTTTACGCGTTAATTAGCTAGTTAATCAAGACGCTAAGCAGGTGTGGCCAACGTTTTAACGCGTTAACGTACTAGCGTCACTACTAATGGCATTAAACGCTAAGCGATAGCTCGGGAGTCGGTTTTTTTGACACATCAAAGGGAATTCCCGCGGAGTGTAACGCGCTAGTGAATGCTGGCTACATTAACGCCGGCTCATTCTGCACGACGCATGCGTAGAGGAACAACGTGTTTGCTTTCTTTTTGCGCGAGCGAAATACGAAAATGGAGTGGTCCAATGAGAAAGCGTTGGATTTTTAAAATTGCTTCAGATAGAACCATGCCTTTGGAACCCAAAACTGCAGTCACATAAAAATCGCTCGGCAGTTAATGATGCATGGCGCATCATTCAGTCGTTATCATTTCCAACGATACTCGAAGAATTAAAAAAGAAAAAAGATTCCCTAATGGGATATTACCGTATTCATTTCAACCTCAACTTGTGAGTTAACGCATTAACGAGTCGAGAAATATTTTTTTGCAGCGTTAATGCCTAAATGTAGCCAACGCGCAATGTTATTGCATTTAACGACGCGCAGTTTGGCATTAAGTTAACGTTAACGCTAAACGCAGGTGGAGCAGTGGCATTAGTTATACCAACCCCGCAGAAGCCATTATTAGAAAAAGTTGAAGTTGAGTTGTATACAAACAAATAATTTGGAAAGATTATGTGATAAATGTATGAATTAGACCAAGATGTTTAATACAGTTGAATAAAATTGATAAGCAGTAATTGAGAGAATTATTTAACAGGTATAATTAAAAAAAAAACAGGGAGCAAATCAGATTGCGCTCTTTGATTAAAATTAATATAAACTTTGATTCTTTGATTATAGACAAACTTTAGACAAGTATTTATAACCATATATAGGTGTTTGTTGGGCCGAGTTGTTGCATATATAATCAAAGCTTTGATTACATATTGGATTATATATTGCGCTGTATGCTGAACTTTAATAATGTATTTATCGTATATTATTGTGCAGGTTTCGTTGGAGAGGGTATGCTGGACGCAGCCGTAGCAGGAGGAGTATTCGCCTCCCCTCCGACTGGACATGTCTTGTATGCGATAGCGCATGCCTACAAGTACAATTCAGGCAAGAGCTACCTAAATAAATATCTCTAATATACCAATAAGCCGGAAAACTAGCACGGCCCACTTGATGGTAAGCAGTTACTGTAGCCTATGGATGTTTGCAATGTCAGGGTATCACTCCCGCGGTGCTGAAGTTAGAAATGATAAGTAATATAAATAAAATGCTTATTGTATTGGTTTGAGAGTTTTTATATTAACACCATACTTAAAATTTCCAGCGTTCGTAAGATAATTATATTAGTAACTCCGAGCATTGTGATGGGAATGTGACAAATATTTTGGAGGACAAGACAAAGCAATAATGTTTTTTATGTCGGTTATTCAAACAATCTGGTCTAAGACTCTGATCTTATTAGTCCCATCATGGAACTGCTGGAAGGGATTGCCTCAAGCAAGAGCTTCAGTCAAGGAGCTCTGTATGCAGTAGGAACATAAGAAAACATTTGGTTTCTCCTTCAGGTGGCGTGCTGGTCATCATCGGTAACTACACCGGGGACCGTCTCAACTTCGGCAAGGCTATAGAAAAGGCTAAAATTGCTGGCATCAAGGTATTGAACATCATCCTTGGAATCAATGTAGAGAAAAAAATTAAAAGCCTTTCTCAAACACCCTTTGAAAAAAAAACATTACCAATGCCCATAATTTTTGTTTTTTTTTTAAATTCATATACCCCCTTGGTTCTCGTGAAATAGCATGAATACATAAATTCCGCAATTTTTATCTAATGTGGCGGATGTCACAAAATTAAGATTTTAAAGTAAACTATGATAACCACATGCCTAAGTGCCTTATTAGGGGCTAAACTGGAATAAAGGTTTTGATTTTGAAGTGTATAAAATGAAAAGGCTTGATGACAGAATAAAAGCTTGTATTAAAAAAAAATCTTTATTAACCCACTTGTTGGTACTTATGCTTTGTTTGTCTCCATTCAGGTGGAGGGGCTGATTGTGGGTGAGGATGTGGCCTCTAGCGAGAACAAGACGGGCGGCCGCAGTATGGTCGGCGAAGTATTGTTTTACAAGGTACCAACTCCAATCTCATCTCAAAAATATATAAAAATTAGGTGTGGCACTCGGAGACTGCCGCGGTAAAGCTATTGCATAGCATTTTTTATCAACTTATGCAATTATAATTATTTATTTATTTTATTAATGCAGTATTTTTTTATATACCTATATACTTTCTCACAAACAGCTGATTACGGTAGTTTTCCAATACAACCAATGCCACCTAAAGGCGGGTTGCTGAACTAAAGAGACAAGCGTGATATTTCAAAAAGTCATTAAAAGTTCTGGTATTTATCGATAGATGGAACTAAAAAGTATCACCGCTGTGCCGGTCGGAGTGGGGGGTGTTAGGTTTTTTTCGTTACGGAATTTCTGGATTCGGTCCCCACGCTCAAGGCCCGCGATAAAAGTTTTATTATCTCTTTAATTCATCGAGACTTATTGTAGTGTTCCACAAACTTTATGTAATCAAGGTACATGTAGAAAGTTGAAATCTTTTGGAGGGACGCCATATATTTAAATTCAATTTTTAAATATGTGTGCTGTGCAGAGACAATTTCAAGGAGATGGGAAAACTTAACTAGTGTTATTATTGTGGTGAACTGTACTGTAGCCCGAGCAAGAATAACTTTGCGACTTTTTTTTTTATACTACTTTGGTGGCACACCGTAACCTATAGCCGCTAGCAATACCGGGGATATCACTAACGAGGTGCCAACCCTGTTATTGATGAGGACTCGCTCTGCTAGCAGCCCAGCATTACTAGTAGCCCAGCGTATCCTCGTGGAGCACTGGCCTTACTTACCGCAGAAACACAACATTACATCAAGTAGTGTTATTTGACTGCAGTCTTCTGCAAGGTGGAGGTACAGTCCCCAGTCGGGCGGCTCCAATATTAATGGGAAAACCCACGGGAGATCCCAATTCGCCCTACCTCTCTTTTTTAAACGACTACGCAACAAGCGACTACGTAAATGTCAAAATTTTCAGACACATTTTTAGTTCAATTCCGACGTAGCGCTGTTAATTTTCCCAATGTACTGTGGGTAGATGGACATCAAATTTTTATGCATATTTCAGTTGTGCGGTGCGATGTCTCTCAGGGGGTACGAACTGTCCGCCATCCGCAAGATGGCCGCCGAGGCTAACAAGTACATGGCGACCCTCGGTGTGTGTGTGAGCGCATGCTCCTTGCCAGGTAATGCACTTACTACCTACACTTATAATAATGAAGCCTTTATTTCCTTATCCTTAATGTTAATTTAAAATGTTGTCAGTGTTTGGTTAGTTATTTGCGTATTGTCTATGTGGGGCGAGCGAGTAGATGATGCTCAGCCACCGCAAAGGGAAGATCTTCCAGCCAGGCGAGTGTTGTGCCTGGGGAACCACGGCTCCGACTGTTCTAGTCGGAAACTTGTATATATGTTGAATTGCGTAGAAAACTTCGCTAGCGCGTGGCAGGATTGTGACGTATGTAGTTGTCATTTGTTGAATCTTGTTCTGTTAGTTAGTAGATTTCTAACGTTGGTTTATGTAGCGGTGAGGTCGCTACATCTAATTGTAAGTAAGTGTTAGATAGTTTTGCTATTGGATATGGATCCCGATTTTCGGTCTTCCTACCCTTCTTTTGCCAATTGGCCCTTTCCACCTTGTAGAATCATTGTCCATCTGGTGTCTGTGTATCTCGATATGTGACCTGCATACAAGCATACGGCCAACCTGGTGGTAAGCGGTCAGCGTAGCCTATGGACGCTTGCAACACCAGCGGTAGCACTCGCGCGTTACCTATCCTGTTTTTTTTTTAAATTGGTGGAGTGATGTTGTTACAGGACAGCCGCCGCTGTTCGAGATTGGTCACGAGGAGTTTGAACTGGGAGCCGGCGTGCACGGGGAAGCTGGCATCGCTAAGGTCAAACTTGGCACTGCCAAGGAAGTGGTCCACATGATACTCGATCAGGTATTACTATCTGTCTTACATCGGTCCTATACCTGATGGTTAGCTGTCACCGTAGCCTATAGCCGCTAGAAATACCAGGGATATCACTGACGAGTTGCCAACCATGTAGTTGATGAGGACTCACTGTGCTAGCAGCATTACTACTAGCGCAGCGCATCCTCGCGGAGCACTGGCAACCTTACCGCAGAAACACAATGCTACATTAAAGTAGTGTTATTTGACTACGGTCTTCTGTAATGTGGAGGTTCAATCCCCAGTCGGGCGGCTCCAATGATAATGGGGAAACCCACGGGAGATCACATTGCTCTTCAAATTTGTTCAACAATCAAAGGACACCACAAGTCAAGAGTGAATTTGAGCTTTTTACTCTGTTGCCGCCTCGTGTACTTTTGAATTATTACCATCGCCGGACCTAGTCCAAGATCAGGGTAGAGCGAGAGAGATAGAGATTTTTAATCCAATATGGCGGCCGTGACAATATGGCTAGTTATAATCTCCTGATTAACCCCAATATGGATATCAAAATCAAATGAAGTGGCTTGATGAGTGAAACACAGATATTACTGACAACTATTAAAAGTTTTTTTTTAGTTACAAATAATAAAACAATTTTTATTCCAATATGGCGGCCGTGGCTATTTATAATCTCCTGATTAACCCCAATATGGATATAAAAATCAAATGAAGGGGCTTGATGAGCGAAACACAGTTATTTCTGACAACTATTATAAGTTTTTTTTCATTACAGATAATAAACATTTTTTTTTATAAGCGGCATGTTTTATGTTTTATATGTAGATCGTGGATCATATGAAGCTGCGAGCGGGCGCCAGGGTGGCCGTAGCTGTGAACAACCTGGGAGGGACCTCCTTCCTCGAGATGAACATCATCTCAGCAGAAACGAAGGAGTATTTAGGTAACTAGCATTATTGAAAAAAAAACCCAAAAGATTACAGCATTCTTGCACCTTTCTTGAAGATAGTTCTGAAGTGTACTTATAATACACTAGCGGCCCGCCCCGGCTTCGCACGGGTAGACATTTATATCAAATATTTTGTTGATATGTTGGTTTGTCCTGAATTTTTCCTGAATTTTCTTTGCTATAAACCTCACGGAGCCTGAGACCTTTCCAATGAATACAAAACCGTGGAAATCGGTTCGTGCGTTCTGGAGTTATAGCGTCAGGAAGGAAAACCCGACTTATTTTTATATAGTAGATAACAAACACACGGATGCTAGACAAACAACGTGTTCATCTATACTTCTATACTAATATTATAAAAAGGAAAGATTTGTATTTTTGTGTGTATGTATTGAATAGGCTCCGAAACTACTAGACCGTTAGAAAGCTACATTATCACTGAGTAACATAGGCCATATATTATATTATACCAGCTGCCCGCCCCGGCTTCGCACGGGTAGACAAAATATTTGATCAATATCTACCCGTATGAAGCCGGGGCGGGCCGCTAGTCACCTAAATGTTGGCCCCGGCGGGAATAGAACCCGCGACCTCTAGCGTAAGCGTAACAGTCAGGTATATAATAATTTCCACAGTCAAACCGAGTAATCGGTTTTGTGGTAACCAAAAAAATTGTAAGTGTTATTTTCATAAAATAAAGAAAATTTTATTATTATTATTATAATATACACCAAACCAACAGTCTCCTACATATTTTTCATACGGCCCGCTTGATGGTAAGCAGTCACCGTAGCGTATGCACGCTTGCAACACCAGGGGTATAACTTGCGTTGCCAACCCTTCAGAAATCTCTTCACACCCATCTTGAAGAACCCCATGCTGTACTCCTTTGGGAAAATCCCGGGGTATTCATTCCTCAATAACGTTCTCTTCAAAATTTTCAGAAACGGCCAACATCAGAGTAGAGCGCATCTACTTGGGTCACCTGAAGACCTCCCTGGAGATGCACGGCTTCCAGCTCTGTCTCCTGCACCTGAACGAGGAGCATGGTCCCTTGTGGCTGGAGATGCTGGACGAGGAGACCTCGGTGGCCAGCTGGACGGGCGGCGCGGCTTCCATCAGGACGGGCGACCACGCGCACGGAGATGACCACACCCTGATGCAAGCTGGCGAGAGGACGGTCAGTGATAATAGTTGGTTGTCATACAAGGGGATAAAGTGACCTCTTTGTATAAATTAAACACAACACTACATCAAGTAGTGTTATTTCACTGCGGTCTTCTGTAAGGTGGAGGTACAGTCCCCAGTCACTCCAATATTAATGGGAAAACCCACGGGAGATTCCAATTCGCCCTACCTCTCTTTTCCTGATTTCATATCTATTTTCAATCCAATAACACGTGGTTCACATGTTTGTCTGTCTCATCAGGTCGCATCAGGGCCTCGGCTGTCGGTGGAGGAGCAGAGTATACTGAGGGGCAGCCTGGCCTCAGCTGCAGAAGGACTGGTGGAGAATGAGATCCTGCTCAACAAACTAGATTCCGGCTGCGGTGACGGTGACTGTGGAATCACGCTCAAGAAATTTGCTTTAGGTACCTAGCTTTTTTTTTATACCACTAAGGTGGCAAACAAGTATATGGCCCGCCTGATGGTAAGCGGTTACCGCAGTCTATGGACGCTTGGAACACCTGGGGTATCACTCGCGCGTTGTCGTAGTAGCTACGAACAATAAGTTCAAAATGTGAATATTTATCTATGCCGCCATTTTGGATAGAATACGAACGAAGGCTATACCTCAGAGTAGATAATATACTACACCAAGGCGGCCTCTATCTAGCCAGGAAAGCGTAAATTCATTTGCAATCTTTATCAAATTAATTTAATAAAATTTACATAGTACGAGGAGTAATCGTAATCCCGATAGAAAAATATTTATTTTGGGCCCTTATAATAATAATATAATAAATAAATGATAATAATAATAATAATGCTTGGACAATATCACACAGCGCCATCTGGCCCCAAACTAAGCAAAGCTTGTACTATGAGAACCAGCAGCTGATATAATACTTATATACTTTTTTTTGTAAATACATACTTATAATACATACCAAACACCCAGACGCAAGGCAAACATATTTGTCACATAAATGTTTGCCCTGGCGGGAATTGAACCCGCGACCTCTAGCGTAGCAGTCAGGTATACTAACCACTAGACCAGCGGTCTCGTCATCATATAAGACACTTATGAAGGTGTACTTTGTTTTTTTTTTACTATATTGTTTTTTTTTCAGCCGTGCTCTCTTACCTGAAGACGGCTAACTTGGAATACCCGTCCGACGTGCTTTGGACGTTGTCTGAGTTCGCTGAAACAGACATGGGCGGTACCTCTGGCGGTATATACAGCCTGGGATTATCCGCAGCTTCACAGATTATGGCGAGGTAATTATGTACTTTGTTTTTATACCACTAAGGTGGCAAACGAACAAACAGCCGACCTGATGGTAAGCGGTCACCGTAGCCTATGAATTTGCAACACTGGGGATATCACTCGCGCATTGCTGACCCTAAACCTTTACCTGTCTGTTGTGTATGTAATCAAATCTTGCAAGTTAAAGGACATCATCCATGTTTCATAGAGTTTTGGTTCAAATCTGAAAGTGCCGGCCAACGTATTTTTTTTGTATATTCTGTTAGAGCGTGTCCGTCTGAGCATTTATTACTATGACACCAAAGCTGGACATTACAGGACATTTCAATTGTTTTAGTTATTTTGCATTCCTTTTGTCAACAAAATGTATGGAAATTCAGTTTTCAAACTCAAATAAAATCAACTACAATGATCCTACAGGCTTGGTTCCACAGTGATAAATGTCAACACGGGCAAGCTCTAACAGAATATACATGAAAAATTGCGATGGCCGGCACGTTCAGGTTTGGACCAAAATGGATGATGTCCTTAACAAAACTAATTTGACAGGACTATAAAGTCTTGCCATCCCTTTCTCAAGTGTGGGGTTAAATAAGGATGGCAATACTTTTAGGCCTGTCAAATTAATTTAGTTTAGTGATTTTGAACATTCCGCCAGTGTTTTAATCCAATATGGCGGACATTTATCATTTCACAGTAATCCCTATGATCGGAATATCAAATGAAAGTAAAACTATCTTGCTTATACTTAATAATTTGGTACGCTCGAAATGACTTGCTTAGTGCCTTTTCAATGTTTATATCAAATCAGGAATTTCCTTTGGTTATTTTTTTTTTGGGATAATAACCTACCTGTAAGCGTTGTGGTGATGGCAGTGATGAAGAAAGAAGATTTTTAAGAGCAATAACGGTTTATTTCTTTTTTATATACCTACAGTGTAGGGTAGAAATGGAGGCAGCGCGGGGCAAAAATAACGTACGGGCTCGCAAGTTAGGTTTGGCCGACTGTCTGTACAGATCATAGCGACGAGTGCTTGGACTACCGCACCCCGCACTGCCCCCGCCTCTTTGACATTGGTATACGACATACGATAGGGTTCACTTTCGCACAGCATGTGAAGACGGGTCGCCAACACTACCTCCATGGCAAATTTCATTCAAAACCAACCAGCCGTTGAGGCGTGAAGAGGGTACAGACACACAAACTGTCGCATTTGTAATATAAGTGTGGATATGATTGTTGTTGTTGCAGTTGTAAGGCTAGCAGCCGCGAGGCGTGGCTGGCGGCGTGGCGCGCGGCGCTGCGCTCCATCACGCGGTACGGCGGCGCCGAGCCCGGGGACAGGACCATGGTAGGCAGTAGGCACACCATACATTCTAACACAACACATGGAAGACATTTTTTTATACCACTAACGGTAGAAAGGAAACATTTTAGGAGAGGTAAGGCGATTTGGGATTTCCCGTGGGTTATCCCATATAAATTGGAGCCGCCGGACTGGGGACTGTACCTCCACCTTACAGAAGACTACTTGATGCAGTGTTGTGTTTCTGCGGTAAGTAAGGTTGCCAGTGCTCCACGAGGATACGCTGCGTTAGTAGTATTGCTGCTAGCACAGTGAGTCCTCATCATCAACATGGTTGGCACCCCGTAGTGTGTGCCACCTTAGTGGTATAAAAAAAAACGGTCCGCTTGATGGTAAGCGGTTACCGTAGCCCAGGGCTGCCCAAACAACGGCCCGATGTGGCCCGCGGCTTGTTTTAATCAGAAATTAGTTGAGGACATTTTCTTGCAACATTCCATTCGCATGATATTGAAAAGTGAAGCTGCTTTTACTATTATTTGGGGAATGTATATAGAAGTTGTACTCTGTATTATTTATACTTGAAACGTGAACATATTTTTTCTGGGGCCCTTCAGCTTTTGTCGTAAATATTAGTACCCCGCCAAGGTTTGTAGTTTGGACAGCCCTGCCGTAGCCTATGGACGCTTGCAACACCAGTGTGCGTTGCACACTAATATTTTAGCCTTCCAGTATATAATATAAATAAATAAATATATCTCCTAGCCAAATTTTATTACGATCCATTCAGCCGTTTAGTACTCAAAAGGTAGAAAACAAACAAACAATTTTATACGTATTGCAAATATTAGTACAGATAATACGTACCTATCTCTACGCCAAGTCTCTCACGGGGTAGGCAGAGTATTGAGAGCCATTTCACTCTTGACACACACCTCTTGTGCTTCTACATACATTCATCAATCTTTTCATACATGCCCGCCGGTTCCGAGTACTCTTTACCTTTCCATCATTGAGTACTTTGGTAATTTTGTTAGACAATAGTGCCAATTCTGTTGTACAGAATTTCTAAACTTAACTTATCTGTCAGGTCTAAAGATATTGCCATCCTTATTTAATAATAATAATAATAATTTGGACATTATCACACAGCGCCATCTAGCCTCAAACTAAGCAAAGCTTGTACTATGGGAACCAGCAGCTGATATAATACTTATATATTCGTAAATACATACTTATAATACATACCAAACACCCAGACGCAAGGCAAACATATTTGTCACATAAATGTTTGCCCTGGCGGGAATCGAACCCGCGACCTCTAGCGTAGCAGTTAGTTTAGTCATTTTCAACAACAGAATCTAAACCATTGGTTAGGTTAGGTTAAGTTAGGTGTTTTCATCACATATTTTTTTGCCCTGGCGGCTGTCGAACCGCTAGACCAGTGGTGTCCTCGGATTCGACAACTAATGGTACTGTTAAGAACTTAAGAAGATATGAATGTAGCGAGAACCATTCTATTAAATACTTAGTTCAAATTGTCATTTATTTAGTTGGACGCGTTACATCCAGCCGCTGAAGCGCTGAAGCAGAACTTGACGTGCGATTTGAAAGTAGCCCTGCAGAAGATCGCCGAATCGGCTGAGAACGGTGCCAAGTCCACAGCGACCATGACTGCCGTGTAAGTTTCATACATATACATACATAACATCACACAGAGTCCCTTGCGTACTGGTAGCAAGAACATGTTTCGAAAACGTAACTCTAAAATTGTCAAAATTTTCATACGAATTTTTAGTTCCACTTTTTGCCGGCGCAGCGCTGTTAATTTTCCCATACTAAAATAGTAAAAAGCGATATAAATACGTATTAGAAAGTTTTTCTTGCTAAGGCAACTGTAGTAGGCAGAGAGTATTTTATTTCACACCACATACATCGTCATCAGCCTATGGACGTCCACTGCTGAACAAAGGCCTGCCCAAATGACACCACGTACATGTGGGATCATGTGGCAAAGAAAATGCATACATAGGCTGAATTACTGCATTTATTTCCCTTTTTAAGCTTCTTAACACCGTACTCACCCTATGGGCTACGGTGACTGCTTACCATCAGGTCGGCCGTACGCTTGTGTCAAAAATAATTTATTCAGTTTAGGCCCTAATCAAGCACTTATGAAGGTCTAAATTACCACCGGTTCGGAAAAAGCCACCTGAGAAGAACCGACAAGAAACACAGTGCTGTCTTTTTTTTTTCATGTATCAATGATGATATAACAATTTGAACAAAATTCTTCGAGACATGTGTGCCACCTTAATGGTATAAAAAAAAACCTTCTCCGACCTATGGGATGCCATCTTGTCCTTCTTCCTCCTGTCTTCTGTCCTCATCAACAACATGATTGGCAATCCGTTACTGATATCCCTGGTATTGCTAGCGGCTATAGGCTACGGTGACTGCTTACCATCAGGTGGGCCGTATGCTTGTGTGCCACCTTAGTGGTATAAAAAAAATGACCGTCGGTTCCGAGTACTCGTTACCTTTCCATCGTCGAGTACTTTGGTAATTTAAATCTTGGCCTGGCACAGCTCCTTCCACCCACATTCGCCTTGTATATAATTTAGTCAGTGTTTCATTACAATTCACAAAACACCAGCGTGGAATAAACTCCCACAAAAAGTTGCGATGGCTCCAACCTTAATCTCCCTTAAGAACAGATTGGACAAGGAAGATATCTCCAAGCTATTTGATACACACGCATCAGCTAATTAGCCGCTAGTGTGAATTACCAAATAATAATAAAAAAACATTTTCCACTCGTTATTTTACGAATATTTTTATTCTTCTAAACTTCTAAAAACGTGTGTGTAGCTTGTCTTATATGTATGTTTGTCTGTAGCTGCGGGCGCGCATCGTACGTGTCGCGCGACTACACTTGCGACGAGGACGCCGGCGCCAGAGCAGCCGCCATCTGGCTGCAGGCCATCACAAACTTTATAACCAACAATATATAGTCTAATTTACTTTGCAGTTTTTTGTTTGAATTAATTTTTTACTCCTTTTTTAATCTACAAAGTTGACAAATAAGCGTATAGCCCACCTGATGGTAAGCGGTTGCAATTACCAGTAATATCAATCAGCTGCCAACCTTATTGTTACGAAGACGAACTGTTAGCAGCATATCCTTTACTGCCAGGACAGCGCATTCTTGAGAAATGGTGCCCTACTCTCAGAAATACTACATCACTAGTGCGAGTATGCATCATTTGCGACAACATTTTCGTATCGTCTTCAGACTATTTTTGTATTGAAAAATGTACAGCGCTGCGGCGGTGAAAAGTGGAACTAAAAATTAGTATGACAATTTTGACATTTCGTGAGTTAAGTTTTCGAATACGTTGTCGAAAACTGTTCATGCTGCCGGCACTGAGTAGTGTTGTTTGACTGCGGTCTTCTGTAAGGTGGAGGTTCAGATCAATTAAAAAGTAAGATGGAACTTTGCAACGAAGTGACGCCGGTTTTTTTAAACATGTAGTGCGTGTGCAAGGCGTAGTTTCGTTGTAGGTGTGTGCGTGTAATTGTGTGTGTAAGGCGGCGCATCTTCGTTGTTCGCAAATTTCCATCTACCTGTTTTACTTAATCAGAACCGGTAGCAGGAACATTGTCGACAAAGTTTCGACTATTTTTGTATTGGAAAATGTACAGCGCTGCGGCGGTGAAAAGTGGAACTAAAAATTAGTATGACAATTTTGACATTTCGCGAGTTACGTTTTCGAATACGTTGTCGAGAATGTTCCTGCTACCGGCACAGAGTGTCGCAAGTCGGAAAGGGTAGAGCAACAACACACATGACAACAAACGTTTTATTAATCACAGTGGATATGTCTTAGCACACTATACATACAATATTATTGTACTAGACTGCACGTGGTATGCTTTTTTTACAAATATTCGAGATTAGTGTCGCCCCCGAACATTGTGAGAACTTCTACTAATATTATAAATGCGAATGTGAGTTTGTTTGTTACACTTTCACGCCTTGACTACTCAACCTATCATCATGCAATTTTGCACACACATTGTCAGGGATACAGGAAAGGATATATTCATAAAATAAATGAAATATCTCTAGGAAGCTGCGGGTAAAAGTAAGTTAGTATAAGATCATTATATTGAAGAACATTCGGCGCTTCGGTCGAGAACGGGGGGCGAATATTTGTATTCTTTATATAATCAAAGTCTTTCTTCTTGTATAAGTTAATGGCGACGAGCTATTTATACAGCTATACTCTCAACCTTAAACTTCTACGCGCCGATGGCAAAGCAGATACTAGTGCAACCGAGTGTCGGTAAAGTAGTTCAATAGTCTTTCCTTAACATGATAACAACTTTGTCGGCATGGCATGGCAAGTGAGATCCACAATACATGTGTTATGCCGTTTGTATCCGTAAGGACATACATTCTAACACCATATTTATGTCTCTTGCCTTTATGTACTGTCTAATTTTTAATCGACCACGCCATAAAACAACACCTTCATCGACAGTCAGATTTTTTGGTGGAAAGACCAAAGTCTTCATTAAATTATTAAAAAACGTTTAAAATGGGTTTTTAAAATTTTAAAAAGAAGAGTTCGAGAAGCTGACGGCCAACCTTCAGAATTGAAGAGGCACTTGAAGAAGAAGAAGAAAATGGGTTTTACAAATCTAATGGGATAATTACTGTGGAAACTTAAATTTGAACCGTAATAACAAAGATAGCGTAAAATTAATGAAAATCTATTGCGACTCATAAGTTTTCTAATTGTCAATCGTTGAGCCTGGACAACTTTATATGACCCATATGAAATATTAAGCCTAGAAAAATACGGAGCCCATCGACATCGCTATCTTTCCAACTGTTAATCCGACTATGATCAAGGGTATTTTCTAGGAACAGGCGCATGGCATGCATATTAATGCTAGCAGCTAAAGCACGCTACACACGTTCAGTTTTAACTCTACAGTCGAACTGTGCAGTTAAAAATTGAAGGTGTGTAGGCAAAACTGACAACTGTGCAGTTCTAAACTGAACGTGTGTAGACACTAGGGTCGTCAGTTATAAGTGCACAGCGCGACTGTACAGTTAAAACTGAACGTGTGTAGCCCGCTTTAGACTGCCATAAATGTGGTGTTAAGTGTTCTCAGTTCTCATTGGTTGGTCTCAGTCGGTAAAGAAGATACTAAAGCAAGCATGTTGCGTGTAGACGCGTAGTAGTGTTATGATGTGATTGGTTTGACTGTGAAATATACATTTAGTTGTTTTTTTTTTTTAATAAAATGGTATGTTTAGGTATGCGGTCCATGTAACATACAACTAGTGAGTTTTTGGCGGGAATCAGGCGGAGCGGTTGAGATTTTTTCCAGTGTGTCGTAAATTGTGTTATAGTGATCTTTAATGTGTATTTTTGGTGTCGATATGTGCAGTAAAGTTTCATTTAGTGACTGATTTATAGGAGCATTGGAAATAATGCCATAATACGACTTTTGGGTTAAGTGATTTATCATTTGGTCAATAGGTTACCTCTAATCTAAAGGCGTGTTACGATCTGCTACTGCCGTGGGTTGTCTCCAGAAACTCCATTGGGCGTTAGAATGCATGACACTAGGCATTTTAATGCGGCAAACACGAGAAATTTTGCAACATGAAAATTCTCTAACACTCGACACTGGCAAAAATAGTCCCTGAAGGGATTGATTGCCATACTTAGGAAGAAGAAGAACATACAACTAATAAAATTCAAGTCATGGCATCTTTAATATTCGTGTAGGTATAAACTACTAATTCAAACATATTTTTTTAGACTCAGTCTGATCATGTACGAAAACAGATACTAGAAAATTTCTTTTTTACATTCCAATTGTTTCGGTCAGTAACTGTCAGCTTGGCATATCCCACAGCTGGGCACAGGCTGGTGGGAACTCTCCAACATCTATTGCCATACGACGATTACCCAAAACGTATTATTTTTATAAAATCACCAAACTGGCAAACAAGCTTTCTACCCACCTGATGGTAAGCGGTTACCGTAGTGTACAACTGTCAACGCAAGGCGTATCACTTCGCTCTGCCACAATCCCCTTGTTTTAGACAGCTAAAATACAAATGAAACGAATAATTTGTAACATTAAAAGTAACCTCCTGCTGTAATATAAAACAGTAGTCTAAAAACAACAAGTTACATTCACATTAGTCTAGAACTTTCCAACGGGTTTGTTTCATAATTTTCAGTTGACATTATTGATGACTTTATTCTAATTACTTTACTGCAATTTGTGGTGATAAAAGTAATTTAACACTGATTTTGTATGTTGCCAAGAGGATTCTCTATTACCTACTTATATGAGAATAGTTCGATTCTGTTGTACAAAACTAAACTAATTTGACAGAACTAAAATTTATTTTACACAAGGACATTATCACACAGCGCCACCTAGAACCAGACTAAGCAAAGCTTGTACTATGGGAACCAGCAGCTGATATAATACTTATATACGTTTTTTAAATACTTAACAAACACCAAGACGCAAGGCAAACATGTTTGTCACATAATTGTTTTGTAACCTCTAGCGTAGCAGTCAGTTGTACTAACCACTAGACCAGCGGTCTCGTCTAAAAGTCTTGCTATCCCTTTCCCATGTGCGGGGTTAAATAAGGATGGCAATAATTTTAGTCCTGTCAAATTAGTTTAGTTTAGTGATTTTCTACAACAGAATGTATACCATTGGCAATATACGAAAAGTAATAATTGTGTTGCCATTAAATAAAGAATTGAATTGAAAAAAATACTTTTAGTATTTGTTGTGATAAGAACCCGTTCAACGTTCTATGATAGTGTGAAAAGTGACCTCGTAAGTCTTAAAACATCTATGACTAAAAGTTATATTTGGTCTGTGGCTAGAAGTCCCATTCAGTAGCCTTCTCTATGTCCATTTCCGCCATCTTCTCTTGCATCAGTAAAGCGGACATGTCACCTGAAACATACGTAGAAAAATTTACAATCCTAAAGCTTTTTTCAAAACTACTAAGTTCTACTTTCAAAGAGAGGTAGTTGGCACACAAGCATACGGCCCACCTGATGGTAAGCAGTCACCATAGTTGATGAGGTCTCACTGTGCTAGCAGCATTACTACTAGCGCAGTATATCCTCGTGGAGCATTGGCAACCTTACTTACCGCAGAAACACACCACTACATCAAAATATTGTTATTTCACTGCGGTCTTCTGTAAGGTGGAGGTACAGCCCCCAGTCGGGCGGCTCCAATTTTAATGGGGAACCCCACTGAAGATCCCAATTAGCCCTATCTCTTAGAAAAACTCCTGGGTACAGGGTGGGGCTTGAACCAAGGTCCATCAGATGACAGGCCGTTGCTTCAACCACAAGCCCACCACGGCTATAAATGTATTAGATTTGAAGTTTGAACTCACTAGGGTTAGGTTTAATGGGGTTGACTCTGCCAATTAGTTCGGGCAGCGAGTCCGTCTTGCGGATCTGCTTGAAGAACGGGTGATTCAGCAGCTGACTGGCTGAAGGTCGCTTCTCTGGCTCCCTGATGATCACACAACATCTTATTCATAAGTGCCTTATTAGGGCCTAAACTGAATAAATGATTTTTGATCTGATTTGAACATCGTTACAAACATCAAATTTAAATTGTCGGTAACGCGCGAGTGTACCTCTGGTGTTGCAAGCATCCATAGGCTACGGTGACCGCTCACCATCAGGTGGGCCGTATGCTTATTTGTAACCTTAGTGGTATTTAAAAAAACAATAATCTTAATTTTAAAAATGTATTTATCCTGTGGTCAGGATATTAGTATAAAGTTACTAGCTGTCCCGACAGACGTCCTGTCTTAGCTTATTCATATGACAAATATAGGGGTTGACCGTCGAGAGTTGAAAAACATAATTCGGTGGACTATCCTTAACATTAAGGGGGATGAATAATAGATGTTGTCCGATTCTCAGACCTACCCAATAAGCACACAA
This sequence comes from Falcaria lacertinaria, assembly GCA_951449985.1. Classification (NCBI taxonomy): domain Eukaryota; kingdom Metazoa; phylum Arthropoda; class Insecta; order Lepidoptera; family Drepanidae; genus Falcaria; species Falcaria lacertinaria. Next base: position 10,224,792 of record OX602115.1, read on the forward strand.
AATTTCACGAGAATCGGTCAAGCCGTTTCGGAGGAGTTTAACTACAAACACCGCGACACGAGAATTTTATATATAAGACTAGCTGCCCGCCCCGGCTTCGCTCGTGTGGACAATTTTTTTTGCATTTATGGGGATGAAAAATAGATGTTGGCCGATTCGCATAGATACCGGATAAGCACAAAAAAATTCATCAAAATCGGTCAAGCCGTTTCGGAGGAGTATGGCAACGAAAACTGTGACACGAGAATTTTATATATTAGATGAAAATTATTGTATTGTTATCGGTTCTTAATAAGTACGAAAATTTTCAAAATAATCAATGTCGTTGAAAGATTACGTAACCTTGATAGATACAATACAAGTGAAGCTTTTTTTTTTATACCACTAAGGTGGCACACAAGCATACGGCCCACCTGATGGTAAGCAGTCACCGTAGCCTATAGCCGCTAGCAATACCTGGGGTATCACTAACGGGTTGCCAACCATATTGTTGATGAGGACTCGCTGTGCTAGCAGCATTACTACTAGCCCAGCGTATCCTCGTGGAGCACTGGCAACCTTACTTACCGCAGAAACACAACACTACATCAAGTAGTGTCATTTCACTGCGGTCTTCTGTAAGGCGGAGGTACAGTCCCCAGTCGGGCGGCTCCAATTTAAATGGGATAACCCACGGGATATCCCAAATCGCCCTACCTCTCGTAAAATCCCAAAGCTAAAAAGACTCTAATGAGGTAGGCTGGTACCTTTGTAAAGTCATCTCGCTGACGTGATGAAAAGTATCAGTGAGTTTCCTCTTGGCGTACACCTGCCGCAGTCTGGACACGTCAGCGCTGTCGCCCACCCCGCTGTCAGTGTTGTAAATGCCTGTAACATCCCCTCTCACAACAACACAGGTAGTGTTGTGCATACCAGTAACATCCCCCCTCACACAAGGACGTCAGCAGGCATGTACAACACTATCGTACATGCCTGCAACATCCCCCTCGCAATATAACAGTGTTGTACATTCATGTAACGTCCCGCCTATCTTTTGTTATATGTATAATGAACTAGCGGCCCGCCCCGGCTTCGCACGGGTAGCCATTATTTTAGATCATTAAAGAGGTATAATTCTCTCATACATATTTTTCGGGTAGCTTGAACCATTTACGCAGCGCACGCAACGGAAGCCCTCAAATATGGATAATTTTCCCCGTTTTTGCAAGATTTTTCACTAATGCTCCTATTGGTCGCAGCGTGATGTTATAAAGCCTAAGGCCTTCCTCGATAAATGGACTATCCAACACGAAAATATTTTTTCAATTCGAACCAGTAGTTCCTGAGATTAGCACGTGCAAACAAACAAACTCTTCAGATTTATAATATTAGAATAGATATACAATATTTTTTTAAAGTTGACATTGAGTTTAATAATATTTTAGTTCATGGTAAGTTGCGAGACCGCTGGTCTAGTCAGTATACATGATCGCTACGCTGGGGCCGCGGGTTCGATTCCCGACGGGGCAAACATTTATGTGTTAAGCATTTGTGTTTGCCTTGCGTCTAGGTGTTTGGTATGAGTTATAAGTATGTATTGAAAAAAGTATACAAGTATTCTATCAGCCGCTGGTTCTCATAGTACAAGCTTTGCTTAGTTTGGGCCTAGATGGCGCTGCGTGATAATGTCCAAGCATTATTAAACAGTGAGATTTGATGATTTTACTCGACATCCCCTCCCCTTCCCCCATTTTGAGTTCACGTAATTAATGTACGTAGTTCTTACTCACTCTTCATCTCGTCATCGAGGCACGGCTCAGGAAAGGTGGAGCAGTCGAGTAGCTGCGGCCGACTGCCGCGCACCTTCTCAGTAAACATAAGGGTCGTGGGCACATCAGCGAATGGAACTGCTCCATTAGCCAGTTCACAGCTCAACACGCCTACCGAGTAGATGTCAGACCTCTCGTCGTAGCCTTTTAGATTCTAAAAACAAATACTGCCATTTTTAATCCAATATGGCGGAGTGACAAACTAGAGATTTATCATTTCCACACTAACCCCAATGATATGGATATCAAGGGCTTGATGAGCGAAACACAGAAGTAACGTGACGTTATTTTACATCCAATATGGCGGCCGCCGCTCTGACTCTCAATCTTTTTTTTTTATACCACTTAGGTGGCACACAAGCATACGGCCCACCTGGTGGTAAGCAGTCACCGTAGCCTATAGCCGCTAGCAATACCAGGGGTATCACTAACGGGGTGCCCCAACCATGTTGTTGATGAGGATTCACTGTGCTAGCAGCATTACTACTAGCCCAGCGTATCCTCATGGAGCACTGGCAACCTTACTTAATCTCTGACATGAATATCAAATGAAAGGTCTTGATGAGGTATTTATTAACAACAAATAAAATTTTATTATAAAACAAACCTCTAGTTTTTCCATAGTGTATGTTTAGCTTACCTGTTCTAAGAGCTCAGGGCTGAGCCACATGAGGTTAGCGTTATCGTGGTCTGATGGCGGCAGGTTGTGGAGGTGCTTCTGGCGGCGCCCGCGCACCATCAGGCTGGCCGCACTGCGCAGCCCTGACAGGCGCACGTTACCATTGGCACCCACTAGCACGTGGCTCGCCCTCACACTCCTGATGAAGTTATATTTTTCAATTCAAATGTACATGTAAAAAAAGTTAAAACAAGGTATCTATCCAAATTTTTGTAATTTTTCAAATTAATTCCAGCCGTGGGGCTGTGGGTGCAGTGTCACCCATATTATTAGTCGATTATTTTCCATCATATGACAAGATGAATGCATGTAAAAGAAGCAATAGAGGTGTGCAACTAAAGATTTAAATAGCTCTCTATCTATATATCACATAACTCTTATAACTCACATAACATCTGGGCATATTTATTTATTATTTAAGATAATTTTTTTACATCTGGTGAGCATGCTTAAACCATTTTCTATTTTATTCTCTAAAACAAGATCTAATCTTCGTCGTAAAATTAGGTAACATTTTAAATTTTGTATGTATGGGGAAGGGATGGATACCTTGGAACAAACTACTAATTTTAAAAACTGTCCACACTACCTTAGAGTAACATCTACTTTATTTATATAAAATTTCCCCACAGGCAGAGTTGCCAGGAAAATACTAAATTATTCAGATGAAACACTAGTCTAATCAATTTAATTATCGGTAACATTTATGCACTGGCTGAGGCTTTTATGTTCACTTAACAATGTGTGTGAAGTTGCAGGCAAAATGTAGTCTTCTTCTTCTTCTTCTTCTTCCTAAGTATGGCAATCAATCCCTTCAGGGACTATTTTTGCCAGTGTCGAGTGTTAGAGAATTTTCATGTTGCAAAATTTCTCGTGTTTGCCGCATTAAAATGCCTAGTGTCATGCATTCTAACGTCCAATGGAGTTTCTGGAGACAACCCACGGCAGTAGCAGATTGTAACACGCCTTTAGATTAGAGGTAACCTATTGACCAAAATGATAAATCACTTAACCCAAAAGTCGTATTATGGCATTATTTCCAATGCTCCTATAAATCAGTCACTAAATGAAACTTTACTGCACATATCGACACCAAAAATACACATTAAAGATCACTATAACACAATTTACGACACACTGGAAAAAAATCTCAACCGCTCCGCCTGATTCCCGCCAAAAACCTCCCAAAATGTAGTCATTGATATAAATGCAAAGTGCATCTTAGTCAAAATTTCCTTCAAAAAGTTTCTCATACATATACAATACTAACCTATGTATATACAACTGTTTATGCAAGTACTGCAATCCAAGCAGTACATCCCGCAGTATGATAGCGCAGACCAGTTCCGGGAGCCCCTCCTGGAAGTACTGGTCCAGTATATCCCTGCAGGAGCCCAGACTCATGAGCGGAGACACCACATACAGCTCACGGCCGTGTACAAAAGATGTCAGGTATGGCAGTATGTTTTGATGTTGAAGTTCTTTGCGGGTTAAGATGTCTTGCTGGAAATGTTAAATAATTATTATTTGACAATGAGCTGATGATTGCCTAGGCCGAAAGAGCTTCAGTTTGGTGCTGGTGGGTTTTGTGATACTTCTAGAAATTTCCAGACTATATGAAAGATTTAAAATTGCAGCTCGTTGAATAACTGAGGGAATTGTAGTTTGAATTATTTATTCTTTATTTAATGGCAATAAAAAGTATTTAAAATCATCTTTTGCAAGTATCATGTAGTAAAAAAGAAGTATCCTATTTAAAAACATTATTTATAATCACAGTTCTCATACCCCTAGTGTTCTAAGCATCCAGACTATGGTAACCACTTACCACCAGGCAGCATGCTTCTTTACCACCTTAGCAGTTGATAAAAAACACCTTACCTCCTCTAGGTGAAGTAGGTATTGGAAAATTATCTACACAACTTTAATTCCCTTAAATATTTTTAAGCTTTATTAAAAGGGATTTAGTTGGGAAAGGGAGTTGATATTCTTCTGACTGCAACTGTCCTTGAAAATATGTAAAAAGGTACGAAGAACTACTGACCTACAGAGTTCAATTGCATCTTAAAGTCACCCTGACCTAGGGTCAAAGGGTCGATAATAAATTTATTAATACCTGTATTAAGCTTGCGTTTTCCTTCGTTTTGTCCACAAAGTACCTCTTGATGGCGACATTTTGATTGCTGGGCTTGTAAAGTGCTGAGTAAACAACCGCTACGCCCCCACAACACTCCGCTATTATTGATGTGAGCTGATACTCATTAATATCTGGGTTGAACATTGCAATACAATTAAAAAACTGAATCAAAACAAAATTATTCTACCTTGAGCCACACGCAAACTACGGAGACATAGTTATTTTATGACCGGTAAATAAATATTATTTGTAATAACAAATTAATTATTGAATCTAAAGTAAATATTTTATCAAAAATAATTAGCGTAATGTTTTTGTTGTTGACATTGACACATTTGACACTTGAAAAAAAACGAATGAAACGACTGACAGTGACAGTAGACATACAAGTACAACTGCGCTCCGTTCCATTCGTGTTCCTATACATTTTGATGTTTTCCATAAAATTCGTACATTAGTTTACGTTGCCAGCTAGCTCTTGTTTGAAATTATCGTGTGCTTAAGAATTTTAAAACATTTGAAAACTCTATTAATTAAGCCTTTTATCACGTTTTAATATAAACTATTCACCACACAATATCAAATCCTGAGATACGTTTTTAATCTGTATTTTTTAACATGGCAGTACCCTTGTCATTTAAAAATATTAGAAAATGTAGGTACTCTGTGCTCGATAACGGCTAGGCGGATATCAAGTAGCTCTACTAACTGTAAAGAGATTTATAAGAAGAAAGAAAAATAAGATCAAAGCTATGGTGAGTTCTTTTGTCGCGATAGGAGGGTGTGCTACAGATCGATTTGCAAAAAAGTATTAGTAAAAAAAGATTAGTAAAAAAGTACAAATTTCGCCTGAATGGCGTTCAGTTTGAATTTTCATTTTACCGTCCAAAATACGTACGTAGTAAAGTCCTAAGTACTTATCCACCGGATACACAGGACAGGGTAGACTTTGGGTTGAGTGAGAGTTTTAGTAGAGGGATGCTAGATTCTAGAATTATGATATGCTGCTAGTATTTGTGTTGTGTAGGAAGGTACTTTAATTATAATATTGCGAACTGAGGCCCGCCTGATGGTAAGCGGTAACCGTAACCTATTTGTAGTTGTAAGGGTTCCCAACCACAATGGAGGATTGACTGTGCCAGTAACCTTGTTATCCATGTCATGGCAGCACAGCGTATCCTCGAGCAGCTGTTGTGCTATTTAGGTACATCACTTTACTTATCAACCTAAATGTATAGGTGGGATACCAAGTAAGTTTGCAGAAGTTTAGAACATTTTATGAAGTCGAGACGAACAAGTCACGCCCACTGTGCAGCAGATGCAGCTCCATCCAGGACGCGTGGCACTGCACTGCGCTCGTCACCACAGAGTATATAACCACTACGTTCTCGTCACCTCGACAGTATCGATACGTTAGTTCTTACGAGTAAGTACCTACTGTAAAGACAGAGCACTGAGTTTCTTGTCAGATCATTTCAGTGCCGGTAGCAGGAACATTGTCGACAACGTATTCGAAAACGTAACTCACGAAATGTCAAAATTGTCATACTAATTTTTAGTTCCACTTTTCACCGCCGCAGCGCTGTTCATTTTCCGATACAAAAATAGTCGAAGGCGATACGAAAACGTTGTCGACAATGTTCCTGCTACCGGCACAGGTGCTATTTCAGATCCAGAGAAAGTAGTAGGTCATCAAACTCAAACTTAAAATGATCTTTATTTGACTAGCCTTTACAGAGAAGCACTTCCAAATCGTCAAAATCTACCACCGGATTCGGAAGGTCGTTTTTTTGCTGGGAAGAATTCGGCAAGCAATCATTCTGTTCATCATCTTTTAGGCTCGAAAGTAGAACACCGATATTAGGTATTCCTAAGTAGCGGAAGGTATTAGAACTGTAGCGCGAGCTTGAATAAATTGCGACAACGTTTTCGTATCGCCTTCGACTATTTTTGTATTGCAAAATGAACAGCGCTGCGGCGGTGAAAAGTGGAACTAAAAATTAGTATGAATATTTTGACATTACATGTCATTTGGAAAGGAAAAAAGTTCACACCCGCGGTCGCCCTGCTGGGCCTGGTATCGTGATATTCTAATTTAGAGATTTTTAGCTTTCTAGGGCCCCCTCGTGAGGTCGAGGGCCCTGGCACTGACCGGGGGCTTATTTGAAAATCGATAAGAAATCACTAAAAGAATATAGGAAGATGATATCCGTAAGCGACACCGTCGAAATGTTGTTTAATGCAGTCTAAGTAATTGCATTCCCGTCTCGGAAATGCTTTTTCCAGGCGCGACATATTGATTATACTGCAATGCAGGAGACGGCATCCCTCCCTATTCTCATAACTACATTTTGACGAGACCGCTGGTCTAGTGGTTAGTATACCTGACTGCTACGCTAGAGGTCGCGGGTTCGATTCCCGCCGGGGCAAACAGTTAGGTGTCAAATATGTTTGCCTTGCATCTGGGTGGTATGTACGATAACTCCACGCGTTCTTGAGAAAAAGGTCTTGACAGACAGACAGACGGACGGACAACAAAATGATCCTTTAAGGGTTCATTTTTCCTTTTAAGATACGGATCCCTAAAAAACCTAACGGATGATTCTTCCTTATATAACCCACCAAAAAAGCTTTTATGTTTGTACGAATCCCTACTCTCATCCGCTACATTTCCTTTCATTTTTTTAACCCAGCGACGCTATAAGATGGGTGTTATAAGTTAAATGTTCGTGCCTGCGTAACTTGCCTGTCTGACATCGTAGCCAATATCGGTTTAACTGTTTTTGATTAAGTTTTTTGCTTCAAATGTGACTTAATCGACAGTTTTCTAAGCTATGAAATTTAGGGATTTGGTAATTTTTGTATTTGTTTGTTCTCTACTTATTAATTATCTACTTTGCCAGTTTTATGATATTGATTTTAACACTGTGCGACTGTCCGTTCTTGGTCTGACACCATAGGTGTCGCTCATGTCTACGCCACTGCTATAGGAAAAGGATTAAAAATATTACAACCCAAAACGCGTTATAATATAATATCGCTATCAAAATGCAGTTTCCACTAGTTTATAATTAAATTTATTAGGCCTATTTTAGCAAAGAATGTATACTGGGGCGAAATTACGTGCCGTGGGTGACATTTCGGCTGACATTGCCAAAAACCAACGCCGCCCGCCCAAAACCCGACCGATCAAACGTCGGCGGAATGCAAAAATTCACAATCCACTCAATAAAAAGTCGTAATTCCTATATATATACCGCATCTCGGCTACGCTTTATACGCGATGTACTCACTGCTATATAAAACCGGGGAGAGAGCCAAAATCTAAATATAAAGGTGTCCGAGTGGTGCCGAACGCTGCCGAGTCCGCCCGCCCGCCTCAGTCCACCGCCGACTGTCGCCAGACATTCCCAAACCATCGCAGCCTACCGCGCGGTATCGCACCGTTCACAACTAAGGTCACACCGTAAACGGCATTCGGACTCTGAAACAGCTTTACCAAATTCGGAACGCGCCTGTGTACGTACGTGTGTATTTTAATACAGGTGTAAAGTGACAGTGTGTGTGTACCGTTGAACGTGATTCGTTATACCGGTGCGTAAGTACATATTATATCAATTATTTTTTTATATTTATGGATTAGCTGGCCGCTAACTTTGGATCTGGCGGCGTGGTTCCCTCAGATAGTCTGGAGCGCGGGTATTGAGTTTCAATATGTCTGCCTGCCGTTCCAGAATAAATTTCCTCGTTATTGCAAAGGCGTACGTGTGTTCTTTGCATTCCCGTAGCATTTCCTCGCCCGGCTTAATAACCTCAAAGATGTCAGAAAAGAGCTTGTTGTTTTGTTTGCAATTTTTCTGTAACTACCTTTATTGCTTAATATTATTTTGTACTGCAATCTGTGACGTGTTTGCGTGTTAGCTTAAGTGCGTTATGATATCTATGGTGTTTGTCTGTCTAGACTACAGTCAGACAGGAAGCTGGCGTGTATTGATCTTGCCTCTGCGTCTTCCCCATCTTGTATTCTTGTATAATATCTTTACCACGAGTTTTCCTTTTAGAAGGAAGTAGTACCTTTTGAGACATAATTAAGAGTTTAAAGTAATGAAAGCGTCGGAAAGCTTTAATCTATAAAAAAATATCGTGTCTAATCTGTGGTACAAAATCACTAAACTTACTTAATTAGACAGGACTAAAAGTCTTGCCATCCTTAATATCATAATAACCCCTGAGAGAAAGGAAAAGAGAATGAGATAATTCTCTTTCCCTTTCTCTCAGGGGTTATTATGATATTGAAGAGAATGAGATAATTCTCTTTCCCTTTCTCTCAGGGGTTATTATGATATTAAGGATGGCAATACTTTAAGTCCTGTTAAATTAGTTTAGTTTAGTAATTTTTACAATAGAATCGACACTACTATGTTCTCACTTTTCAAAAAGGTTGAAAGGTAGAGTACTCAAAGCCATGTAAGAAAAAAAAAGAATGTAAAAGAAGCAAAAGAGGGAAATAACGCAGTATTCTTTGCCTACTCCCAAAGGGACTAAGCGTGATTATATGTATGTACTAGCGACCCACCCCGGCTTCGCACGGCCAGCGTTAACCATAATTTAAATACCTACACTACACAAATGAATAATACATAAATCATCTTGAATCACTCTATCTATTAAAAAAAACCGCATCAAAATCCGTTGCGTAGTTTCAAAGATTTAATCATACATACACAGACAGACAGACACGGGAAGTGACTTTAATTTATACTATATAGTGATTCTCTTCGTGCTATTCCTAGAAATATTTATTATTTCCAACGCCCTAGTATTCCAGAGACTACGATGAATATCGAAGCAAAGCGAAGCTAATGAAAACGTAATGAAAACAAATACCAACCATTCCCTTCAAGTATATATAAACAATATTTTGTCGATCGTAAGCTGATTTATTTTAAAAAATCACGTTCCGTTGAGATTTTTAGAACGGTAAGGTTCACGCAACCTTAAATTCTTCACAAGTGTCCTTCCGTATATCAGCAGATAACACGCAAGCTGTCGATACTCATGCATCATGGTTTTTATTTCAGCTTTCATAACACGCGATTTGTTTTAGTACCCATAGGCTTTAACGTTGAGCAGGAAAGGTGATGTATGATGATAATGTCAATTCGTCGCGATCCAAACCCCGATCTGCTGAAACCTACGAACAACTACTACCAATTGGCTGAAACATAGTTGGTGGCCTATCTGATGGGTCCATCACATAGGCCACCAACTATGTCGTAGTCCATGGGTTAAGGTTAAGTTCATTTTTAAAAGCCGCAATGAGCTAAAAAGAGGTAGAGCGAATTGGGACCCGACTGGGGACTACCTCCTTACAGAAGACCGCAGTGAAATAATACTACTTGATGTAGTGTTAAGTTTCTGCTCCATGAGGATACGCTGCTCTAGTAGTAATGCTGCTAGCACAATGATGATTGATGAGGACCATCAACAACATGGTTGGCATCGTGTCAGTGATATCCCTGGTATTGCTAGCGGCTATAGGCTACGGTGATTGCTAACCATCAGATGGGCCCTATGTTTGTAGTGGTATAAAAAAAGATTTCAATCTATATTTTCATTTGCCCTACCTCTCTTTTTCAGGGCCAGTTATAATATTTGGGGTTGATGGAATCATCCCTTCTATCCATAATATTTTAGTTTTACCTTAAGATATGATCAGCCAGCGAAGCTAACAATTTTATTGACCTAAAATGATAGATCGTTACGATGCGCGAGATTCACTCACAGAATCATTAGTCAGAGATCGTAATTAGGTTAGAAAATTAGCAAATTTATGTGAAGGTTGCAGATTCCGTACAGTGATCGTGTTTCCTGGGAAATTGCGTCATTATGAAACTCGGTTAGGAATACAATTTGGGATGAGTTTAGTTTTGAAGTTATTGAGATGAACTTACTTATCTATTGATATAAAAATGAATCCCTATTTCCCTTGGTCACGGCACCACGCGTGAACGGCTGGACCGATTTCGCTATTTATTTCTTTTTGTGTTTGTTAATGTCAGGATCTAAAAAAATTGGAACATTATTAATGTCGTGATAAACTAAAGGTCCTTTTTCTATGGTGTATTTGACATATGAATTCATAGCTAAGACAGGACAACGTCAGTCGGGACAGCTATTTCGATATTAAATCTCGTAACATATTGCTATGAAGTACAGTCTTCCATTCGAATTCATGAATCAACGGTTATAATTAGGATCGATGAAAAATCTTTTAAAGTCAAATCCCGTATTAGATAATCCTTTCCGTTCCAAAGACACGAAATTTGACAGTAGCTCCAGTTTCATGACCAGTAGACCAGTAGTTCTTTCTGCCACACTATTTAAAAATGATCTTTCACTTCGCTCATTCATCTTCATGACTATGGAATATTCCCTTTAAGAATTAGTCATCATGATACACTATGTGCATGAGATTTATTTTAGCTGCATTATGTGTCGCTAAATTGCACCTCATCGACGGCTTATCTTCTAAGTTTACTTGTTTTCTATAATTAGCTCTCATCTGTTACGTATCTGATTTGTTGTGCTACATTTGTTTACCATGGAATCAGTTAATATCAACATAACTAAGTTCTTTGTTACTTTGAAGTTCCCAAAAGGGGCATTGTTAGAACACAATTTATCTTTTTCAGCTTTTATGTTTTTAAAGATTTACCTTATTTAAGATTACTGTAAGTTTGTTCTTCGGCTATGTAAAATATCTCCCTTGCCTAATATACCTCTCATTAAGAGGCTGAATATTAGCTGGTGATATCCCTTGTGTTGCAAGCATCTAAAGAATACCGCTTATCATCAGGACGCATTAAAAATACCGACAAATCTGCGGATCAATCATTATATCCTTGTTTCTGTGATATAAATAATTAAAATGTAAATTATGTATTTTATTTCAAAAGAGTAATTGCTGAGTTTCTTACCAGATTCTTCTCAGCAAAAAGCGACCTTCCGAATCCGGTGGTAGATTCTGAAGATTTGAAAGTACTTGTAATGTCTAATCAAATAAAGATAATTTTGAGTTAGAGTTGGCATCGACCCCACATCGTTGAGAAATAAGCTGGGACGATGTACATCGGCAGCTAACCATATTATCGTAGAAGGATTTGTTGAGTTTGCTATAATTTAGGCATTATTCAATTCTTACCAATAGAGTGGAGCTGTTTATGAAAGCACTTGTCTAAATATCAATACCAGACTAGCAAACAAGAAGCTGAACTGATATTTTTGCGGTAACGTTACACACATATTTTTCAGGGGTGTTTGAGAATTGCCGTATGATCGAGTGTATTATACTCAAACGGTAGTGTCATTACGAAACTAGACTTATTTAAACAGGATTTTGTAAAAAACACCCAAAGGAGGGTGCTTCAAGGGTGTGAAGAGATTTATGAAGGTTCGGCAACGCGTAAGGGATACCCCTGGTGTTGCAAGCGTCCATAGGCTACGTTGACCGCATACCGGGCCGTATGCTTACCAGTATGTATACCAGTTAGTGGTAGTTGCAATCGTTTGGAAAACCAGGTGCAGATAAATTATTTACGTGTATCCAAAAAGATTCGAACCGAAATCCCTGAAGTTCAGGAGATCCAGTTAACACATAACTGGCGTCTCGCCAACATAACAACACAAACGCATTTAGTCTCAATTGGAAATGAAAAATTGGTGTTGCCATAGTGATTTACTAGGAAACCAACAGGCGTGCATTGATGACGCAAGTTAGAGGGAAAGCACGTGAATATCGACTTGTACAATAGGTGATAGCATCACTGAAAATACGGTAAATCCAAGAAGGAAATTACACTAGCAGTACTGTACTCCAAGTAAGATCTTCGGTCAGCTATCCTACTAATATTATAAATGCGAAAGTTTGTGAGTATGGAAGGATAGATGTTTGTTACTCTTTCACGCAAAAAATACTTAACGGATTTGGTTGAAATTTGGAACACAGATAATTTATAACCTGGATTAAGACATAGGATACATTTTATCCCAGGAAAATGTTTTCATCCCTGAAAATTTTAGGTTCCTCTGAGATTCTAAGCTCAACACGGACGTAGTTGCGGGCAGAAGCTAGTGGTTTAATTATGCCGTAGAAACTTTTCAATTCCTAATATTTTTATAGCACCAATAGGTTACCATAGCCTATAACCGCTAGCAATACCAGGGATATCACTAACGAGTTGCCAACCATGTTGTTGATGGGGACTCACTGTGCTAGCAGCATTATTACTAGCCCAGCGTATCCTCGTGGAGTACTGGCAACCTTACTTACCGCAGAAACACTACATTACATCAAAGTAGTGTTATTTCACTGCGGTCTTCTGTAAGGCGGAGGTACAGTCCCCAGTCGGGCGGCTCCAATATTAATGGGAAAACCTACGGGAAATCCAAATTCGCCCTAACGTTGTTATCAAAGATTCGCTACAAGTTTTTCTTAATTATATTAATTTTAAAGTGGTACCTCAATTCAGGATCCAGTCGGTCTTTCGATTCTAGGTCACTTTTCATAAAATAAGTGATCTTTCGCCGCTTTTTTTGACATGTAACAGACAGTAATTGCTCCAAATATTTTCTGAAATATAACATTAATCTCTGCCGCAAATTTCATGAAATCTGGAATAATGTCGGTGCAGTTCAATGAACTGTGAAATTAGATGAAGCTGGTGCAATCATTGTTATTCAGATACATTTCGAGTGACTCACGAATGCACTTCGCCGAATTAGAATAAAACTACATATATTACAGTAGTTGGCGTTGCGCTTAGTAAATTGCATTTCTAAATGATCATTTGTCTTGCTAGTAGTTCACTTGTCACGTATAAATGTAAATAAATGAAATGATTTGTATCTTCGGATCATTTAAAATGAAATTATTTATTTTTACATAGTTTTGTTTTAAATCTTTTTTTAGTAAAGTACGATGCGAATGTAAGTAAAAGAAGAAACTGTCAATGATCTAACTTTTAAGATAAACTTACCAGGTAGGAGGAACCGGCTGTCATGTATGAAAAGATTGATGGATCTGAAAGAAGCAAAAGAAGAGTGCAAGAGAAGAGTGAAATGGCGTGAAGATGACGGTTTTAAAATAAAGCCAGACTTTAATACACTAAAACGCAATCAGCACTTTTTTACAGAGTTTGATAGGAGGTCTCGCATCGTTTTAATAAGTACTGATATTTATATCTGTTAGGTCCTTCATGTCTCTAACTGGCATACAATCAAAACCAATTCCGATCATGAATGTAGCAGAAGAAAGGTGCCACACACAAGCAGACGGCCTACCTGATGGTAAGCAGTAACTGTTGCCTATAGCCGCTAGCAATACCAGAGTTATCACTAACGGGTTGCCGTTGATGAGGAGTCACTGTGCTAGCAGCATTACTACTAGCCCAGGGTTTCCTCGTGTAGCACTGGCAACCTTACTTACCGCAGAAACACAACACTACATGAAAGTAGTGTTATTTCACTGCGATCTTCTGTAAGGAAATATTAAGGGGAAAACCCATGGGACATCACAATTCGCCCTACCTCTCTTAAAATGTCAGCATATTTTTCTGTTATTTGAATTTTCTTTTGGTAAATAAAGACAAAACGGCTATGCTACCACGGCCCGTATCTTAAATAACATTTGATCAAACTTTGAATCTGAATCAAAATCATTATAATTAAGAACGGCTATATTTCTAGACCGGGTCAATCTGACTGGAGTTAATACTCAACGCGATCTAATATTAGAACCCTGTAGTCATGTAGCTAGTGATATAATCGACCAAATTAGCACCCAAATCTCTAGACTTCACATGATGGATGGCTAATTTGGTATCTAAATTAAAATCTAGTCTTTATCATTGTGACGTGTTCGTACAGAAACTCTTAGACAGTCATAGAACTTGTACATTTTTTTTAAGTCATTTACTACCTATTTTAAAGGCTGACTTGAGGTGGAACTATGTATGTCTGCGAGACGAGTATTAAATAAACATTTTATCTTGTGCCGATAGTTATTTCGTTCGATGACATGACAAAGTTACTTAAGGACCTAAAAAGTAAATTGATCGATCTTTGGTTTCGGCTTCGATACTGTAAATAACAATAGCCATTTTTGAATTCGCGTTTGAATCTTGACTGTGGGCTCTCAATACTGCATCAGTAGTACCTATAGAAGTTGAATTTCCCCTAAAATACATAACTATTGTTTATAAATAAATCAACAAACCCCAATAAAAAAGTTGTACCATTAAAATCGTTAAAAAGGATATAAATTTCAAATAATTTATTGCTAAATATTGGATCTGATATGCAAAATATCAGAATCCATCTGGAATTATGTTCATTCCTTGGCGATCCGTTTGTATTCCTCAGATGTTTGAGTGGGATGGGCGATCGATTCTATTTTTCCCACTTTGATGTGCACCTACGCAGCTACCCACATTCGTTTCAAAATATTATACTATGATTTAGTGATCCATCAGTTGTTAATTTCACATCAATAGCACTTTATTGTTTATTCCCATTTACTGAACCATCATTTTCTTTTAAATACGCGTGAATTAGATCATTTACATTCAAAGAAAACAAGAGAAAAGCCATAGATTGATGTAAATTTGTGTGTTTAGTTGAGTCGTGTAACAGCTTCGCAAAATTTTTGAATGTTTAGTTGATTGGTTTTACAGCTTCGCAAAATTGCATGGGATTGACAGAACTAGGTTTACGTGATCCTGAGCATTTGCTTTTTCGTTTGTTTGTAGAAAGAGAATCGAAGCGTTATCATCTTGCCAATTTTCGATATTAGGTACTATTCCATGTAATCTCTGTTTTAAGATAGCTTCAAGACAGACATCTTGATAATGTCATATTTATGATTTTGCATATAAGTAAATAGCCCATAACATACATTGACAAGGTCCACAAGTTCCTAACATACTTGTATTGTAATATTCCTTTCGATTGAATTTTTTTCTTCTTTCTCTATTTTTTTTGCTCTTACTTTTTTGTCCATTTTGGCATTACTTCTTTCTCTGCACTATGATAAATTTCCATTAAGCTCGTACTTGGTTTCAACTAAAGAAGAGAAAGGGCTACAATTGAAATATTCAGTAGTACTCATATCTTAAAATCTCAGACGTTGTCCACCTGTATATACTCCTAAACCTTGTCTATAATATCAGGTAAACTTAAAAAAAAGGGTTCAATTCAACCAAACCTTCTGAAACTAGCAGCCCTATTTTAATTCATCTCTTGATTGATTTGGTTAGCGATTATTCGCCAAATCAACAGCATTAACGGTTCGACCGATGTCGCTCACAGCTCTTCGTATATCTCCAAGCACCTGCCTGACATATATCATTGAGTTCTAAACATCTTGGCATGTTTCTTCAATTTTTTCCAGCTTTAGAACTAACTCCTGTTAGATAACAGGTCTTATGCTGGCACGGTTGGAGGCAGGCCAGGGAGAGTTATTGACCAAAGTGTAATGTTTTTTGCAAGAGTGATTATCGTCTGGCGGTCAGCCATTTTGCCGGTTTGAGTAAAGCTCGTTGACTATTTTGCGGGTGGATATTATTATAGCAACATTCAGATGGACATCTCGGAAAATGTTTATCGCAGTTTGGTCAGAGAAGTCAAGAAACGTTAATTGTACAAGCTTACACTAAAAGGGCACCAAAAATGGCTTACTATGAACATTTTATTCACGGTTTTTTTTAATATGAAAAGGCTTGAAGTGACACAAAATACATGGGGTTATAATTTTGTAGTGTGTATCTGAGTTAAATATATTTACGACTTAGTTATGTACTATGTAGCAGATTTTTTAATTAATTAATGTTCACAACCTACAAGGATTTATCTTTGTTAAATTAAAAAAAAACATTCAAGGAGATCAGGGGTGCTTACTCGTAAAGTCGTGAATAACGCTAGAATACCGTCAATTTTGTTTTATTGTTGAAATAGGTTGAAAAATTTGCTATTGTTACGGTATTGTACTTGTGTTATAGTTTGACCGTGTTGGTGTCTCAGTGTGCCGGATTGTGAGAATTTAATACAATTATCTTTGTAACCCGTGACGGATTTAAATATTTCCCAAGTATATGCTGCCCTTACCTCTACAAAGTTAGTTCCTATATTATTACTAGCTTCTGCCCGCGACTACGTCCGCGTTTTTTTCCTGGGATAAAAACATTTTCCCGAGATTAAACGTATCCTATATTAATACAGGCTATAAATTATCTGTGTTCCAAATTTCATCCAAATCCGTTGAGTAGTTTTTGCGTGAAAGAGTAACAAACATCCATCCATCCATCCATACTCACAACCTTTCGCATTTATAATTTTAGTAGTAAGTAGGATACAAACCAACAATTTTGTTAAAATTGCACACGAAAAATGTTGGTAATATTTGTGAGTGACTAAAATCATTCGTCAATGACAAGTCGTCACTTGTGGCCAAAAAAACTTTCCCCAATTTTTCCGCCCTAGATTCAAGCCTATTGAGCCTGCTGGTAAATTCCCCACTGTATAACCAGTATGTTTTTTTCATAAACGATTAGAACTGATAACATTTCAGCTATGTCTGGATATAAGTCGTAAGTGAAAGATCACAATTGGAAGTTCCGTCTTTTGGGTACTACTGCTATATGGACTATTGCTAAAAATATCTTATCAATAACCAAATTAACTGGATTAAATATTTTAACCTTTTGTACATTGTCTTCTGATATGTCTTTGAGTAACTTATGTTTTTTTTTATACCACTAAGGTGGCAAACAAGCATACGGCCCACCTGATGGTAAGCGGTCACCGTAGCCTATGGACGCTTGCAACACCAGGGGTATCACTCGCGCGTTGCCGACCCTTCAAAAATCTCATCACACCCTTCTTGAAGAACCCCATGCTGTACTCCTTTGGGAAAACCTCCATTGGGATATCTAGTCTAGAAGCTAAACATATCTCACTAGCTTCTACTTATTTCCTTTTGTCTTGATGGGTTTAACGAGTAGGTAATAAGTTAGCAAATCGGACATCTTGGAATCTTAGGTTTATATATTGTAACGGACTTCCAACGTTCGTTTTATGAAAAGCATTTTTTTCTGGCAAACACCTAGTGATCTTTGAAGACTTAGGCCATTTACGCTTAGATATATTTTTAAAATTTGAAGAGTATCACCTCAACCACTTAACTAAACATGACAGCTTTCTGCAATCGGTTAAAACTAATATGACGTCTCTTTTTTCTGTTCCTCCCGACATTGGCACAATTTCAAAATAATACATCTAACTGTTATGTCTTTCAAAACACGAGAACGCTGCAACCGTGCAAGACTTCAAGGCTAATTTTATGTAATTCAGGTCTGCTATTTATAAATAACATAATTTTGAAAAGGCACAAGATCATTTATTTAGATATCGTGAGTTTGAAGAAAATTTACATTATGAGCACTTCATATTTCGATTTTTAACAGTCCTATGCAAGGACGATGTAGCAACAATTTTAAACTTACTAATATTATGAATGCGAAAGTTTGTGAGTGTGGATGGATGGATGGCTGGATGGATGGTTGGTTGTTACTCTTTCACGCAAAACTACTCAACGGATTTGGATGAAATTTGGAAGACAGGCAATTTATAACTTGTATTAACACATAGGATACTTTTTATCCCGGAAAAAGGTTTTTATCCCGGGAAAATTTAGGTTCCTCTGAGCTTCTAAGCTCAACGCGGACGTAGTCGCGGGCAAAAGATAGTACCTACATAAGTATCATCAAGTCAAGTCCCTTTCGGGGTATAGAGTTGCATTACACTCTTGACTTGCACGCCTATTTTTCATCTACATTCATCAATATCTTCATTCATGCTCTCCATCATTTTTGCATTGCCATCATTGATTTCTCGCCTTCATAAGTTGCTTCTTCAACTTACTTCCCATTGTATTTCTATTTGAGTCTCCTCACTAGTTCGTCATATATTTCTAACCAAACCAATGCAGCATACTTTTAGGGTTCCGTACCTCAAAAGGAAAAAAGGAACCTTATAGTCTGTCTGTCTGTCAAGACCTTTTTCTCAAGAACGCGTGGAGTTATCAAGTTTAAATAAATATCAAATACCTGGGTCTAAGGTCTCTTTCGGCTGTGAATATCAAACTTGTAAGTCAACGTGAAGAAAAGCTATGACCGTTTATGTTGCAAATTTTCGCATATTTGCCGATTTCATCAGACAACTTATAGAGTACTTTCCGCTGACCTAGAACCATGCAATTTGACAAGAAGCAGTTTCTTGCAGCGCATGTAAAGGGAAAAACCGTAGATATGTAGTTTAAACAATAACAAAAAAGCGAATGTAATATAACAATCTTACAAATATTGAAATTTGTATGAAACCCTCGGGGCTCAAGTCCGAGCACTTGAGCGGTTTTTTTAAAACTTTACAGCAAATTTTCAATAGCTACTAAAATATAGAGCATTGCTTGCGTTTATTATATTGGTACCGAATCCAGTCGGTAACCCGCTCTGTAGTAGATCTTTAAATAGACGAAACGAGCACGCGTATCGAAATATTTCTACTGTGTAAGGTAGCTTCCTGTTTCAGTCTTACTTTAAGCTTTTCGGATTAAGCTGTAGCACATAGCTATCCTACAGCGCTTGTTTTGCTTTATTGCAAATGTTTGAACAATTAAGCTTAATTAGAACAGTGAAGTAATTATCATTTTCGCCATCTTTTTTATACCACTAATGTGGTACACAAGCATATGGCCCACCTGATGGTAAGCAGTCACCGTAGCCTATAGCAGCTAGCAATACCAGGGATATCACTAACGCGTTGCCAACCCTGTTGTTGATGAGTCACTGTGCTATCAGCATTTCTAATAGCGCAGCGTATCTTCGTGGAGCACTGGCAACCTTACTTAACGCAGAAACACAGCACTATATCAATGTTGATCAAAGTAGTGTTATTTGACTGCGGTCTTCTGTAAGGTCCCAATGTGCTCTAATTTTCTTTGAAATTTTATCCTTTGATTTGGCTAGTCATCAGTTCTTAACACAAAGCGACTGCCTATTGACCTTTTCTACCTTTTTAGAGGGAATGTGGTTACCTGGGTCTAAGTTAATTATATACTGTCTAAAATTGTATCTTTAACGTTTTTTTTATTACTTCATCTTTGGATCGCAGGGAACAATAAGAACTTGGATTGTTGGTGAACTTATACCAAGTACCTTGTAGCGAGTTGCCTTGATTAATCCTTTCCGTCAATTAACTTTATTTTCAATTTGAACTAAGTAGTGTATTTCTCTTTTAATTGATATTAATGTGTCTGCACCGTAATTGATTGTTGACAAATTGCCGCAATCAATAATGATAACAGATTTGATGGGAACTATTAGACTAACCAATTACGCGTCGGGACGAAAGTCCAAAAAACGTGAGTTTCAATAACTAACCGAAAGCCCGTATTCAAAATTTTATGGATATTATGAAAATCTATAAAAATGCTTATCCTTTATCATACCCATAAATTTCCTGGGGTTGGCAGAGAGTTTAGAGCGCCAATGCACTCTTTATCACACATCTCTTTTACTTCTTTTGCATTCATCAATCTTTTCATACCTGCCGATTCCGAGTACTTTACCTATCCCACATTGAGATCTTTGATAACTTAATCTAGAAAGTTAGACCTTGACCTTCGACGGCTTTTTCTTCCTCTCACATCCGCATTGTATATCTTTTTGTCAGTTTGTGATTTTAACGTGTTTTCTTTTGTTGCAGCGATGCGCATGGTGGCGTGACACCGGGTTGACGAGTTTCAATCCGCGAGATGTCGCAGCCGCCGCCGGGGCGCGGGCGCGTGAGGCCCCCAGGCCCGGCCTCCCCCCTCAACTACAGACCCCCCTCCCCCTGGGCCCCTAGTCCCCCGCCCCTCATCTCTGGCCCCCGCCACTCGACAGCCATAGTCACACCTCCGCCGGTTCACCCCTCGCCGAAACCCTTCCGTCCGCTGCACTCCCCAGCTCACTTCAGGCAACACTCTCCATCGCCGAGCTCACATTTCTCTATATCGCCTTACCCTATGTCCCCTACTCTTGGGCAAAGTCCGGAGTACTATTACTCGTCCCCGTATGAGCCAGTGCGTGAGTATGATTACTCGGGAGTGCCGTTGGAGCCGCCGCCGCCGCCACGGCCGATGATTTACGAAGAGGACGAAGAGCGAGGACCGTCCACCGCGGAGATCATAGCGCAGCAGTCGCAGGAAGGCTACGTTGATGAGAAGCTCGCCGAGTATCAGGCTACGATACAGCTATTGCAAGGTCAGGCTTTAAACTTTTTGTCTAATTCAATTGTCTTTAAGGCACAAAAGATCACCGCTCTTTACAGTAATGATTCAGCAACTTTTGGTCTTATCCTAGCCATTTTACCTTTCGAAGACTATGTACAATTTGTATTAGTATCTAAATTTCGTGAAAAGATATGCCGAGCTATTTACTTGAAATGTATACCGCGTTTTTCGTAAGTACGCTTGATTTGATAACTCTCAAAGTGCTTTTATGCTCTTTGGTGTCAAGTGTAATCTCGCATCATATAACCGTTAAACATTCACGCATTTCTCCAGAAGTTTCTCGAATGGTCTCGGTGTCATAATAACTATTTACACACAATTCTATAGTGTCTGATAGTTTTAAAAGCAAGATTGCAGCCAGCATTAACTTTCGTTGGACACAGTTCTATTCGCAGTGTTACATTTGCGTCCTTGAAATCTGCATTTGACTTCCAACCCACCGTTACACAATTTACGATCACTTTCCGCGTAACACCGTCACTAGTAAACCGTTATTTTCATGTAATTCGAATTATAAATTTCAATAATATGGGTTAACGTACGTCATTCTATTTGAAGCGAAAGCCAAATTTAAATATTTTTGATGCGCCCGAGCAACTGTACCACGTTTACGGCCCTGACTGGTTATTTTTGGGCTAGAGCTGTTAGGCGCTAATAAGCTTCAAGAAAACACTTCCTACTCAAAACATTTCAATTTTAAATAAATAAATGCTCAATCGCGATCGCTGGAAGCGCTGCTTGGTGGAAGTTGAAACCCATTTGCCATTACCGCTAAATTGATTATTTCTGTGTATAATTTTAAATGCCAAGTCCTTCACAGGTTAGGCAGGAGAGAGTATGGTGCGCCTTTCACTCTTTTTGTTACAGTTTTCAGCATTACTCTCATGTTAACTCAATTTAAAATAAGTAATGGCTAAGGAAATTTCATTAAAATCCGTTAGCCGTAGTAGCCGTTCGATGTCATTACGAGACATGAGACTAACTGATCCAAAATACAACGTTTTATAAGATGAAAGGTATCATTGGCATGGACCAACGTTTCCTTGACAATATACACAAAGCTGTAGCTATTTAATCAGATTACTCAGTAATTGCATTTATTTCAAGATCAGATGTACTCGCTACGTGTTGTCATCTCTCATTGTGGGAACATTGTCTTGGCAAACTGCAGTATTTGCTGCACTTCACTTGTAGTGCCTTGCTTGTTAGTCATGGATCGGTTGACTCATTGAAACATCAATTTGTTCTAGATTTGTTTGGATTTTATCAGGACGAATCAGACTACTTACAGCAACGGTGTAGCGTTACACAGTAATATGGATAATTCTTCTAGTCTAGAGATTCTTAAGCAAAAAGAAAAAGAGAGTGTAGTTGTAAATATGAAAAGATGCTACGTTGGTTTGGATACATAGACTGAATTAGTGATGAAAGTCTGACCAGAAATACATACATACTCGGAACCAGAGATCATGTATGTATTTAAAGAGAAGTAGATTTGGGATTTTGGGGTTATCCCATTTAAATTGGAGCCGCCCGACTGGGGACTGTACCTCCGCCTTACAGAACACCGCAGTGAAATAACACTTCTTGATGTAATGTTGTGTTTCTTCGGTAAGTAAGGTTGCCAGTGCTCCACGAGGACACGCTGGGCTAGTAGTAATGCTGCTAGCACAGTGAGTCCTCATCAACAACATGGTTGGCAACCTGTTAGTGATACCCCTGCTATTGCTAGCGGCTATAGGCTACGGTGACTGCTTACCATCAGGTGGGCCGTATGCTTGTGTGCCACCTTATTGGAATAAAATGTATGAAGAGATATGGCGCTCTATACCGCTGTCTTCCCCAAAAGGGCCTCAGCTTGATGTGTAAATGTTAGAATATTTCTTCGGTAAGTTGAGATTTGTAAAATATCGAGGACAAATTTAACTGCTGCGTCTCAATATAATTTTGAACGCCGCCACTCTGGAACAAATGAAGCGTTCATCCATAAAATTAACACCAACGTATTACTACGTTGATAAATTAAAAATACATTGGTTGCTAACGATGACCCGATATTCCCTCGTACTTCATCCTTCCCTGAGTGATTCTGATATAGATTAGAGAGTATAGGTATTTTGAGTGTACTATCAAATGTTGACTCTATGTCCTCGCCTCACGCGAAGCATGGAAAGGCACGACATTTCCGCATTATCTTCACTCAGTCCAATCAATTTATGATTCTGTTTTGATCGATGTCTCTCGTGTTTCCTTACCTCTGTTATGAATATCGGATTACAGATTAGTAAATTACTTTGAATAGAAGTTGATAATCTGTGGTATATATTAGGTCCTTACATATGAAATTGGCGTTTTTCGTACTGGCCACTTTAATCACGAATTTCTCCTCTTTGGTAAGGAATTCCAAATTCAAATTTGTACAGCTATAGACTCATGTATTTGTGCTTCGATGATCGTCATTCATTTGTTTTTTTTCTTCTGTTTTTTTCTGTTTGCGTCACTCATTTTACAAAATGGAAAACCTTAAATATCGCATTATTTACGAGTACGAGTTCCGCCGTGGCACTAGTGCTGCGGAAACAACTCGAAGGGTGAATGATGTGTATGGCGGTCGTGTTGCAAAAGAAAACACAGTTCGTTTTTGGTTCCAACGTTTTCGTTCTGGAAATTTCGACCTGCAGAACAAGCCCCGTGGACGGCCTGAGACTCAAGTTGATAATGAAGAGTTGAAGGCTATTGTGGAAGCGGATCCATCGCAAACCACGTCCGAGTTAGCTGGAGGCTGCAATGTTAGTGATAAAACTGTTTTAATTCACTTGAAGCAAATTGGGAAGATTAAAAAGCTTGAAAGGTGGGTACCTCACGAATTGACTGAAACAAACCGGCAAACGCGCGTCGACTGCTGCGTTACATTACTAAACCGGCACAATAATGAAGGTATTTTAAACCGAATCATTACCTGTGATGAAAAATGGGTTCTTTACGATAATCGGAAGCGCTCAGCGCAATGGTTAGATCCTGGCCAGCCAGCCAAATCCTGCCCCAAGCGAAAATTAACCCCAAAAAAGTTACTTGTAAGCGTTTGGTGGACTAGTGCCGGTATTGTTCATTACAGTTTTTTCAAATCTGGCCAGACTATTACGGCTGATGTCTATTGTCAGGAATTGCAAACCATGATGGAAAAGCTAGCGGCTAAACAACCTAGGCTGGTCAATCGCTCCACGCCACTGCTGCTTCACGACAACGCTAGACCACACACTGCGCTACAGACGGCTACTAAATTAGAAGAGCTTCAATTGGAAAGCCTAAGACATCCTCCGTACTCCCCGGACCTTGCTCCAACAGATTACCATTTTTTTCGAAATTTGGATAACTTCTTGCAAGGGAAAAAATTCAACTCCGATGGGGCAGTCCAAATCGCCTTCAAAGATTTTATTGATTCCCGTCCGACTGGTTTTTTTAGTAAAGGGATCAATGAACTACCTATGAGATGGCAAAAGTGCATAGAAAATAATGGTTCATACTTTGATTAATTAAATATATTAAATTAAAAAATATTCGACTTTTTGTTCCTCCCATACAAAACGCCAATTTCATATGTAAGGACCTAATAAATCATTGGGTCGGTCGTTTCATTTGTAATTTACGTTGATTGTAGTTAAAAAAAAATATAAACGTTATTGATTTTAAAATAGTTGTAGTTTTAAAAGCTGTAGCTTTAGTTTCAGTACCTACATCTTGTTACAGTGTAACATCGATAAAACTCCACTTGTCCAACAACTTGGCTAGATGCACAGATACACAAGTTGAAGACCTGAATTTTACCCTACTTCCGAAAATTGCAACCAACTAAAAAAAAACTTATAATTAACCTCACTATTGCTTAGTCGCTCTCTATAACTTTCTGTAACTGACTAAAGTTATTGTTACAAAAATACAATTCATCAATGATACTGCAATACCGCGTAACTAGTATTGTCCATACGGGCTAGTTTTCAATGTTATTTCATCCTTAGTTCAACCTTATGAAAAATGCAAGTTCCGCGGTATTGCTTTATCACAGACGAGTTGCTGAGGCGATAACTGTTAAGTAAAAGTACGAATCTATTCACATATTTGGTACAGTCAAACCGTCAAGTGACTCGATTTTATTTGTTTTGGTGCAAAGCCAAACGCGCTAATTTCTAAGGCGGTTGTGCAGCGACACCGCGTCCATCATACGCAATGGTTATGTCAACTGCATATGCAGTTATTCTTGTATTACATGAAACTAACGCCACTATGCTGACATATTATTAGTTGGCAGGAGTGGCAGGACGCAAAATGTAAATCATAGTAATGACTGGTTATGTAGCTAGCTATAAATTGCAATCTATATCATTATGAGCTGGTATAAATTGTTAACCTCAATACAAATTTTGATGAGTATCATTAATTTATAAGCTTCATTAAAAATTTAGGAATTATTAAAACATTATTTTTGATAATTCTGTTATCTCCGAATTCACATTACCTACAGATGCTTTCGCAAAACCGTTACAAAATATCTTCCAGCTTATAAAAGTCGAATCAAGGCTCCCTAACTCTCCTTAGAGCTATCTTTGTCTTTTATATGTACATACTTGTTTCGAGTTTGGATTGAAATATTATTTTAATATATTCAAGGCACTTATGTTCAAAAGGACCAAACTTTAATATTGCTCCATTCCACACACATTTATGTGTTAAAGGCGTTGTGTGTAAAATCTAAACTGATCATAATCTTCTTCAATATATCAAAATCAATATATAATTGTGTTTATAGAGGTTATGTTTACGGTAAATATTAACCTGCAAGCATAAGTCGTAAGGTTTCATCTTCTGCATCTTTAGCTTCAGCAAGTATCTTCATATCTACCCTTCCTGCGATATTGTCATCAACAAATTCTCTAATAGCATCCAAAATAATAAATTTCACTGTGTATCCTCTGAAAGCTGGTGCAACGCTGATGTGAGATCATCCACCTTGTGCCAAATTTGCGCGTGACGAATGCTTCCGGCCGTTAAGAACAGTTTGCGAGTGCATAATAATTATGCAAGCAATGCGCGGCTTGTTTTTCGTCTTTGGAAGATTATTGGACGAATTAGTGAACTTATTGGAATCTACCTGGTAAACATTTAGGAATAGATTTGTGGCGTAGTGACCGTATGGTTGATTTGACCGCCTACCGTTTTGATCCTGGAACCCCGGCGTTCTGAATAAATTATTTTTCTAAGCAGTGATTAATCGCATTACGAGCTTAAAAATAGAGGTAGCATGTACACCGATTGACTGGGAATTGTGCCTTCTTACAGAAGATCGCAGTCAAATAGTACTATTCTGAGATGTATTGTATTACTGCGGTGAGTAATGTTTTCAGAGCTCCTTTAGGATACGCTGTACTGGCAGTAAAGATTATATATATTGCTAGTGTGATAAGCAAGTGCCTACAATAGTAATATTATGTGCAGTATTATAATTTGATTAGGTCAAGGATACAATCACAATTGCGGGCGAAACATTTAACCACATTTTGCTACGCTATGTGACCTGTTTTGCCTCTATCTAGAAGATTTGGATATAGTATCTCAACTTCTAATATAAAGATGTAAAGTTTGTGAGTCTGTTTGAGGGGTTTTTATTTTTTGGTGGCACAAGCATACGGCCCACCTGATAGAAAGCAGTCACCGTAGCCGCGAGCAATACTAGCAGGGATATCACTTTACGAGTTGCCACTCACTGCATTACTACTAGTGCAGCGTATCTTCGGCACTGGCAACCTTATTATTTCACCAAGAGAAAGCTACATTATTCCTGAGTGACATAGGTTATATTTTATCATTACACGGGTTAGGAAGAGGTGAATAACCTAGTGATTCATAAAGATAAAGTCTAAAACAAGTTCTAGCGCTAATCCCGACATAATTTGGAAAACTCTAGCGTTCAGTAAACTAAATACATAAATAACAATGTTATCGGGAAATATGCCTAGCAAGAAAGATTCAGGAATTTATTGCCAAAAGAAATGCCTAATGGCCTAGGGAACTATAAAACTGCCTTTAATGTTGAAGCTCGTTCGTAATGGAATATAGTTCCTCAGCACATTCTGCTGAATCCTCCAATTGTAGTTTGGCACTGCAGCCGGCGCCGGCGCCCCTGGCTTTTAAATTAGTCCCACCCCCACCCTGTCTACTGGCGACAAGCCAGCTAGACGTTTCCTTCATACAATTTAGCTCCATTTATTTAATGAAGCTTCAGATAGATTATCCATACATGTAGGTAGCATAATCTTGTAACTTTCTACTTACGAGTTGATGTTTCGAATATCCATTTGTGTGACAGGCTTCATTTGGAAAGATTACTTATTTAATTTCTGTTTATGTTAGGAAGGAAAGCAAGCATACTGCCCGCCTGATGGTCATTAAAAAAAATGTTTTCTTTGTCTTCAGCATATGCTCGAGAAGCTCTGGAAAATTTACATATTTACGACGAGATTATTATCGACGAGACCGCTGGATTAGTGGTTAGTATACATGACTACTATGCTAGAGGTTGCGGGTCCGATTCCTGCCGGAGTAAACATTTATGTGACAAATATGACTTGCCTTATATCGTATTTTCTTTGAGTAGTAATCACTGACTATAGATCTTTTTGATTCTTTTAGTTGGAATTCTTACTTAGACTTCTGATGGCCTTACCTCATCCAATTTTAGTATCTTAATTTCAACATCGCGTTCATTTGAGCAGCCGATCAGGCGGAAGAGATTTAAAATTTGATTTGAATGTTACATCATCATCAGTTTTATCTATGATACGTTCCCAAACAGTAGCATCTACATTCACAGCTGATCTGACGTCATCCGCCCCCGCTTTGGCGTCACTAAGCTTTTAAAACATAGATCGTTGGTACTGTTAGAAGCTTCAAGGTTTATGTAGGAACTAATATTTCTTTGATCTAGATCTTACACACGGCCACCACGGTTACTTACTCTTCTAGTAAGTAACCGTGGTGGCCGTGTGGTATACGTTGCCTGCTATTCTAGCGAAAACACCGTGAGGAAGGTTTCGTACGTTTGAGAAAAAATTCAAGGAGCTATAAGCCTTAGGCTTATATGTCTCTTAGGTTTCTAGTACAACTATTGCAGCAAGAGAAGGCAACGGATTTGTCACGTCGGCAATAAATTATCTTCTGTGAAAAGTGAACGTTCTGTTGTAACACCTCTGCCTACCTCATCGAGAACCTTAGTGGGAAAGCGTAGATCTTGAGCATTACTTGCTTGATCAATATATTAGAGTTTGGAATTTGGTGGGAAGAGATTTTTTGTAAATCGTCGATCCGCGACTTATAATTTTCTAAGGCCGAGTGATATTCCTGGTGTTGCAGCTTTGACAAGTGATAACCGCTCAGAATCAGACGGACCGAAGCCTAATAGTCACCATGATCGTATAGTATTAGTTTTAAGCTATGCTATAAAGGTGGCAAGCCGGAGGGTATATTATGGTAAATAGTACCAGGATTCATATGAACAAAAGGATCAATTTGGATTCCCTGACTATTGGCTTCCGGCTTTTATTCAGTTCTTTTTTAATTGAGTATATTTGATGTATACTCAACTAAACACACGCATTCTCTGTAAGATCTTGCAAATAGAAATTACATAATTTTATTGCTTTCACTCGTTAAATCTGTCTCGGCTTCTGGTTAACTGGCGGTTTTAGGAATTTGTGCCAACATGGCCAATCTATAGTACATTACGGCTGGTTAGGTTTACTAGAGTTGCGTACACAAGTATTATTAAAGAATAACAATTAATGAGTTTGTTGAACTTTGTCTGAATTCCTTAAAATTTTCAAGGATATGTTTGTGATATATTTATACAACAACCTATTTAGGGGAAGCGTGAAGAAATCCGAAATCCTAACCACTACTAACCTCAAAATATCAATTTAATAGGCCATACCCTAGCTTCTAACTATACTCAGTGTATCTCAATCAATATTGATATTTTTTTATACCACTAAAGTGGCAAACAAGCATACGACCCGCCTGTTGGTAAGCGGTTCTACCTAGTACGCTAGTACCTACAAATTGAGGGACCGCGTGATGATATAGGATCAAGCTTTACGGGGTTTTAGTCGTGTAAAATGAATTTCTAGTTTCTATAAAATAATTGAACGTTATCTTGAGTCGTTTTTTTTCTTTATTAAAATTTAAACCCAGGATTGTGATATAAAACTACTTTACAAATGTTTTTTAATAAATCAAAAGGCCGTAAACCGTTTTGCTCTGGGACATAAAGAAACATTGTCTTAATCATAACACCTCTTAATATAATAATGCGGAGGTGTAAATGGTACCATTGGATACTCAAATAATTCATCTGTTTATTTAAATTACATTTTCTTTTGATTTTTGTTTACATTTACATTCTAATACAGAGTTCTCAATTTTTTTAAACCAGCTGTCATTTTTTGTATTTCTTAGATAATGGAACGAGACAACGAAAGTAATTTTATTAGAAAAACACCGTAAGTCTGTATAAATGAAACTTGTAAGCAAATTTTCACACACATATGAATCCTTCACAGTATGCTAATACTATATTATATAATAAATAAACCGTCGTAGAGAGATGATAAAAATGGCGATTTGATCAATCCCTAAAGTAAATTCACGGAGGTCGTTAAAATAACAACTTTTGGGATAATATCATCTTGGAGTTATGAGTCCATGTCTTTAAGTTTTCCTCCAACAATGTTTAGAGCAACATTGCTAAAACCACTTCCCCTTTTGATAACCCACCCAAGACATTTTGGTCTAATCTCCTTCCTGCAATTTAATTTAATCTCGACACTAATCCCTATTTAACAGGGCATCAATTGCCATAAATTGGACACGTTAAGCTGAGTGCACACGCCGATGAGTATAAATACTTATGTGACGACTTGCTATTAATAAATATAGGTATATCCAATATAGAACATCATGCGCTACGCCTACGCCGGTTACAGGCCACTATTTTTGTTGTAAACTAAGCATTGCTTTGTCTGTCGTGTGGTCTAGTCTATGGATCTAGTGGAAGCTTTATCGCACCGCTTTATATATATACCAAAAATGATGGGGCGAAATATCTAGCGGACTGTATTTGTAGTTAGAGCTTCAACACGCTCTTCTTTAATCCTCGTTTCAAAAAGATGCGGCGGGGGCATGTGCAGCACTTCTAAAGCACATTGACTTTCCATGAAAACAACTGATAGCCCTTACCTTATTTCAGCTCCTCAGTTGCTTCCGGCACTGCACAATCCTTTGAGTTTATAATGTCAGCGGCGCGGTGAGAATAATATTGCGGTAGCGTAGCGGTTGAATTCTCTTAGAACGAATCACACACTAATTTGACAAGATTAATATTGGAGTATTTAAAAATTCTAGTTTAAAAACTCACTTCAAATTTACCCTGATGATGAACCGGAGTCAAACAGAACTTTCATGCCGGTAAACCACAAGGCATCCACGAAATTAAAAAAACAGTATGGATACACGGATGTTCGGCGGCAAAAGCTGGAATAAAAAAACAATATGACAATATGATACAAAACCTTACCATTCTACCTAGTTAGTACTAGTTCTTCGGATCTGAATACCATTAAGACTCGTAACCCATGAATTCAAACTAGTAACCCATGCATTCTGATTAGTGACCCATTAATTCAGACTAGTAACTCATGAATTCAGACTCATGCGTTCAAAGTAGTAGGTAACCCGTCTATTCATCAGTAACGCTCTTTTGATTTTTTCCTATGTAGTTCATACGTATAAGGGATATGTCATTATGATTTTAATTCAGCGTGGGAGCAAGGAGTTCTTATAAATGTATCTCATGTTTACTTCGACTGCCTTCAAACACTATCTTGGATGCAGATGTCATGACGTCAGTCGCGATTTATGCGGCCTTTCTTGTCGTCATCCTCTTGGCTTGAAGCTCGCTAGGAATGTAAGCAGGTATTAATATTATACTTTATGGTTCTAGAAATAGGGTACATATCTACATGTCAAACTATTCTTTTTAATCGCTTATGTAAAAGATTTATTGGTTTGTTTTTCGCCATTCTTTCGGAAGAGTGAATACTTATTGGTACGTATGCATTTGAATGGTACATTCAATGGATAAAATTAGCAAAATACCCAATTTCGCCATAGCACTTGGGTGAACTTCTAAAAGCACCAAATAACTATGAACTCTACAGATTCAATTAGAACATGGTTGCGTGAGCCACTCTTCACAGTCACCCCTAGGAACCATTCAACAAGATGTCCGCCTCACCAGACCTCGGTGTTCGTTATGGGCATTGACATTACTATACAGAGACATCTGACGTATCGAGAAGCAGATGCTCCCACAAATATATATGCGTAAAGAGTACTCGGAGCCGGCATGTAGGTATGAATGTAGGAGCAAGAGTTGTGCAAGTTAAGAGTAATGTTGAAAATTAAATTCTTAACAAAAACCATCTACCTAACTCTCTTCCGATTTTACCTTAATTCAACTTCTTTTATTCTATATATTTATGCTCATTGCTCTTTATGTCTATGTTGCGTTTTCAACGCTGAAGTAATTTTAAAACTTACTTGTTGCGTCGTTGATATTAGCGACGCTAAATTCTTGTCAAACCCTTTTGCACTTTGAAGACAAATTCCTTGAAATTGATAAATTTTCTATTTAAACCATTTCTAAAGGGAATTGTTGATTTACCGTCAGTGTTCCATTAGTTTCCACGTCTGTTACAACGGCCTCAACCTTCGATGTGGAGTCACGGCCAATAATAGATTAACCACGTCTTCACTGGCTAATCTAAGGTATTCTTAAGTTTCGATGTATGATTCCATAGTAATCTATTGAAACGATTTGTAGCTTCATTTATAGTTGATGTTCATTCTAAATTGGACATTCTTTGTTAATAAAAGACATCATCCATGTTTCATAAAGATTTGGTCCAAATCTGAAAGTGGCGGCAAACGCATTTTTTTTGTATATTCTGTTAGAACTGGTCCGTATGAGCATTTATTACTATGGCACGAAAGTGGGAAAGTACAGGACATTTCATTGGTTTTGATTATTTTGAATTCCTATTTTCAACAAATTTATGAACATTTCTGATTTTCGAACTCAAATAAAATCGAGGATAAAGGGCCTACAGCTTTGGTGCCATGGCAATATATGTTCAGTCGGGCAAGCTCTAACAGAATATACAAAACATGCGTTGGCCGGCCCTTTCAGATTTGGACCAAAATGGATGATGTCTTTTGGTAAGTAAGGAGAGACGTGTCGCTCAAGGCATCCCGGATTTCATGATGTATCATGATTTATAATGTATATATAGTAAAAAGTGGAAGACTACCTGGTAAATGAGATTTAAATGTAAGTGGAAGAAGTCGTGTCTATCTTTCTAAGCACACCATTTAGTAGAACTGGCGATCATTAGCTTCGATTGATGAATGTAAGATATTAAAAACCTATTTGTGAAGAGGATGACGACAAGAGGTAAATTGAGCTCTATATGTAAAAGACTTGGCGTAAAGATTTGGCTTCAGCAGTGACTAATGAACGTGCAGTAGCGGCACTGCACAATTGATGTGGTGATAGCTTTCTAGCTTTTGCCCGCGCCTTCGTCCGCATAATAGTAGGATGATTCCAGCCGTGGTGGCCTTGTGGTTGAAGCAACGGCCTGTCATCTAATGGGCTCAGGTTCAAATCCCGGCCTGTACCAATGAGTTTTTCTAAGTTTAAGTCAATGATTAATCACACCATGCGCTTTTAAAAAGATAGGTAGGGCGATTTGGGATTTCTCGTGGGTTATCCCATTTAAATTGGAGCCCCAACTGGGGAACAACACTACTTGATGTACCTAATGTTGAGTTTCTGCGGTAAGTAAGGTTGCCAGTGCTTCACGAGGATACGCTGGGCTAGTAGTAATGCTGCTAGCACAGTGGGTCCTCATCAACAAAATGGTTGGCAACCCGTTAGTGCATATATCTCTGGCATTTCTAGCGCCTATAGGCTACAGTGACTGCTTACCATCAGGTGGACCGTATGCTTGTGTGCCACCTTAGTGGCATAAAAAAAAGGATGGCTCATGGTCACGCTCAGCTGCCCAAGAAGCTGGCCTGGCAGTTGCCACTCCTTGATCGCTATCTTTCGCAAATTCATAATACAACTAAAGGAAATTCCAGATTTGCCCCCCCCTGCACCAAAAGCTGGGTACGGCCATGTCTCTCAAAGACTGCATGATTGTGTATCGCATTGTACCTACGTTCATTGAAAATTACTCTTTGGAGGTTACCATTATAAGAGCTATTTTCACAAGTTGCAATAGACAATCAATACGAAATCTTATTTTTTTTTATACAGTGTAGTGTAGTAAATGTGGCACGCAATCATACGGCCCACCTGACGGTAAACAGTCACCGTAGCCTATAGTCGCTAGCAATACCAGGGATATCACTAACTATTTACCAATCCTGTTGTAATTGAGGAGTCACTGTGCTAGCAGCTTCACCACTAGCCCAGCGTATCTCCGTGGAGCACTAAAGCAACCTTACTTACCGCAGAAACAATACTTCATCAAAGTAGTGTTATTTGACTGCGGTCTTTTGTAAGGTGGAGGTACAGTCCCCAATAGTGCGGCTCCAATATTAATGGGAAAACCCACGGGCGATCCCAATGCGCCTGCCCGAACTCTCTTTTAAAAAAAATTGTAGAACATAAGAATAGGGCACAATTTTGAGTGTCGTCGATCTGTCAGCGTGTTGACCGCATTCTAGCCGTCATTTTGGTGTTTCCTATGAAGTTATTTTCGCACCAGGAACAGGGACATTGACCTCTCGGCAGCTTTGTTTTCATACGTTCATTCTCCTGGACTGTGGGGATAGTCGCTAAATAATGTTCAGACGGGCAAGCTCTAACAGAATATACAAAAAAAATGCGTAGGCCAGCACTTTCAGATTTGGACCAAAATGGATGATGTCTTTTGGTAAGTAAGGAGAGACGTGCCGCTCAAGGCATCCCGGATTTCATGATGTATCATGATTTATAATGTATATGTAGTAAAGAGTGGAAGACTACCTGGTAAATGAGATTTAAATGTAAGTGGAAGAAGTCGTGTCTATCTTTCTAAGCACACCATTTAGTAGAACTGGCGAACATTAGCATCGATTGATGAATGTAAGATATTAAAAACCTATTTGTGAAGAGGATGACGACAAGAGGTAAATTGAGCTCTATATGTAAAAGACTTGGCGTAAAGATTTGGCTTCAGCAGTGACTAATGAACGTGCAGTAGCGGCACTGCACAATTGATGTGGTGATAGCTTTCTAGCTTTTGCCCGCGCCTTCGTCCGCATAATAGTAGGATGATTCCAGCCGTGGTGGCCTTGTGGTTGAAGCAACGGCCTGTCATCTAATGGGCTCAGGTTCAAATCCCGGCCTGTACCAATCAGCACTTTCAGATTTGGACCAAAATGGATGATGTCTGCTGAAAACCATTCGTAATTAAATACCTTTAAATAACCCAAGAGATTCGCTTAAATGCGCGATTAGCTTAGCCGCTTATGTATATACATTTTGTACGTCACCTGATTCCATTTAATATAATTATTGGTTGACTGTACAGTGTCGGTAGCACGAACTTGTACGACAACGTATTCGAAAACGTAACTCGCGAAATGTCAAAATTGTCATACTAATTTTAGTTCCACTTTTCACCGCCGCAGCGTTGTTCATTTTTCAATACAAAATAGTCGAAGGCGATACGAAAACGTTGTCGCAATTATTCATGCTAGCCCTACTGTTTGTAAATGTCAAATTAATTATGTAGTGAAGTTTATAAAGTAATCATTGCTGTTTTATTATCGTAGGCGCATTAAAGGTATAATTCATCATCAGTGATATATGATGCAGTTTTGTTTGTAATAAATGTACTCCAAAACAATGGGATTGATTTTAAAAACGACGAGACGACCTCGATTATTGTCTCCGTAAAAGGACTAAAATAGACAAGTAAGTTATCATCTATGAGACCGGTTCTCTATTGATAGCACTGGAGTACGATGGTAATTTAGACCTTCATAAGTGCCTTATTAGGGCCTAAACTGAATAAATGATTTTTGATTTTGTTTTTTGAGAACTGCATACATAATAATGCCTTACTTGCTAAAAAAACGCCTTATATAAAATCCCGTTTAATTTTATTACAGCAGAATTCATATACTTTTCTTATCACTAACGCGTTGCCAACCCTGTTGTTGATGAGGATTCACTGTGCTAGCAGCATTACTTCTAGCGCAGCGTATCCTGGTGGAGCACTGGCAATCTTACTCAACGCAGAAACAACACTACATCAAAGTAGTGTTATCTGACTGCGGTCTTCTGTGTGACATTTATGTGAGAAACATGTTTGTCTTGCGTCTGGGTGTTTGGTATGTATTATAAGTATATATTTACAAAAAAAGTATATAAGTATTATATCAGCTGCTGGTTCTCATAGTACAAGCTTTGCTGAGTTTAGGGCCAGATGGTGCTGAGTGATAATGTCCAAGCATTATTATTATTAAGTTTCTCTTAAATTTTAAGAGAGGTAGGGCGATTTGGGATTTCCCGTGGGTTATCCCATTTAAATTGGAGCCGCCCGACTGGGGACTGTACCTTCGCCTTACAGAAGACCGCAGTGAAATAACACCTGGTGTTGCAAGCGTCAATAGGCTGCGGTAACCGCTTACCTACAGGCGGGCCGTATGCTTGTTTGCCACATTAGTGGTATAAAAAAAAAACAACATATAGGATACTTTTATCCCGGGAAAATGTTCGGTTCCTCTGGTATTTTAAGCTCAAAGCGGACGATGTCGAGGGCAGAAGCTAGTTTTTAAACATGGTTAAGTACTCAAATAGAAGTGCATGTGAACCTATGTTGTGACTAGGAACGTGACTGAACACCAGCGCTGTGTCACGAAGCAGCTCGCTAAAAGGAAATACCTCGCTATAG
This sequence comes from Falcaria lacertinaria, assembly GCA_951449985.1. Classification (NCBI taxonomy): domain Eukaryota; kingdom Metazoa; phylum Arthropoda; class Insecta; order Lepidoptera; family Drepanidae; genus Falcaria; species Falcaria lacertinaria. The sequence goes on from OX602115.1 coordinate 10,260,859, forward strand.
CATGCATGGTTAACGTGTATTTTGGTGTTCCTAAAGCAGTACAGGAAGTTGGTCACTGGTAACCATATCTACCGAATACTTCGGTACCGTAAGCTAATTTTATTAAATCGATTTGATATTCTATTCATTTATTTCGTACTAGCTTTTTACCACGGCTTTGGACGCGTGGTAAAATGAATTTAACATGTAATATGACGTGTATATAATGTAATGAACTAAATATAATAGCTGTTACCCGCGTCAATTTTCATTGACTTAACTTTAAAAATGACGGATATTCATATACATTGTTTACCGCCTTAGGGGTGGGATTGTGGGAGTGCGGCGGGCGTTAGGGGTAGCGAATTTCCTATAACCCTTCCTTAGTGGATGCCCACGTCTTAAAAGGTACCTACTGTAAAAAAATCAAGTCTAACCCCAGCCGTTTGGGCTGTGCGTTGATATGTCAGTCAGTCAGTCAGTCAGTCAGTCAGTCAGTTTCTTCTTTTATACATACAGATCTCTCTGAAGGAATTAAAAACCTGTAAATTTCGTAGACAACTAAGCTACTGGTTTGTAGCTACTGTGCCACCACCACTGTGTGGTTTTTGGTATTATGCACACCAATATTTTTTGTATTTGATCCTGACTAATAAAATAGCCAGCCAGTAAAAGGCTGTAACATCCAGAAATATCTTATGGGTCCTTAATAATTGTCTCGCACTTACTTCGCAATATTGTAAAGACCTTTCTTTACTTACGACGTAAACTTGAGTACGAAAATGACCTAGAATATTCTTGGACAATGGGTGCTCAGATTTCTAGCGCGGCGAGTCCAACCGGTTCACTCGTCTGTTCTTATTGTGCATACCTCGAGTGGGCGGTGAGATATGATAAGTCTTAGCTTACTTCATGACTCTTATAATAGATCTTTTACGGTTTTTAGTTTTAGGTTCATAATATTCAGTACTTTAATGGCAATAACTATATCGCACGTTTTTAAATGACATATTACTAAGATCGCAATGATTTAGCATTTATTTAGTGTTCTGATCAAGTAGAGCATATAAGCCATCAGTCTGACTAAGTATATGCAGCTACCTTATGAAGCTTTGTTTAGTATAGATCTTTTGCTTAAGTTTTATGGAGTTGGATACATGTTCTTGTATCCAATTTTAAATTCATTTCGCTCATTACTGCCTAGTGTTATGCTTCCGTCTAGGTTAGTGGAGTTTCTGGAGACAATCCGAAGCGATAGCAGATCTGATAGCCCCTAAGTTGGAGGTAACCTTCGTGTTAAATTGATAAATCATTGACATGCCATATTCAATTCTTAGCAGTACTTTTATTTGATATCCAAATAAACCAGACCATACATGAAGCTTTATGGTAATAAATAATACGGAAAATGATTTATAAAACTACAGTATCATAAATTTACATGATACAAAAAACGTCCTAACACTTCTAAAATTATCGCTTTGTAGTTCAGTAGGTTACCTACACAAGAAAACTTTTATAAATATAATGAATTTCTCTAATATAGAGCGCTATTGCACTCTTGACTTGCACGCCACTCTTGCTTCTTCTACATTCATCCATCTCCTCATACATGCCCGCCGATTCCTAGTACTCTTTACCTTTCCATCATTGAGTACTTGGTTAGTTTCATCTAGAATATTCGACTGGTCTTCCGCGGCATCTTCCATTCACGATGAATATGTATATCTTTTTGCCGAAATTTGTCTGATTTTAAATTCAATTTTTGAAAGTTTTTCACTTGGGTAGTCCATTTTGGAGATTGTTGTAGATTCCCAAACTAACTTTTGCTTCGTGTTGTTAATTATTGAATACTAGCGGCCCGCCCCGGCTTCGCACGGGTAGACATTGATATCAAATATTTTGTCTACCCGTGCAAAGCCGGGGCGGGCAGCTAGCCTATGTTACTCAGTGATAGTGTAGCTTTCTAACGGTGAAAGATTTTTTGAAATCGGTTCAGTAGTTTCGGAGTCTATAGACATTTATCAAATATTTTGTCTACCCGAGCGAAGCCGGGGCGGGCAGCTAGTATAATATATAGCCTATGTTACTCATTGATAATGTAGCTTTCTAATGAAAAAAGAATTATTAAAATCGGTCCAGTACTTTTTGAGTTTATTCGTTACATACAAAAATACAAATCTTTCCTCTTTATAATATTATTATTAATTATTATTATTATTATTATTATTAGTGTAGATCTCTAAACTAACAATATACCCACAAATATTTACACCAAACGATGCCTATCACTTATTACAATACAAACAATACTTGCTGCGAGCCGAGTCGCAAACTGGTCCGACTGGATTGGCACGCTTTCGCATATGTACATAAACAAACAGTCTGTATGTAAGTATTTGCTTTTATAGAGCGAGATACTGAGGATGCTGTATAAAAGACATCGATAGCTAGACTATTGGAAATAAAGGCTAAGGAATGGATTGGCATTCAATAGCCACTTTACTTCTTGTTCCTAGTGAAAGATCCTATTTCAAAATTATTACTTCAGGTTTGTTGACTTTGATGTAGTGTTGTGTTTCTGCGGTAAGGTTGCCAGTGCTCCACGAGGATAAGCTGGGCTAGTAGTAATGCTGCTAGCTCAGTGAGTCCTTATCAACAACATGGTTGGCAACCCTGTAGTGATACCCCTGGTATTGCTAGCGGCTATTGGCTATGGTGACTGCTTACCATCAGGTAGGACGTATGCTTGTGTGCCACCTTAGTGGTAAATAAAATAGAAGACACTTTATATCATGATAGAGTGGCGTTTGCTGATTCATTCTTAATTTTTCCATCATAAAAATACCCATCGTCATTTATAACTGTCCTCCACTAAGTTTTGTTCCAACATCTCAGAGTGAGTTATTTGAAAAACGATTTCGTCATAACCTCAATTACAATTTCCGATAGCAGACTACTGAAACTTGAAGTCGGTTAGAATGTTCCCATAATGTCACCATCGGAAGACGATTAAAAGTGCAGCCTCAGGGGTTTGCGCGACGCGAGGTTAAGTTTAAGGATGGATTTGAAGTTACAGTTAAGTAACCAGTTATGGTAATTAGTTGTGCCTAGATTGGTGACATTTGCTGTTTGAGAGCCGCACCTTTAATTGTTGTTAGGGTTGGCACTGGGCACATTTTTTTTTGGTTTGTTCTACCTAACTTTACTCTTTAATTTTACTGAAATTGGGTTTGCACATCAGTGAACATATATTTATTTATAAATATATGTTACTATATACTCGTTTAAAGACGAGACCGCTGGTCTAGTGGTTAGTATACCTGACTGCTACGCTAGAGGTCGCGGGTTCGATTCCCGCCAGGGCAAACATATATGCCTTGCGTTTAGGTGTTTGGTATGTATTAAAAGTATGTAATTACAAAAAGAAAAAAAAAGAAGTATGTAAGTATTATATCAGCTACTGGTTCCCATAGTTCAAGCTTTGCTTAGTTTGGGGCCAGATGGCGCTGTGTGGTAATGTCCAAGCATTATTATTATTAATAATATTTTAATTTTTTTTGGGGTATGTTATACAGCGTTACTACGGTTCTTAAATATTATGAATGGACTCGTTATAAGGCCCCATTTAACCTCCTTTCGGCTCTACGGGAAGTTTTGTAACCTCCTGTATATTTACCTACTTAGTTCGTTTATCTACTAATTAACTAAAATACATAAGTAGTTAAAGTAAGTTTTTTAAATCCCAACGCAAAATTAGTGGTGTGTATCTGTTTTTTTCTGTGGCATTGTAGCTCCTAAACGGATTAACCGATGTTGATTAAGTGTTCTTTGATTCATAGGTGCCTTACCACAGATTGTGTCATGGGTCGTCGTTTGTCACTTTTTAATTTAGGTTATATTGTATGTATAAGTGATATTTACACTCATGTTGCGAGGCTCTGAGCGCCATTGAGCCGTCGTGGGTCCCGGCCGTCAAATTATTTATCTTTGGCAATAGCTAGTCTAAATTTAGCCCAAGCAACAATTTCTCTCTAAAATGGGTTGCGAACACTGACCTTGTGTTGCGAATGTCAAATTATGAAGTAAATTTAAAATCTACTTTCTTTCATGTAATCATGTCGTTTAAGTGAAATAAGTTCCTACCACGAAAGCCATACTCTTTGATTAATTTTGAAAGAAAATTACGCCAACCCTGTCTTAGTAGCTAGCTAGTTTGTACTTTCGGCCTACAGTATCAGCTCCATTAGAATTTTACCACGCCCCTAATTCACACGAAACCATAACATGACTCCTATGACTTTAGATATTAAGTTGAAAATGTGACGAAGAAAATGCCAAGAAAAGTTGGCACGGAGAGAGTTCAATAACCTTGCCCAGCGCCAAAGTTTACGTGCCGGCTTGCTGCGTCGAACACAGCGCAGATTAGAATATTTTTTTAAATGCACACATACGTATATTCACGCCAAATTCCACACGGCACGGGGAGGCAGAGAGTATAACGCCATAAATATAATTTTACTTGCAATTGCGAAATTTTTATCGAACGTGAAGTCTGAAATTTAGAGCTTAGTTTAAGGTCCGGCAATGATCCCCTGGTATTGAAACTATTGAATGATTCCTTTCTTGGTATTGATATGTGCATGTTTAGAACTCACCTTTAGTGACTTCACATTTACTTATATAATAATAAAAGGCCCATAGTTTTGGTGTTTTTTTTTTATAATATCTGTTTTTTTTAAGAATAATGTAAAAAAATCACCTAGACTAAGATTTTAAATAAATAATGGGAATAATCCTCCGTTCAAGAATTTATATTACAATTCTCGAACGGGCCTCAACTTGTTGGATATATATCCCCACGCAAGCCTAGATAAAGGACCGGTCACCGGACCTTATGAGTATTGCTTATGAGGCTCCGAGAATTTAAGAGAAACATAAATAATGTGCGCGTACTGGCACATCAGAAAAAAGTAATTCTATTTTTGAATTTCTTAAGTCATTATAAATGTTCTGTCACTTTTCTGACAGTAAAAAATATCTTCAAGACATACGTTTGATTTCAATAATTAAACTACAAACACACTACAAATATACATAATAGACAACATATAATAGATAGATAAAAAAGATAGATAATAATAATAAGATTTCTTTATTCAGGCATTAAATCCGTTTTATTTGTACATTGAGTTGGATTGTTCGTTGTCATTCGGCATAACCAGACGGTGACTGTAACTTAAAATTTTAATTGCAAATGCTCTAGTGCTACGATTAAAGCGTGTATACTGGTTTATTTGCATCCATTAACACTTCCATCCTCAATGCTATCTCTATCATTAAACCATCGGCTATATTGAACAAATAATATGCGAAGAACCAAAGGATTTTACCATGTGCCGACATTAGAACTAGCACTATGCTACAAAAAACTTCAAATTGTGTAGGTAATTGTAAAGATTAAAGGCTTTTTTGCGCGGAAACCTTATTATTTTTCTAAAGTCATAGTAGCCTAAGTTACGCTTTGTTACATTAGCTATCTGCCAGTGAAAGTCGTGCTAAAACTCGGTGCAGCCGTTTCGCCAGCCAGACAGACACCAAACAAATTGTTTTTTGTCATGTAAAAAGCTGTTATTATACAATACAGCAGACACTTAAATTTTATTTACTTGTAAAGATATAGATTGTAGATGTGTAACATGAGAAGCGAGCGCTACTTTACATTAGACCAATCACGAGCGCGCAGTGATAGTTGACCGTCAGATGTCAGATGTTTACACGTCATATACTACTACTGGAAGTCTGGAATCTTGCGGCTAGGATGACTAGCGGCCCGCCCCGGCTTCACACGGGTAGACATTTATCAAATATTTTGTCTAACAGTTTATAGACTTTTTCAGGCATTTTTAAATTTTTTTCTCGACCTCCATCCTCGTACTTCAAGGAATATTCTAAAAAAGAATTAGCGAAATCGGTTCAGCTGCTCTCGAGATTTGAGCTTAGCAACACATTCAGCGATACGTTTTTATATTAAAGATGAGTTCAACACATTGTCAACCTCTGAGATTTCTAAGCTATCAGCACAGTTTGTATTCCATTAATCAAGACAAGTAATCTCGCATAATTAGCCTGTCTATGTTTTTACATTAGAGCACATGAGAAATAAATAGCCATTTTAAATAAAAAGCAGGCCCGCCTTGACATAGTGCCGCGACCCTCGCATTCACTATATGGGTGTGTGTGTGTGTGTGTGTGTGTGTGTGTGTGTGTGTGTGTGTGTGTGTGTGTGTGTGTGTGTGTGTGTGTGATGACTGCATACAATGATGCAATACTAATGTATCTATTTACTGCTTTCTGTCTGAATTCGAATATATGAAAACCATTATAGTATTTTTTGAGGGCTCAGAATCCCTGTGTGACAAGGGGCTGTGTCGCAGAATGTCCCTTTCGCCAAATGCCCCCTAGTCGCAAAATGTCCCTTTCGCCAAATGTCCTCTAGTCGCAAAATGTCCTGTAGGGCTAGCATGAATAATTGCGACAACGTTTTCGTATCGCCTTCGACTATTTTTGTATTGAAAAATGAACAGCGCTGCGGCGGTGGAAAGTGGAACTAAAAATTAGTATGACAATTTTGACATTTCGCGAGTTACATTTTCGAATACCTTGTCGACAATGTTCCTGCTGCCGGCACTGCATTGTTATTATTGAATTTTAAGAAGTTTTTACGTAAATTGTGTATGTTAAAATACTGTTTTATGTTATTCTTATTATAGATCGAGATAAATAGTTTTATTTTAAAATAGCTTCATATTTTTCCGAGTGTATTTATCACATTATGTTATATTACATCATTGTTTTTTTTTTTTTCAAAAAAAGAAATTCCCAAAAATAAATATCCTAATTTTAATTTTAACTAAATTTTTTTTAGTAAAATTGTCTGGTGTGTAAAACATTCCGGGCAATAATGACTAACAAAAAAGTATTTCATTCACAGAGTCCATCCAACAATTTAGACCCCAAATATAGGTCACAGTCTGCTGCACTAAAGGGCAATTACCCTCCTTTAGAAGAGGACAGAGATATCTTAAGCAACGTGTTAGAAAGAGGAGGCAGTGCGATTGTATCAGCTGATTTTGGGAGGTAATTCCATACAAGCGGATGCTTGCGGTATTACGACCGAGTTAATAATAAGAAAGCACGTTTTGTAATACTATATTTTTCTGTAATTACGTAAATGTAACCTCATACACTAGCATTTTACCACGACTTGGTCTGCATAGAAATTGTTTTTGATGTGTAAAATTACGTCTCACTTTCCTGCAATGTGGTAATGATTCCGTGAAATGGGAGGTAGTTTTAGAGAGGTAGGGCGATTTGGGATTTCCCGTGGGTTTTCCCATTTAAATTAGAGCCGCCCGACTGGGGACTGTACCTCCACCTTACAGAAGACCGCAGTGAAATAACACTATTTGATGTAGTGTTGTGTTGCTGAGGTAAGTAATGTTGCCAGTGCTCCACGAGGATACACTGGGCTAGTAGTAAAGCTGCTAGCAGAGTCCTCTTCAACAAACATGGTTGGCAACCCGTTTGTGATACCCCTGGTATTGCTAGCGGCTATAGGCTACGGTGACTGCTTACCATCAAGTGGGCCGTATGCTTGTGTGCCACCTTAGTGGTAAAAAAAATTTGGGACGGAAGTGTGTTACATGAAGTCGGGGGAGCGCGCGTTATTTGATTTGGCCAATGAGCGCGCGGTGTTAGAGTTGGCCATCAGATGTCAGATGCGACACATCATATACCACAACGCCGCGTGATATCCCCGGTGTAATAAGCGCTACAATACGGTAACCGTTTACCAACAGGTGGGCCGTATGCTTGTTTGCCACCTTAGTGGTATAAAAAACATAGCAAACAGACAAACAACCAAGCTTTCGATCTAATTAATCACGTTTATTAGTGTACTTGGTACATGCTATGTTAAGTAACTTTTTGTATTGAGATGAGACCATGCATTGGAATTGGGTTACCGTTCGCGATCACATTGTAATCTAAGCTAAGAATATTACATTAACTAGGACAGACAGTTCGAGATGTAACTGTTTATTATCTATTGTTATAATTTATGTAATTAGATATTTATTAAGATCGACTGTAGGGCTGCCTTCGAGACGTATTTAAAATTATGAAAATTTATATTTTGGAAAGGACATTTATCCAGGTTTCTTAGAGATTTGGTCCTAATCTGAAAGCGTTTTTCACAACGCAGCTTTCTAACAGTGAAAGAATTTTTGAAATCGGTCCAGTACTTTCGGAGCCTATTCAATACAAACATACACACACACAAAAATACAAATCTTTCCTCTTTATAATATTATTATATTATATATATATATTATATATTATATTATAATATATATATTAATAAGTATAATAGCATGAAAACGGCGGCAGAAATACTTATATTAAGGTACAAAATATGCCTCAGTAGAAGCTGGTTCTAAGGTTCAATGAACTCAAAGAGGGTGGGTAGACTTGAATATTTAAGATAGCCTGCATTCTGCAAAAGGAGTGGGTGCTACCGGATAAAACAACTGCAATTACTTTCATTACTTACCTCCTAAAGCTGTTAATTTATAAATTAAAAGGTCTCAAGATCAAGAGGACAATCATCTCCAAAGTGTGGTTCCAGATGAAATAAAAAATTTGGTGTGGCACTCGGAGACTGCCGCGGTAAAGCTATTGCATAGCATTTTTTATCAACTTATGCAATTATAATTATTTATTTATTTTATTAATGCAATATTTTTTATATACCTATATACTTTCTCACAAACAGCTGATTACGGTAGTTTTCCAATACAACCAATGCCACCTAAAGGCGGGTTGCTGAACTAAAGAGACAAGCGTGATATTTCAAAAAGTCATTAAAAGTTCTGGTATTTATCGATAGATGGAACTAAAAAGTATCACCGCTGTGCCGGTCGGAGTGGGTGGTGTTACGTTTTTTTCGTTACGGAATTTCTGGATTCGGTCCCCACGCTCAAGGCCCGCGATAAAAGCTATGCAATAGCTTTAAAAACCTAGATGGAACTTTGAGAACAATTAAGTGACGCTGGTTAAAACTACGCTTTGAAGTGTACATATATACCATTAACGCACACAGTCCATAACATTCACTTCGTGCCATTTACCTTTTACTCAATCTAAGAGTGTGGTTTAAATATTAAAGATAATTAATGGAAATATGTGAGACATAAGTTTAAAGTTTTTCGTATTATCACAACATTTAATTCAACTATCTATAAATGATTTTCCAAATAGTGACGCCTAATTTCATCTCTTCTAATTGTATCTGTTGTAAGTTAAGTGTTATCTGTGTCGTACTTGACCATCGTTATCCTAGCTCCTCCTACACTTAATAAAAATACGTTCGTCATGTGTGTATCATCACACTCTTCCTTTAATCATAAACTACCCCGTGAGGGACTTGACGTGATGATAAACTCAAGCTCAAACTCAAAATGATCTTTATTTGACTAGACTTAGAGACAACCACTTCCAAATATTTTTTTTATACCACTTAGGTGGCAAACAAGCATACGACCCGCCTGATGGTAAGCGGTTACCGCAGCCTATGGACGCTTGCAACACCGGGGGTATCACTCGCGCGCTGCCGACCCTACAAAAAAATCGTCAGAATCTACCACCGGATTCGGAAGGTTGTTTTTTGCTGAGAAGAATCCGGTAAGAAACTCTTTTAAAACCAAAATAAATACATTTCAATTACTAACATGAATACTTCTCAAAAGTATATAAAAATAATAAAATAAAATTACTACATAGACAGGGATATAACGCTTGAAATTAAAATCATAAAACATAAGTTATCATATCCATAGGATATGGCGCAAGCTGAAAGTATAGAGCTCGGTATTGGTAATTTAATAATTGTGCGCATACACATCTCTTTCATCATAAACAAAAGAAAATACAAAGCTTGAGATTTTTTTTATACCACTAAGGTGGCACACAAGCATACGGCCCACCTGATGGTAAGCAGTCACCGTAGCATAAAGACGCTAGCAATACTAGGGGTATCACGACGGGGCGCCAACCATGTTGCTGATGAGGACTCGCTGTGCTAGCAGCAATACTATTAGCCAGGGTATCCTCGTGGAGCACTGGCAACCTTACTTACTCAGTAAACAAGTGAGTTTAAATGCTTCAAAGTAGATGTAATTCTAGTTAGCACTGGACAGTAATCAATACAATTTTGTTAAACTGAAAATTGTTACATAATATGAATTACAATCACAATGTCAACATTGATAATTACGATAACAAACAAGATACGAGTATTAAAAAGTACTGATAACAAAATGCGTTTAGAAATTGTGACTCACTTCACAATTTAATACACCTGCAGTACAAGAAAAAAACTCTGAACAAAGCCGTCAAAGAAAATGCAGTCAAATTGTAAAAGACCGAAAAGCTCGTCGTCTAGAAGTCGTCTGTAACGCACGTGGACACAAGTTGCGCATGCCCAGCAGATTACAGGCTGCTTGCACTTAGCCGGCGCCCGGCAGTATCGAGCGAACCTCTAAGCAGGAAGGTCATGTCGCAATGTCGGACGGCCGCGACTCCCCGTCGCAAAGTGGTCTCCGAGACCGCGTCCATTTCTTCGAGAAAGTATGGTCAGGACAATCGAGCAACGACACAGTAGATGCTACTACCAATGTTGATGAAATAGAGAAACGCATAGAGCAGCGCAAACGGCGTCCCGAATCGCCGAAAATTGAAGTTAAGCTGAAGCATACTCGGGAAACAGAATCGCCGACGAAGAGTTTCGAGGCGACTTTTCCTAATTTGAAGCTTAGACATGTGGAGCCGGTTGAAGAGGTGCAGAGAGTGGAACGGCAGGTCGAAGAGGGCGACCTAGCCACAGGGGTGCGCTTCGTCAAGTTTGAGAGGGTGACGGTGAAGAGGACCGTGACGGAGTCGAGGAGTGAAGAGAGACCGGACTCCCCACAGCATGAGTGGTACTCTGAGTACAAACACCAGAATCTACACACAGGAACAAGAAAGGACTACCTAAGAAGCAAATCGGAATATGATTCTCACATCGCTGAAATTCGCGGTAAGTGCAAAATAGCATCTACATTCTACAATAATGCTGCAAACAGGAAAACATATAAAAATATAAAGATACCTAATTCATATTTCTACTACAATGAACGGCTATAAGTGACACTGATCCGTTTCGAGGATCTGTCTCGTATAAACAATCCTTTAAATTGGAAAAATACAATTACTTACGAATGGTTTTACTCGTAAATCTTAATCTTTATATAGCAAACTTAACTCGATTAGTTCAATCGAATTCTGTTAATGTCAAGAGTACGCGACCTTGGCAATCGAGTTTTGTAAACATGACTCCATTTGGTATTCTAATTCTGGTCAAACTAATATTAATTTATGTTGCTTGGAATGAGCAGTTTCTGCTTTTATTATTTGCAATATTGCAACTAAGTCGTATTCGAAAATATTATTGAGATGGGATAAATCAAATTCTTTACGAATTTTGTATTAGGTAATGGATATTGGTTTAGTATGTGGTACGAACTACATTTAAAATATATGCATACATAATTATCTTTATGACCTCAACTTTTTCAAACTCTGGCATTATTTCATTTTATCTTCTTACCTTGCATAATAAAATTCAAGATAAGGCATGAATGCGAAATCTAAAATTAAATGCACTCCGTCACGTTTAAAGTAACCCAGTTAAGGATTAGGTGATAAATTATATACTTGCATATTATCAGATATAAATAAAATTCCTTTGACGCGCGTTGTTGACTGAAATCTATAGATTTTTGTTGTTTTAAATACGTATCTGATTACGGATATTCAATAAGATTTTCTTGTATCAGATTTAGCTTTCAAATTCGCTCTTTATACGTTCTCAATGTTTGTATTGGTAATTTTTGGATAACTATGATACATACATTTTTGGAAATTATTATTCTTAGAGAGAAGTTTACCGATTTTCAAATAGGGGAAAGCTAAAAATTATCATAATATAATTCAATGCTTCTTTGAAGTTAATTTTTTGGCTAGAGATGTCACAATACAAGAGCTGCGAGTATATTTCAAGGCAATGCATTGATATGCCTACAAACGTATCGCTATCATCATACCAAGTAGGTATTGCCACCGGTTTCCAAGAACTGATACTGGATCCTATAAAGTGAACAACTTTTGAGATCATTTCATGTTTAAGCACGTCAGATGATATAATTGGCATGATGTCACTGGCCGTTTTATGGCAAATTAGCATAGAGCAGAATTTTGTAGCGAGATTCGTTTAAGGATCGGTTAGAAAAATAAAAACGAAGACCGTTTTCAAAGGCGTGTGTGCAAACAGTTTTACTCCCAACGACAAAATTTTAAATGCCTCTAACAGGTTTCTAGCTTAGCTTTGCTGTCTTGATTTTATAGTAGCGGGAGTTAGTATACTTTTATCTCTGTGACATCTTCACGTCTCAAATATAATATGTATTTAATAGAACCTTGTCTAGAGATATTTCGGGCAGAAAAAATATCATTAGGTATCTTTACTTTTACTCTTAAGTGAATAGATGTAACTAATCCTATTCCTAGTGATTTCTCTGGACAAACTCTCTTTTCCCTTTAAATATTTCGAAATCTCTAAGGCACTTTGAAATCATCCATTTCAACAATCACATATTTCCCATAAATTGGTCACATGTTCTAGACCTCTAGACAATGTCCGTTAATGGTCTTCTTCAAACAATAACATCTGTAGGTATTATTTTTACTTTATAGGCCTCGAGGCATCATTAATTCCGTGGGATCTTAAGAAAGGCCTGTGAAATCTAAAAGTACTGTGTTTGTATTATGAATATCATTAAACCGCCTATTAGCTGTTCAAGACAAGGTAACGCTCAAGGAAGTAAATAATCTATAAATTTTATTAGCTGTGTTACAGACTTGCTTACCTACAGGGTATTCAGTTTCAAGCAGATAAAATATCACGTAGTATGTGTAGTGTTAAGTGTTTAAGTACCTATGTTTGTTTATAAATAAATAGAGATATGTGAGGTTATAATTCTGTATAACATATCGATGTTGCGACATTTTAAATTTTCACTGATATCAGTCATTATTGTATAGCTCTGTGCTTACAAAGTCTTGAGAGATTTTCTTAGTGAGGGCAGTCTTCTCAATCATAATGTCAGATTCTATTGAATTTAGTACCTTTAGTAATATTCTAATCAACTTACTTAGCAAATGAAAACGATAATTATTTGTGTTCAGTTTAGTCTCCAATAAGGTACCTATGAAGGTCATTAAAACCAACGCTAGTTCCAAAAAATATTCTGTATCAATACATACTACAACATTGTTCTTTCCTGACATTGTGTTTTGAACAACACAACGCCGTTTGATAACGCAGAATAAGCTGTTACGTAACTCGCTAAGCCTTACAAATATCCTGTAAAATTTTACTCGCATTCATAGTCATGAATCCTCAAAGCTTTGGCTTTTATACTCTCTACCAGTACAAGTACTAAGCTGTAAAATATTTTATATCCCATAAACTGTAACCGCAAACTGACGAGCTATCCCGCTATGTCACTTCCAGAGTCAAAGCTTAATCAACCGCGACATCGGTGGTCTTTGCGGTCCACGACGAGTACCGGATGGGTTGTTACATCATTTGAGATATTGGTATCGATTCTGTTGTTCAAAATTACTAAACTAAACTAATTTGACTGTTCTTAAAATCTTGCTATCTCTTTCTCATGTGCGAGGTTAAATAAGGATGGCAATATTTTAAGACCTGTCAAATTAGTTAAGTTTAGTAATTTTGTACAACAGAATGGGCACCATTACCTGACTTTATAAGCTATAGATTAAAACGTTCATAAAGAAATTGAACTGTGTCAATCAACAACAACGGCTTTTCTTTCAAACTTTCTTTGCTGACACACGTTTGAAGAAGAAGAAGCACCAGTGAATGACGAAGAGAGAATGAATGAATGTATAATCTTTTTAGTACCAAATATAATAGGTAGAGCTAACCTAACTAAAGTAAGGATGGATGAAAGAAGTGTGTGAAAGATGAGATAGCTTGAAGCAAGTGAACACAGAGACGAAGGCAGGAAAGGAAAGGAAAAAGATGATGATGAATGATATAAATAAGTTAGTTCTTCTCTTCAAAACCTTAGTTGTAGTTTTTAAATCAATTTATATTGTAAATCCAAAGTTTGGATGTTTCGTATCAACATGTAACACAAACAATTACAAATGGGTCGTTGAAATAGGCTATAGTTTATATGGAAAATGATAAACTAGTGGACTCTTAAACTAACCTCACGTAGAATGCCAGAGAATTATCGAGTAACACGATTGCCATGGAAGAGGTGATGTCACTCCGTCGTGATTAAGCAACAAGGCGCTATCTGTTAGTTCAAGAGCAAGACCTTATTTACTCTTTATCGAGCCTCTGAGGTAATTGTACCAGAAATCTACTTTGGACTCACTCGCATCGGAGAAAGTAAATCAATCCACGCTAATTATAGTGGTATGTTGATCAATATTGAGAATGGAAAGATAGGGCAAGAGTTATTTAGTAACGAAAGAAAAGATGCAAGAGAATTTACTGTCGGTATCACTAACGCGTGTCAACCATATTATTGTTGATGAGGCCTCACTGTGCTGGAGCATTGGCAACCTTACTTACCGCGGACACAACACTATATCAAAGTAGTGTTATTTGACTGCGGTCTACTGTCACTACTGTGTGTAAGGTGGAGGTAAAGTCCTCAGTCGGACGGCTCCAATTTTAATGGGAAAACCCACGGGAGAGCCCAATTCGCCCTACCTCTCCTCCCTTAGAATGATTTTCAATATCAAACACAATGATCTCTTAAGAAACTTAGTATAGAATTTAACCTCTATAAATTGAGATTTAAATCTGAGTGGATTTTAGTAGTACCTAGTTCCAACGCGAATGCCTATCTAGTTCAAGATATAATCTTAAAACAACGATATCATTACGGTTGATGGAATTTAAACGGATTTCTCCATCGACTTCTGTCTGTGATTGATGGACCCAACCCAATGACAGGTGACCGACTCACCCTTTTATGGACAACAAGAGTTACAAGCTGAGCTAGTGGCTAGTATTCATATCGATTGAGTGAGCAAGTAGGTACTAGAGTGTGTCCGAAGATATTGGTGTCAAATCTGTTGTACAATATCACTAAACTTAACTATTTGACAGGACTGAAAGTCTTGCTATCCCTTTCTCTAATGTGGGGTTAAATAAGGATGGTATTATTTTAAGTCCTGTCAAATTAGTTAATAACTTTCAAATGACGTCACGAATAAAGCAACCCTTGTTTTATGTGACTCAGGATTATAAAATCAATAAAGCGGAATTGGAAACGTATCGACTTCTAAGCCTTGTATATAGACATTGATTTTGTTATTTCACTTAAAAAATGTACGTACTACAGATGATTTATATTTATAATATTATCGTTTATATTAATTACTCTGGCGATCAAATGGTATGGAAGGCAGTTATTTCAATAAAAAAAAAAGTCGGTAAGCAGTCACCGCAGTAGCCGGTAGCAATACCAGGGGTATCACTAACGAGCTGCCACCTCTATTGTTGATGAGGAGCCATTGTGCTAGCAGCATTACTAGCGCAGCGTATCCTCGTGGAGCACTGGCAACCTTACTTACCGCAGAAACACAACACTACATCAAGTAGTGTTATTTCACTGCGGTATTCTGTAGGGTGGAAATTCAGTCCCCAGTCGGGCGGCTCCAATTTAATAAAACCCACGTGAGATCCTAATTAGCTCGTGATAATTCACTGTTTAAAAAAATAATTATTAAAATATATAAATGTTGTGTACTCTGAACCGGCAGGCATGTATGAATAGATTGATGAATGTAAAAGAAGCAAAAGAGGTGTGCAAATCAAGAGTGCTATACTCTCTGCCTACCCCGTGAGGGACTTGGCCTGATGATAATAATTTATGTATAAATATTGCTGCTGATCCGCTACTAGGTAGTCTAGCTAATGATGCTTTACATTTAAACCTTGTAGATAACCGCATAAATACCGGAGATTTAAAACCGTCGCGTACAACCGATAAATTAATCTCAAAATATGTTTCCCAAGTGTCCTTAATATAGTGGCTAGAGCGTTCTTAATCGATTGCAGATCAGTGTGGTGCATGCCTTATCTTGAATACTGCAAAATGGTTCGAGCTCATTGCTTAATTGAATAAATAGGATATGAGCTGGATATGTCAAGCACTTGGAAAATATCGGATCGGCCGGAGTTTTATGATTCAAACTTATTGCGTTACACATAGAAACCTTACTATTTATAAGCCATTTCTAGTGTCTTATTATTCATGTTTACACCTAGATTTCCGATAGAATGTAAAATCGGGTCGGCAACGCGCGAGTGATACCCCTGGTGTTGCAAGCGTCCATAGACTGCGGTAATCGCTTACCATCAGGCGGGCGGCTTGTTTGCCACTTACACTTAGTGGTATATAAAAAAAAAATACTTCTGGGTTGCAATCTGCCTCTAAATTTTATTAAATTGTAACTATGTTAAAATTATTGTGACTTGTTTTGTGCTGTAAAGAAATAAAGTAGTAATGAACAATAGAAAACGGAAAATATTAAGCATATCTTCACGCCTTCCCACAAGGGTCCCCGAAGGTAGGCAGAGGTGTTACAACACCCACTTTTCACCAAACATAATTTGGTGCCTACGTGACAGATGGTGAGGCCGTCGCCTTCTCCTAGGCATATATTTACTTGGTCTTTGAATTTCTCCTTAGACGTATGCAGGTTTCCTCACGATGTTTTCTTTACCATTCAAAGTAAAGCTGGTTCTAATTACTGCACTTAAGGTTTTATAAAAAATAATTGGTACAGACCGGTGGGATTATCACGTGCGTGGCTAGAATAGGCAACGCTTCATACCACAAGGCCACCACGGTTCAAAATATCGGCGTAATGTTCTTAGTATTGGCCAGTATCATCTTGTTGCGACCATCCTTCGGAATGTGTGCATAATCCTGAAACCAGATTTAACGTTCATTTAACTTTAAAATCACTAGAAACCAGTTTGAGCTAAAATCGACTTAAGTGCATTTTAAAATAGAATTCAGTTTTACTATCAGGCTCCGATCTTCGCGTCCAGACAGGCTGGAATTCAAAATGGACGATAAAAAGGCTTGAGCCAATAGCGTGGTCCTGTGCTGCTTTATGGAGGACAATATACTCCTGCGCATGTGTATTTGTAACAATACTAGCTTACATCCGCTGTTCTAGAAAAATCTGATTTCTGCTAGGATGGTAATTTCACTATGTCCTTTTCTTAGGAAAGTTCATGATGATCAGTTGAAAGCGTAACAAACATACAAACTCACATTCGTATTTATAATATTAGATTTATCAGTGGCTCTATAGAACGGAACATTTTTAATTTCGGGATAAACTAAAAGTCCTATTTTCTATTACTCCAATTTTATTAGTATATTATCTATGGTAATCTCAGCTGTCAAATCTACACTTCTACATCTTCACTCCTACACTAATATTATAAAGAGGAAAGATTTGTATGTTTGTATTTTTATGGGTTTGTATTGAATAGGCTCCGAAACTACTGGACCGATTTCAAAAATTCTTTCACCGTTAAAAAGCTAAATTATCACTGAGTAACATAGGCTATATATTATACTAGCTGCCCACCCCGGCTCCGCACGGGTGGACAAAAGAATCTAATGTTTACCCGTGCGAAGCTGGGGCGGGCCGCTAGTTTAATATAAACTTAAATTAAAAACTAAACTAAAATGTACAAAACTTAATTACCTACATGTAAAATAAATGTCCCAAACCAATTGTGATTATGAATTCATAATTAAGTCGGACAACGTAGCTAGTAATATAATTATTGGGGCTTGGGGCACTGTATGCTCTTTACCTACAATGACCCCCCTAGTCTGGTACGTGAACAAATCGTGATTCGCTTATTTTATGCAATGTTTGACAATTGCTCAAGCGGTCAGTAGTTACTGTCATAGTGACATCATGTACATGTCATCCGAAATAGGAGTAGCAGGGCGAATTCTACTCTACACACAACATTCTAAGGTTTACTTTTCATAGTTTTCTAATGTAAATAGAGCGTTGAGTTTAAAATGTCAATTGAATTCCAGTACAATGGTTGGTAAAAATATGTAAGCCTATTTTTTGTACTGATTAAAATCTTTTATCTTACTTCAATCTTGTTCGACAAACTCTCTATAACCTACATAGATGAACAGATAGACAATATACTAGGTATGCAAATAATTTTAAGCTATATAGTGCTTGGTGTGGTTCCCACTAATATATGAAATAAAAATATATTTTTTATATTATTATTATTAATATTTGTAACTAGCTGTTTTCCCCGCGACTTCGCTCGCGTATCAATATAATATATAGCCTATGTTACTCAGTGATAATGTAGCTTTCTAACGGCAAAAGAATTTTTGAAACCATCCCGTTGTTTCGGATCTTATTCAATACAAACAAACAATCAAATCTTTTCTCTTTATAATATTATATAGTGTAGATAAAAAACTAGGGTAAAAAAATCGAAAGCTTCAATTGATAAATTTAAAAATGTCCCAGTGTTCATCAACAGATAGATGAAAGAAGATAAAATAAATCTTAACCATCAACATATCAAAACAGTTGATTAATAACAGTTACAAACGGGGTTACAACAGTAGGCTATTTATTTATAGATCTGACATTTAAAGCTTCATATCGCAATTAAATAATGTCAGAATAGGTCACCGATAAGGCGATGAAAGAAAAAAAGTGTAACAGCTATTTAAGATTTATAATATAGTAGATATGTTGATAGCTATACTGGGTACACACGCTTATGTTAAAACCAAAGTTGAACGGAATAAGACTGAGGATTAAAATGAGGTAATGTAAAAAGTAAAGTACCTCATGATAAGTAAAAAGAAGTTAAGCAAACCTACTAAACAAGCGCTCGTGTAAAATTCAGGGTCCTTAGTTAAATGTTTCTGATACTGTAACACATTGAAAATAAACAGTTCCTGTGAGTGGAAATACATAACACTAATCGAAAATACCAATATCCATTTTGCTCCCATTTCGATACAAGTATAACATATTAAAATACTGGTCGTAATGGATCCAATTATGATCAAGGCAAGGAAACCTAAAAACAAGTTGTGACCATTAACCAAATTATTTGGGTCGGTGCTATAATCTCTGTTCTACAAGGTTAAGTGGAATGATCACCTGTAACAAAACGTACTAATAATCATTATATAGCAATAGCCATTCTAAAAATACATGTGTTAGACACAAACACGAAATTTGCTACTAATTTCAATTCTGGTTTTATGAGAATTGTAAGCGTACTGAGTGAATTCTTTTTTGCCATAACCAGTGATGAACTTTTCAACATTTATAAATGCGTTAGAAACATCAGTTTCATTTTCAGTGTTCTAGCGCTAGTCATTCTTGGAGGATTCCCACCCGCAAAAACTATAAATAGTAAATCTGATAGATTTTGTTTGAGATTTGAACAATCCAATACTTATAATACTGGCTATTAGCGACTATACGGGAAATAAATTATATTCTTCTAAAGCTTCTGAAATAGTGAATGGAAAAAGACCGTGTCACGGTCTTAATGTGAACTCTCGTCAGTCGTATCACGAATAGGTTTTTGTATTTTCATGAACTTGATATATGTATGATCGAATGATTATGATAGTAAATTTTATAATCCAAACGATATTTATCTATGAAGTAGGTACTAGAACCAAGAAAAGAGTAAATTATGCAAGGTATAATCCTGTTTAGGAATTTTATGAGCTTGTAGTATACGTTGTTCACTTGCAATATCAAATCAAATCAAATCAAATCAAATCAAAAATCATTTATTCAGTTTAGGCCCTAATAAGGCTCTTATGAAGGTCTAAATTACCACCGGTTCGGAAAAAAGCCACCTGAGAAGAACCGGCAAGAAACTCAGTGCTCTGTCTTTTTTTGCATTTAACAATCATTATATAAATATCTTAGTTGTTAACTGAACGTGTAGTAACGATTGGTGGCATATTAATGAGATCGACTTAATTTGATCGATCTCAATGTAATGTTCTAGGAATTGAGTATGCAGAAGGACATCCGAACTAAAATATTTATTAGCGACGATGTCATCGCCTCAAGGTGTTAGAAGGAATTTGATACCGAGAACTGTGAAGTCGTGTTGTCGATAAATATAATCATATAAACTGTTAATGAATCGAACGAACATTTCTTTATGATATACGATGACAAATACAATAGTATTGTATTTGCCAACAGCGTATTTCTTAGAATTGAAACCTGCATTTATTTGATTTGTTCCATTCTTTAATGTACTGTCCATGGGGCGAGTGAAACATCGCATATTAACTTTGAATGGCATTGCGAAAAAGTCTCTTCATATAAAATTTGATATCAAATTGCAATTTAGCCACTGTTTCAGGCAGTACACAAATATTGGCAATATTTAAAATCAGTATAAGTAATACCAGGTTAAGTTAATGTTATAACGAATATTTGATTAAGTGAAAACTGTTGTTTTGATTACAGAAATTAAATCAGACTTCAAAAAATCATATGTCCAAAATATGGTCTAAATTAACTAAGTTTGGTCAAACTTATTCTTCATGACTATGTTATTGCCAATGCCTTTGACTGCTACCAAATTCCAGTCATTCCATTCCATTCCAAAAATAATAATCCGTCCGTACACAATCATAAAAGTCTTAAGACTTATAATATAAATTCAATACAGCCTGTAGAAATGCTCCTAAATGTCCCTATTAAAGACATAATGGCCTGAACCTGCCGAAACACGAATAGATTAGTTCCGCTACGATAGTGTATTTGGATGACGTAATGTTCACGTCAACGAACTAAGGGACTGAATGCAAGCCAAGGTTACAATGACAAAAACTAAGTGGCCTATATACCTGCCAGAGGATAGTGTGTTGATTAAACGTGCTAGCGATGTCAGTTTGTCAATGAATTAAATGCAGTTGACTTATTGTAATTGTATTTGAGCTTATCTTCTCCACTTTCTTGACTTATAAATCATCTTTATTACGCTACAAAAAATAATATGGTTTCTTACTTTATAACCTTCATATTTTACCAAATGGTTATAATTGGCCTAAAGCGACACTATAGAATTTCCTTAGACTTTAAAGTTTTACTGTCAGCAGTTGTGTAAAAACACTTATAAATACAGTGTGTGTAACAATGGGTAATTTCGGGCGAGATATGATGGATATATTTATGAGATCACGTGATTTATTATCCTTATAATGAAAAGCTCTCGGCGTCTTTAGTGATTGAATAATGATAGCACTTTATTTGTTATCATTACCTTTCTTATTTAATATTGCTACGTAGAAGTAGCTAGAAATCTTAAACAAATATTTCCAACAGCTGTAGGAGGACAGTTATAAATTGTTTGATTAATTAATTATCCATTGCTCATGAAACAATTATTCATGGCTCACATTAATTAATCTTAGTTTATATTCTCTGATGCACCAAGAGAGGTTATAAAATCTGGTCAATATAATAAAGTGTCAAAGGAATGATAGGAGCACACTCACAATAGCAAATTATATACGATAAAAGAGCTCACAGATTTAACGTAATTAACACACTTTACAGATAATTGTCGGAAAATTGGTATCCTGCATTCCATAGTCAGTCAAACTGTCGCGATCTAAGCTCTTAGTAATAAAAACGTTGAAATGACATACTCATCTACATCTACACTATAATACAGATACAGATGTATTATAAAGAGGAAAGATTTGTATTTTTGTATGTAACGAATAAACTCAAAAAGTACTGGACCGATTTTAAAAATTCTTTTTCATTAGAAAGCTACATCATCACTGAGTAGCATAGGCTATATATTATACTAGCTGCCCGCCCTGGCTTCGCTCGGGTAGACAAAATATTTGATAAATGTCTATAGGTAGGTACTAGAACCAAGAAAAGAGTAAATTATGCAAGGTATAATCCTGTTTAGGAATTTTATGAGCTTGTAGTATACGTTGTTCACTTGCAATATCAAATCAAATCAAATCAAATCAAAAATCATTTATTCAGTTTAGGCCCTAATAAGGCTCTTATGAAGGTCTAAATTACCACCGGTTCGGAAAAAAGCCACCTGAGAAGAACCGGCAAGAAACTCAGTGCTCTGTCTTTTTTTGCATTTAACAATCATTATATAAATATCTTAGTTGTTAACTGAACGTGTAGTAACGATTGGTGGCATATTAATGAGATCGACTTAATTTGATCGATCTCAATGTAATGTTCTAGGAATTGAGTATGCAGAAGGACATCCGAACTAAAATATTTATTAGCGACGATGTCATCGCCTCAAGGTGTTAGAAGGAATTTGATACCGAGAACTGTGAAGTCGTGTTGTCGATAAATATAATCATATAAACTGTTAATGAATCGAACGAACATTTCTTTATGATATACGATGACAAATACAATAGTATTGTATTTGCCAACAGCGTATTTCTTAGAATTGAAACCTGCATTTATTTGATTTGTTCCATTCTTTAATGTACTGTCCATGGGGCGAGTGAAACATCGCATATTAACTTTGAATGGCATTGCGAAAAAGTCTCTTCATATAAAATTTGATATCAAATTGCAATTTAGCCACTGTTTCAGGCAGTACACAAATATTGGCAATATTTAAAATCAGTATAAGTAATACCAGGTTAAGTTAATGTTATAACGAATATTTGATTAAGTGAAAACTGTTGTTTTGATTACAGAAATTAAATCAGACTTCAAAAAATCATATGTCCAAAATATGGTCTAAATTAACTAAGTTTGGTCAAACTTATTCTTCATGACTATGTTATTGCCAATGCCTTTGACTGCTACCAAATTCCAGTCATTCCATTCCATTCCAAAAATAATAATCCGTCCGTACACAATCATAAAAGTCTTAAGACTTATAATATAAATTCAATACAGCCTGTAGAAATGCTCCTAAATGTCCCTATTAAAGACATAATGGCCTGAACCTGCCGAAACACGAATAGATTAGTTCCGCTACGATAGTGTATTTGGATGACGTAATGTTCACGTCAACGAACTAAGGGACTGAATGCAAGCCAAGGTTACAATGACAAAAACTAAGTGGCCTATATACCTGCCAGAGGATAGTGTGTTGATTAAACGTGCTAGCGATGTCAGTTTGTCAATGAATTAAATGCAGTTGACTTATTGTAATTGTATTTGAGCTTATCTTCTCCACTTTCTTGACTTATAAATCATCTTTATTACGCTACAAAAAATAATATGGTTTCTTACTTTATAACCTTCATATTTTACCAAATGGTTATAATTGGCCTAAAGCGACACTATAGAATTTCCTTAGACTTTAAAGTTTTACTGTCAGCAGTTGTGTAAAAACACTTATAAATACAGTGTGTGTAACAATGGGTAATTTCGGGCGAGATATGATGGATATATTTATGAGATCACGTGATTTATTATCCTTATAATGAAAAGCTCTCGGCGTCTTTAGTGATTGAATAATGATAGCACTTTATTTGTTATCATTACCTTTCTTATTTAATATTGCTACGTAGAAGTAGCTAGAAATCTTAAACAAATATTTCCAACAGCTGTAGGAGGACAGTTATAAATTGTTTGATTAATTAATTATCCATTGCTCATGAAACAATTATTCATGGCTCACATTAATTAATCTTAGTTTATATTCTCTGATGCACCAAGAGAGGTTATAAAATCTGGTCAATATAATAAAGTGTCAAAGGAATGATAGGAGCACACTCACAATAGCAAATTATATACGATAAAAGAGCTCACAGATTTAACGTAATTAACACACTTTACAGATAATTGTCGGAAAATTGGTATCCTGCATTCCATAGTCAGTCAAACTGTCGCGATCTAAGCTCTTAGTAATAAAAACGTTGAAATGACATACTCATCTACATCTACACTATAATACAGATACAGATGTATTATAAAGAGGAAAGATTTGTATTTTTGTATGTAACGAATAAACTCAAAAAGTACTGGACCGATTTTAAAAATTCTTTTTCATTAGAAAGCTACATCATCACTGAGTAGCATAGGCTATATATTATACTAGCTGCCCGCCCTGGCTTCGCTCGGGTAGACAAAATATTTGATAAATGTCTATAGGCTCCGAAACTACTGAACCCATTTCAAAAAATCTTTCACCGTTAGAAAGCTACACTATCACTGAGTAACATAGGCTAGCTGCCCGCCCCGGCTATGCACGGGTAGACAAAATATTTGATCCGTGCGAAGCCGGGGCGGGCCGCTAGTATGTTATATGGCAAAACTGTGATGTAACTGAATAAAAAAAACTCTAATTATTACTTGATACTAAACGAAGATATAACTACTCGCGACTATAATAAAAGCAAATGTGATACCATTCTGGTTATTTTAAATTCCTAATTAGATTAGATCCTGCTGTGAAAGATAGTATGATTAGTTCTATTTTAGCCTCATCTTTATCTTCTGTCATCATTTATTTATTGTAATTAACGTCGTTTGCATCTTTGATAGCTTATTGTTACGACCGTAACCTGTTTCTATGGTGATTAAGATTTTATAACGAAACTATTTCAGATCTTTTGTAAGTTTAAACTGATTGAAACGGAGAATATGTCGTGATTACTGGTAAATTATACTTAATGTGGCTTAAAATATTTGGAGTGACAAAATTTGTGCAGGTTTTGGGATTTTTGGTTAAATTCTTGATAACATATAATATCTCGCTTTTAACACTAAAGAATTTCAAGTTTTATATTTTAGTGATCGTATACTCCCAGTTAGTATCAAGGAAGTCACCAGATTTCCTTTCTCTATGTGACTGATTGCCAAGCAGTAGATCTCTGTTTGTTTCTGATTTTCATATATAGAACTTTCGTTTTTAAACGTACTTTTTTATACTTCACGACAGTCCGTTAAATTCTCGACAGTGTAGTCTAACACAGTGACACACACATACATACACCGTGCCAAGGCTACTAGCATGAGATCATCGTTGTGGTCAGACACTTGTTTACTAGTTTTTTCTGCATTAATTGTTGGCGTCATGATAAAAGGCTCTGTAGGAATTTTCGCATTCTAGAAAATTTGCGAACTTTCTGTAGCTTTTTAATTTATGTAACTGTTACCCACCCCGCAAATTCGTCTGCGTTAGCTTAAAGACAAAGGTCAAAGACAAACGCCTATGTCCTTCCCCAATATATTATTACCCGACCCGATCAGCCACTTCGTTCTGGAAAGGTAGCAAACAATCAAACAGATTTCCTTTCGCATTTATAATACTAGCATTGATGAAATATGGTATATTATGTTCTTAGTGTGAGCCCTTTGAATTTGCAAAGATTAGGTATGTTAGCTTTATCTATGTGTTGCGGTAGTACTGGCAATTTCTTCTAGTTGGTATAATATCTCATTAATAACAGAAACTCTGTTACCTGAATCTATAAGCACGATCGAACTTGAAAAGCATGCTAGTGTCACAAAAGTGACAATGGAAGAATTTAGTGCGGTCTTCTGTAAGGCGTACAGTACCCAGTCGGGCGGCTCCAATATTAATAGGAGATCCCAATTCGCCCTAACTCTCACATGCTACATTGATATCAAAAGGCTGAAGGTTATGCTAAAAATTAAACTTAAGATTCATAATAGCAGATAGGTAATTGAAGTGTTAAACTTGCTATTATCCAACAATTTCATTACTTCCAAGCGACCATGACAGTCGCGTGAAAACAACACGTCTTCACATTTCGTAAAAATACTAAGATTTCGTTTCTTTAACTGTACCGTAATTATTTTAACAGATTGTCTCATCACCTCTGTCCAATAAAACAAGAGAGAAATAATCTGCCGGCTCTATTTACAAGCTTGCCCTTGGCACTGTTTCATCTAGCCTGGTCTACAGTTGTGTCCACACCATGACACATGACTTTTATAATACGAGTCTCTTTGAGTTGGGTTAGGTTAGTTAGTTACCCACTTTGAACTGTTATGAGATTGTCTTGAACAGCCGCGGAATCGGCTTCTGTTTCAGTCAATGTAAAAAAACGTTCGCGAAGTGCGAGCGAGATAGGACACATACCTTATTTTGTACCTAAATCATCTTTGTACTCTTTCGCACTATCTCAGTCACAGCCTAGACGTAGTAGTTTTGTCATCTCAAAGACAGTAGTACTTTCAGTCGCTGTGCTATGTAGATGTGCAGTTCTGTTTTGTATTTTTACTATAAAGATGGCAATAGTTAGTCTGAGGATGGAATATCACAAACATTACTTACGTGCTGTCAGTTTTAAATTCAAAATGAGCACGAGTGACTCAAAATTCTAAAGAATTTCCACCAAAGACATTTTTGTATCATTATTTTTGTCGAAATGACATACACACTTCAGAGCTAGGATTACTCAAAGCTCAAAGCATACGCCATAAAATGGTTTATGTGTAGTCTATAGTGTGTGTGAACGCTACGTTATCCGGTTTCGTGATAGCCTTGTCGAATGCAGAAAATAGTTATAATAGCCTTGAAAATTATATCAAATCGCTTGTGACTAAATTACTTTGATAAAGACAGAAAAGAGGTGACGAGTAAATGAGTTTAATAGAGGAAGAATTAATTAATAAAAATTGGCCAGTACAGTTGAGTGAATTTAAAAAAATCAACCTACCTGAGTATTCGTGATGAACTTTAAGTAGTGTAATTTTACTTTTAACTAGATAACTCTGATACAAACATTAATAGATTAAAACGTTATAAGTTTGATTACCAAGGCAGACGAACCGAGTCCTTTGGCCATGGAATAATAAAACGACTTCAACCCATTGTAATATTACATTTATTGTTTAAGCAGTAAAGTATACTATAGCTTAAGCATTTCAGTCTGACCACGTAGACCGCATTGACGCTGTGGCGCCGCTATGACGTCATAGGGCACTATGGTAAGCCGGAGTAGCAATCAATGGCGAGCTGTGGGCGAGACAAAATTGGTCAATACATTATTTTTTTAATTCAAATTAGGAACGTTTTTTTTATTAAATGTTGGCAGATATTTTCGGCCAGTGTGAATTTTAAATCTATCAAATAAAACACTGGGGAATACTTATTAAATTAATTTCTGGTGGTATAAAATTGAGAGTCGAATGAGGGTCAGGGTGAAGGGAGGGGAAACATTGACTATATTTCGTTAAGCGTTTGTTTCCTAGGTTTTTTGGGTGTGTTGTCAGCTTCTTAATTGGTTTCCACGATTCTATTCGCAAAATGGTACACTTATGATGGAAATGGCAGATTTTGGAAATTATCTATTTTATCCAAAAAGCGAGACAGCGTCTGCCCCGCGCAGGATTCATCCAAGTTTAGGCTAAAAATGGGGACGTCACCATTTTTGGAAACGTTTTCCCAGCCACCCTGTTTCTCAAACAGTCATATTTTTCGGACTATCCTTTCGCTATGATGTGAGCGCCAGGAGTTCCATCAATTACCTACTTTACATTTGTTTTGTTTATCGACGAGTCGCTTGCAAGGAGACATATTTCAAGGCTCCCTTGAGGGAGCTGATAAGAGGTCCTTTACATTGACCATGTTGTATTTGCGTGGTACTTTAGTAGGTGTTTATATTATAATTGTAGTCTTAATTACTGCATCATCAGCTAGCCTTATCCCAAACTAAAGGGGTGTGAAAAGATTTTTTGAGTGATATCCCTGGTGTTGCAAGCATCTACAGCAGTGATTCCCAAAGTGGTCCAGGATGACCCCCAAGGGTCCACGGGAGACTACATGGGGTCTACGTTGGCGTGAATAATAAATAGGGGTGTTCAGAAGTAGTAAGTGGGGTCCACGAAAAGATATCTGATTTCGATGGTAAAGAACAAAAATTTCAATCGTTAGATCTGATCTTCACATTTATTACGAGTTTCGGGAATATGGTAAAAATGTAGCAGCAGGGGGTCCACTGATTGCAGAAAAATTTTGAAAGGGGTCTAAAAGAAAAAAGTTTGGGATCGTTTGATGTTTGGCAACCCGTTAGTGATACCTCTGGTATTGCTAGCGGCTATAGGCTACGGTGACTGCTTACCATCAAGCGGGCCGTATGCTTGTGTGCCACCTTAGTGGGGCGTAGAGTAGCTGAGGCGGGTCGCTAGTACTAATATAAATAGCACGTTTAGTAATTAGATATTTCCCTATAAATAAAAAAAAAAACTTAATGAATTGAAGATTAAAGAATACATTCAGCCGACAGATCATATATCTATACTAGTCTATACTAATATTATAAAGAGGAAAGATTTGTGTATTGAATAGGCTCCGAAAATAATGAAGCGATTTCAAAAAATATTTCACGGTTAGAAAGCTACATTATCACTGAGTAGCATAGGCTATATATTAACCTCGCTGCCCGCCCCGGCTTCGCACGGGTAGACAAAATATAAAATTCACGCACACACCTACGACGAAACTATACGCCTTGCCCACGCGACACTACATGTTTAAAAACCGTCGTCAGTTCGTCTTTTACAAAGTTGCATTAATTTTTTATTTAATCTGAGACTTTTTTTTATACCACTACGGTGCCAAACAAGCATACGGTTACCGCAGCCTATGGACGCTTGCAACACCAGGGGTATCAATTTTTGATAATTGATTATGCTACTGTAACCGCGTCCCACCAGGCCGCAAGCTTGTTAGCCACTTTAGCTCCCATACTAGAAATGTGTGTTCTTTGCTTTTGCTTTATCTTAATAATGCCAAAATGTAGGCAGACGCTTGAAATGGAAACTGTAAGGTGGAGGTTCAGTCCCAAGTTGGGCGGCTCCAATTTAAATTGGAAAACCCACGGGAAATCCCAAATCGCCCTACCTTTCTATGTAAAGAAAAGTAGTAAACTGAAATTGAATAATGTTCCAGGAAATTAGCTCGTAATGTAATACTATTCCCTGCTGATTGTTCACGCCTCATGGCCCGAAATATGTCTAATTTGTGACGTACAACGAATTATTTGGAACGGATATTGAAATAGGTACCCAATTTCTCTTATCAGTAACAGTACAAAAAGGTAAGGCTCGTGTGAAAGGAAACGCAGGAAATTAAAGCATACTTACTGAGTACCTCTTATCTTTGGTTAATTCATTTGCAGCTGTATCCAATGAGAGTTTGGACGTCAGACTGCGAATGATCGGCACTCTGTCGTGGTTTTCCCAAAGGATTACAGCATTGGGTTCTTCAAGAAGGGTGTGAAGAGATTTTTGAAGGGTCGGCAACGCGCGATTGATACCCCTGGTGTTGCAAGCGTCCATAGGCTGCGGTAACCGCTTACCATCAGGCGGGCCGTATGCTTGTTTGCCACCTTAGTGGTATAAAAAAAATACACTTAGTCTTTTTAAGCGCTGCACTAAAAGTTAAATAAGTCTAAGATTAAATAAAAAATGAATGCAACTTTGTAAAAGACGAACTGACGACGGTTTTGAAACATGTAGTGTCGCGTGGGCAAGGCGTATAGTTTCGTCGTAGGTGTGTGCGTGAATTTTATATTTTGTCTACCCGTGCGAAGCCGGAGCGGGCAGCTAGGTTAATATATGTATAGCCTATGCTACTCAGTGATAATGTAGCTTTCTAACCGTGAAATAATTTTTGAAATCGCTTCATTATTTTCGGAGCCTATTCAATACACAAATCTTTCCTCTTTATAATATTAGTATAGACTAGTATAGATATATGATCTGTCGGCTGAATGTATTCTTTAATCTTCAATTCATTAAGTTTTTTTTTTTTTGTTTTATAGGGAAATATCTAATTACTAAAAGTGTTATTTATATTAGTACTAGCAACCCGCCTCAGCTACTCTACGCCCCACTAAGGTGGCACACAAGCATACGGCCCGCCTGATGGTAAGCAGTCACCGTAGCCTATAGCAGCTAGCAATACCAGAGGTATCACTAACGGGTTACCAACCATGTTGTTGATGAGAACTCACTGTGCTAGCAGCATTGCTACTGCGCAGCGTATCCTCTTACTACTGACACCTTACTTACCGCAGAAACACAACACTACATCAAAGTAGTGTTATTTCACCGCGGTCTTCTGTAAGGCGGAGGTACAGTCCCCAGTCGGGCGGCTGTGAGAAAACCCACGGGAGATCCCAATTCGTCCTACCTCTCTTTTTTAGCTCATGGTGTAATTAATCACTGTACTTAAACTTAGAAAAACTCATTGGTACAGGCCGGGATTTTAACCTGGGCCCATCAGATGACAGGCCATTACTTCAGCCACAAGGTCACCACGGCTTTTCCTGCTCACCTTAATAGTATAAAAAAGAATATTATTTGACGTGACGGCGACCATGTTTGTCATTCCATATATAAATACTGTAATTAGAATCCATTTACATCATACATGCCTATCTATGTTTATGGGACAATACAAGCGGTTTTTATTTTTACATTTATGTCCAGCGAAGGGCTTGGAATGAGGGCAATCACTTTATAATTACTACATTTAAAGTATATAATAATAATATAATAATAATAATAATGCTTGGACATTATCACACAACGCCATCTAGCCCCAAACTAAGCAAAGCTTGAACTAAGGGAACCAGTAGATGATATAATACTTATATACTTTTTGTTTGTAAATACATACTTATAATACATACCAAACACCCAGACGCAAGGCAAACATATTTGTCACATATACCTGACTGCTAAGCTAGAGGTCGCGGGTTCGATTCCCGCCAGGGCAAACATTTATGTGAGAAATATGTTTGCCTTGCTTAGTTTGGTTCTAGGTGGCGCTGTGTGATAATGTCCAAGCATTATTATTATTATTATAACAAATGAAGGTTTCCGATAAGTATGATAGCAATAACATAGCCCCTCCTTTTGGCTTCGCAATTGCTGGACTTCTCAGCTTCCACATCTCCCTCGCTACCACCACAGGCTGTGAATATCTTCTTCCTATGGCAATCAATCTTCTTCAAGGCATGTTTTGAAAACTGTAAGAGAATTGTCAATTGTTTCTCAATCCAATTTTTATTAGTATATATGTTTCTAAATTCATCGGTTTATTACAGAATCTTAAAAATCCATACTATAATATTTTAATGCGAAAGTAACTGTTTGTTTGTTCGCTACCTACAACTAAACGGCTGAACGTTTCGTAATGAAAATTGGCAAGGAGATAGACTATATCCTGGGGAAGGACATAGAGTACTTTTTCTTTAAACGAATGCAGCAAGCGTGACGTAATAGCTAGTGTCGCCCCAGCTTCGCACGGGTACACATTTATATCAAATATTTTGTCTACCCGTGCAAAGCCGGGGCGGGCAGCTAGCCTATGTTAATCAGTGATAGTGTAGCTTTCTAACGGTGAAAGAATTTTTGAAATCGGTCCAGTAGTTTCGGAGCCTATAGACATTTATCAACTATTTTGTCTACCCGAGCGAAGTCGGGGCGGGAAGCTAGTATAATATATAGCCTATGCTACTCAGTGATGATGTAGCTTTTTAACGGTGAAAGAATTTTTTAAATCGGTCCAGTAGTTTCGGAGCCTATTCAATACATACAAAAATACAAATCTTTCCTCTTTATAATATTAGTATAGATATCACTGACGGACCAGCTAAGGCTAGGGCAGCAAATTTTGGGACTGGGTTTTTTCGCCACACTGCCGGTCGTACATGTTTTTTTTTATACCACTAAGGTGGCAAACAAGCATACCGCCCGCCTGATGGTAAGCGGTTACCGCAGCCTATGGACGCTTGCAACACCAGGGGTATAACTCGCGCGTTGCCGACCTTTCAGAAATCTCTTCACACACTTCTTGAAGTTGCTGAATGCTGTACTCCTTTGGGAAAACCATTGATGACCACCATTATAAGCTAATAAAAACCAATTGATTTCTGTAATGTAAATCCGCCACTGATGAAACGTCAACATAATATATGTAACTAACTGTACATGGGAGAGTTTATTTAAAGCCACACGCTGTGGCCAGGTTGTTATGCGTCCTGCATGATGTCACACTGGAAGTTCCGTAACTCTTTTCGATGTGAAAATGTGTCGTACTAGGTATAGCATTATGTGTACCTAGGTGAAACAGTTTGTCAAAAACCAAGTGGCTTCCATTCGTCTGTACGCTTAGATCGTTTACACTACGCAATGGATTAATAGCGATTTTAATTAAGACGGAGTAATTGGTAAGGCAGGTTTTTATGTGTGCGAAATCGGGGCGGGTCATTAGATAGTCTATAAATTAATTGAAAAATGTATAGATGCATACCAATTTTAGACAGTTTACTTTTTTTAAGCTGTCAATTATTGTCCTAATTCTGTTGTACAAATCACAAAATTAAACTAATTTGACAGGACTAATATTATTGCCATCCTTATTCAACCCCGCACATGAGAAAGGGACAGCAAGCCTTTTTAGTCTTGTTAGCTTAGTTTAGTTTAGTGATTTGTACAACAGATTCGACACCAATGTGGAACTTACTGCTGTATATATAATATACTGAAAAAAGGCATTCTTTCAAATTTTCTTACTAAAGTGACGCAATTAATTTTCGTTAATAATTCTAAAAATGAATGAAAATAAGCAAATTTTTGTTAAAATATTCCTTCCGCAAGGGACCTCAACGTAAAGTCTTTACAACCGAAACAAATTCCTTCAAACGAATGCCATAAGTACTCCCTAATCCCACATTAAATCGAAGGGACGTAGGCACAAGTTCCCTAGGGTTGTCAGTCGGCCATCACGCAGTCCAACACGCATGGCACCACCTGATACCAACCATCTTCCTTGCTAGGGGTGACAGCAGAACTTTTATAAGATTTCAAGTACAATATGAATTTTCTTTTGGTTTACGATATCTTAAAAAATATTACAAGGGTGAATGAGTGATGAAAGATTGGCAAAAAGATATACTTACAATGCGAACGTGAGTGGAAGATGAAGCAGAGAAGGGGCAATGTCTAACTTTCTGATCAAATTACCAAGGAACACTTTTATGGGTAGGTAAAGAGTACTCGAAATCAACGGGTATGTATGAGATTGATGGAAGTTTGAGTCGGACTCGCGCACTGAGGGTTCCGCACACACTTGTAGGTAAGGTATAAGTATGCGTACTTCAATTGAGGTCATTATTCGTCGATGACTCAACAGTGCGATTCAGGAATATGTTTTTGTAAATTTGCAGTATTTTTAGTGAAAAAAACAGACTACAAAGTGATCCTATAAGGGTTTCTTTTTTCCTTTTAAGGTACGGAACCCTAAAAATAAACTATAAAGTCCAACCCTAAAAAACAAGCGTATTTAGATCAGTTGCGTGCTTGAGAACATCTATAGGGCTGCCGAACTTTGTAATGGGATCTTATGATTATGAATTTTCCTTCCTGACGGTTGTAATCGCTATCGAACATAATATCCATGGAAAACCAGCATGAATTGTATTGTAACATGATTGCTTATTACTGTGCGTTGCATGGCCTCGATTTATTTTTAGTCCCCGACGCAAAAAGAGGGATGTTATAAGTTTACTGTATCTGCTTGTCTGTATGTGGCATCGTAGCTCCTAGACGGATGAACCGATTTTGATTTCGTTTTTGTTGTTTCAATTGTGAATTAACCGAGATTGTTCTTAGCTGTGACTTAGAAGATTATGGGTCGGGAGGGTTTCACATTTTAAATGTAGGTTAGTTATGAAGTACTGTACTCACGAATGGGATGTCAATAGTGCGTGGGAAGCTGGAAGATATATTATGAGATATAAGTAAACAAAACGGGTGTAAAGCGATTTTGTGCAGGGTCGGAAACGCGCGAGTAGTAGTAGATAGATTCCCGTGGTCCTGAAGTTTCAAGCGTCCATAAGCTACCACTTACCATCAGACGGGATAACAAGGAAGGATACGATAACAAGATGGAAAAGAGAGCTTTGCCGCTTTGGATCTATAGTTAACTGTAAATTGAGTCTTCGTAATTTACCCTTCAACATAGACTTTGGTTACAGATGGTTATCTAAGAACCGATTAATTCTCCCGAATTGCATGATTCACATTTCCACGTACTTGGATCTGCCAAATGCTTTGCTGCTGGCTGATGCCAACTCAAATAGGCAATCGGAACTTGTAATGACTTCAGATCTATTTACGTTTTATGAGGTTAAAGACTATATCAATAGTAGAATACTTCTGGCTTCGAAAGCACCAAGATTTATAGAAGGGCTAAATAAAGTTGCTATGTTGGGAATCATGCCTTTGCTCTGAATTTGGAATCTTTCTACTAGCGTGATCCTTAATAGTTAATTATGTACAGGCGAAGTGAAAATTCTTTATTTACAAATTTCGATTTAAGACCTAGAATCTTTTATAAGTCTGATTATATCGTCTGGAATGACTCCCTATATTTCTTCTTATTCCTCGGTTTTGTGTTTCGATCACCCAAAGGGTCGCTTTTTAAAACACATTTATATTTTGTAGCGTAATCCAATGTCAAGGGTACATGATGACCCTAACTATGTCATCTATATAGCTAATTTTAGTTCTTTCCATTGTTACAGATGAACAGGAAAGAGTACAGAAGAAAACATTCGTCAACTGGATCAACTCACATTTGTCGAAGGTAAATATGGACGTACTATAGAATAAATAAGTATTGTTTGCATGTTTAAGGTAATCTCTGAAAATACCGAGCCGAACTAATGAATAGGTAAACTATCCCAAAATGACGTTGACTTTTCCGGACACATTCAATTCCCGGGACAAGTATATCAATAAGATTAATAGGTGTAAACATGGATAGGTTATAACTTTTAAACTGACTTTTCTACTAACTGCCTTTTAAACAAATATGGTATCATATTTATTTCATTTCAAAAACAATATCCTATAATTTCAACTTTTCGTGTCTAGCAGCACAGCGGTGGAACTAATGAGTCCACCGCTTCTGTTATCTATCAAGCTACAAACTAGAATCCAGACCAAAGTAATCCAGACACCAGATAATTAGGTGAAGCCAAACATGCGAGCTGGGATGTCTAGATTTTATGACCCAGTATCAAAATTAACTTGTTTGTAAGATGTCAGATATTTTGCACATCTTAGTTTTGGATAAAATATGTGTTTAGTTGAAGTGAAAATATTGGGGTGAACGACCTATTTTACGAAATAAGAGTAAATATCAAAAGTGAATGTTAAAACAAATTTAATTATAGTTAATTGTGTCGAAAAACTGGTGAAATAAATATTTGGTCTTAATTATTTTTGTTCCAGCGCATACCGCCACTGCGCATCGATGATTTGATATACGACCTACGCGATGGAACCAAGTTACTGGCGCTGCTGGAGGTGCTGTCAGGGGAGAAACTGGTGAGATACCTGCTACTGATGAACTAATAGCTGTATAAAATGTAATAACTAAGAAAATAAAACTGGTAGAGAAGGTAGAATGTTCCAATCATGATTCACTGACCCTAATATAAGGGCGGGAAGACGAGGACGAGGAGTTTCTCGCCGGATTCTTCTCAGCAAACGCGACTCCGAATCAAGTGGTAGATTCTTAAGATTTCAAAGGACTTGTTTGTGAAGTCTAGTCATAAAAGATGATTCAGTTGTTAATTATGAATTAAGGGAGTAAGATATAGCTGCACCTTGACGGATGAATGTGGATGAAGTGTAGAAGGTCATTTATTGTAGCATGTAGTTTAATGTGGTATCTGATGCGGTGAAATTTAACCTCTGTGTGCTGCGTAAAAAGCTTTATCCAGTAAAAGCCTCTCTTCTTACTCATCATTT
Organism: Falcaria lacertinaria; assembly: GCA_951449985.1. NCBI lineage: Eukaryota > Metazoa > Arthropoda > Insecta > Lepidoptera > Drepanidae > Falcaria > Falcaria lacertinaria. Next base: position 10,296,868 of record OX602115.1, read on the forward strand.
TTAATCAATTTTGCCCTCAGCCAATGGAACGCGGCCGTGTTCTTCGGCGCCCACACTTCCTCAGCAATGCAAACACTGCCCTTCGATTCCTGGCTGGCAAAAGGATCAAACTCGTCAATATCAACGCTGCGGACCTGGTTGATGGGAGACCAGCCGTAGTCCTCGGCTTGATATGGACTATCATCCTCTACTTCCAGGTACAGTTTTATGGGTATTTCTGGTGGTCGGGCCGTTGGTTTTAGTCATGGTGAATTTTGGACTTGACCAAAGCTGACGGATACATTTTTAAATAGTGAATACCGTTGCAATAGCAGTCACAGTAGTTTGAGAGAATGTCTTAATGAAAATTTAGTTTCTTATCAAAACTATTTTTGGGGGTGCAAATAAAATATGTAAGAATTGTATTGTTCACTGCCACTCCGATATAGTGTGTCAAATCTTATAAAGCACCAAGTGATATCAATCGTATAGATCTAGATTAGACATTCACGTTGTCAAAATTCACCGTAAATTGATTGTAGTCACAATTGGTATGAAAATTGTCTTTTGACATTGAAGTTATTCGATTTGGCATAAAACAATTTTAGAACTGCTCATAGCTATTCCCAACTAGTAAATCTATCTATCGCTTCTAGATTGAAGATTATTTTGTTTAATAGTTAAAATGAGAAGATTTAATGTATATCAAAAGATTCGGTTATAGTACAAACCCATATCATGAAGTCTACAATGGATATAAATGTTACTTTTAATCTAGAAACGACCGATGTATAAATATAATTTCAACAGTAAGAGTCTTGTCTCGTACGGTTGAAATCTGCGATAGGTCGAACGAAAATTGAATTTCTAACTTCATTTTTATGTCGGTAACTTAATACAATCCTAAATTAAATCTCATGGTCTGCCATCATTTCATGATCATTTTGTACACTTGTTGTCTGTTTTGGTGACATAATGTTAAATAAAAATTCAACGTTATCTGTAAACATACAGCTTATCAAAATTACAATTTAACGGCAGCCAATAGCAGACTATTGTTTACGCAACTACATATTTAAATAGGATGCATTTAAGCACTATAATACTTACGAAGTAGATAACCTGGAATTATCATTAATGGATTTCGCAGAGAATTATGTCAGCGTGGATAAAATATGTAGTACATATATAAGGAAAAGATAATGCATTTGCATAACATGCTTTGTATTCAGATTTGAAAACGTGTAGGTCGTTCTCGAAATCAGAACATGTCTAGAAAAAAACGTTATAAAGGATAACGTGAAATTCAATCGCAGGGTTCTGTCTGAACCAAAACTTTTCGGACGATATTTTTTTCTGCGAAATCAATTTAAATCCGTAAAAAAATATCTTAAACCAATATATGAGAGTAGCAATATTGAGGATAACACTACAATTATGGACAAGGATATCCTTATTGAAATCATGTATCTTGGTATATTCTCGTTTTAATTGGCTTGAACTAATTTTGTTTGCGCAAGCTTGGCTCAATATATTGGACCCACAGGATAGAGGACCAAAGGTGGGTGGAACCGCATCACGGCTACAGTAGACTAGTTTAACATTTACATATTATACACGCTTGATTCGATACATGCACATAGCTATAGCATCGAAGACGGCGCGTTTCTGTGTGCCTGTGCCGAATCGTTTACAAGGTGGTTTAGGTACTTTAGTCTTTAGTGATTCCAGTTTAAAACCAGCTTTAAAATTAGGTATATGAACTTTGAACCTACCTATATTTAAATGCTCAAAATTTCCTGTTAGATCCGTCATTGTAGCTATTTGTCATCGTTTTGAAGGCCAGCTTTCATTATTATCTACTTGATTATTATTGTTCGTAGAAAATACATAGCATTTCATGTATAATATGATGTTGAATTATAATTTATCAACGCCAGTGTGAAAATTAAATCTAAGTTACAGTCATGTCTAGATGTTTTTTCCGGACACTAACCTATGCAATATGGCTGCCATAGAACATTTTTGTCATGGCTACTTTGCTGTTTACTCGTGTAGAAGAATCTAGTGCGCTTTTTACAGAAGTTGTACCTATGTATGAATTTGGTTCTACTACTAGTCCTAGACTTTAATATATTGTGAATTATAATGTGGGCTACATTACAATTCACAATGTATTCAATTATAGTTTCTATTCAAGTGTTTGATACATGAAACCTTTTAAAATGTTTTAATCTTTGCCCGCCTAGTTCCGTCTATGAATACATTTCGTCTGTTTAAAAAGTAACAACTGCTATTGGTTGACAGAATATTGGATGTAAATTGTAACTTTCAATACATAACACCTTCACATCCGCACCTGCACTATTGTAATCTATTACTGCATCATCATTAATTAAAATGTGTTCATCGTCATTTCTTTTATTATTATTATTAATAGTTTAAACCTTTATAATTGCATTAGAATAATTTTCAATTGATCATGAATTGTATTATTAATATGAGTATCATAATAGAAAAACAGTATTCCGTCATAGAACCCAAATTTATTTCAACTATGATCCCAATTAACTCTATCAATAGTACCATTGAGGAATAATAGCAAAGTAACAAATATTACTGTTTCATCCAATTAGCTTAAAACATAATTTATCAAAATTTAATCGTCAGTTTTATCAGGCGTCAATTCTCCCGTTTGATTTCTTAATGCATAACATTTTATTCTGTAACGATTCCTCAGATCGAGGAGAACAGTCGGGCGCTAGAGTACCTGGGAGGGTCACGTTGCGCTTCGGTGATGTCACAGGAGTCAGGTACAGCCACTCCGACGCAACGAGCCGAAGACAAGTGGAAGCAAGGGGCTAAGAAGACCCTACTGCAGTGGGTGGCGAATGCTTTGCCTAAGTGAGTAGTCCTTTCATATTATAATCTCTTCCAATGGCTGTGAGGTGGCGTGCTAGTCTGATAATAAGTGGTATGAAAATAGGTACTAACAGAGCGTTGAGTCTCTTCTGTTTTTATAGTGCCAAAGTGGTAAGCGAGGCCAGACGTAAAGAAATAGCATGGAAATCAATAGCGCATTGCAAACCTTATTGTTAAGAAGCTCCTTCTGTATGGCAGTATGGTCTCCTTACTGCTAGCATAGCGTATCCTCTACTAGAGACTGCATCATTAAATGTTTTAAATTTATATTTCCGTCTAATTTATTTTGAATCTTTATATAGTCTGATATTTCAATTCGTCATTGCATATTGGAATTGGTAATCGCGGTGTTTGAATGGCATATTAATTAAATGGCAGACTCAGGGCTCTATCTATGCTGGTAACTTCGAGCTTCGAGCACTTCTCGTTTGCTCTTTTAACCACAACTGCTCGGCGACAGTTTAACTAGCTCTGCGACCTTGCTCACCAGCTTTTAAATGATTTACATTAACATCTATAAGAATCTCTCATGTTTAACTACTGACGTTTCTTCTGTCAGTCTTAAATTTGGAAAAGTTTGGTACTTAGTCCTTGCCTATTTTATTTCGTTTAATACGTTAGATATATCATTTGTTTTACTTCCTTTCTTTTGACATGCTTCCTCGGTTAATATACGAAGCATGTTTATTTGTTCTAAAGTACATTGATTAATTTTCTTGTGCCTGTTCTTATTGCATGTAAATATTAGGATTTATCATATGGAATGCTCATTATCATCCTAATTATAGTTTTATTTCTGTTATTGTTTTATTTTTCTATTAGATAGTCATAGTCAATTTAATTTTAATTTGTTTTATGCACACATACTTTGGAGCACAATTCAGATCATTTTTTTCATTTCATTTGTTGTCACTTGTTTTTTATAAAATTGTGTTCTGTTTTTGTGCTAATACTTATACATGATTGTTCTCGCAAATATGATAGTGATCAGGTAATTCGGTGCAGTTTATTAAATCACAGTTATCAAGTAAAAAAATTGCAATAATTTATTTAGTAACTTCATTGATGGCGTTGTCAACGTCTGGTTTCTTCAAATTTTCTTTTCTCATACCGCTATGGGCTAACGGCGATGGAAATTTTCTTGGAAAAGCTAGTTCTGTATATTTTTTTTTATGGTTTCCAGAAAACCGGTTACGATTATGACATATGACCCTTATATTCAATAACATATCTTCTTTAGGGACTCAAACATCCAAGTGACAGACTTCGGCCCCTCCTGGAGGGATGGTATCGCCTTCCTCGCCATAATAGATGCCATAAAAGCCAACTTGATAAACCTGGCCGAGATGAAGAGGAAGACGAACAGACAGCGGCTAGAGCATGCCTTCGATGTAGCTGAGACAGCGTTGGGAATAGCCAGGTTGTTAGATGCTGAAGATGTAGATGTTGACAAACCTGATGAAAGATCCATCATGACATACGTGGCCCAGTTCCTGCACAAGTACCCTGAACCCAAGGTATGTTAATTTGTAAATTAAAATGCTTTTGTTTTATTTTTTAATAAATGTGAGTTGAAAAAGAACCCGTGGAAGGCCAAGGTCCAACTTTCTAGATCAAATTACCAAAGTACTCAATGATGGAATGGTACTAGGTAGTAGGTAGGTAATACTCCGAATCGACGGGCATGTATGAAAAGATTGATGAATGTAAAAGAAGCAAAAGAGGTCTAAGGCAAGAGTGAAATGGCGCTCTATACTCGCTGCCTACCACGTAAGCGACTTGGTGAGATGATATGTATGTATGTAAAATGCTTTTGATACTATTAAAACACATACAGCGTAACGATTATCTTTATATGCTTATTAAAATATTAATTCTTATTATAATTTTTATTATACAAATATCCAAAATAAAAAATGAAACATTTCAAATCAAGTATGAAAATAATTTGGAATCTCATTCAACAACAACGTTGCTAGCTTTAGACTGACTTCTAGTATTGCATGCTAAATGCATTAGAATTTATATACGTAAACTAGCGACCCGGCTTCGCACGGCTAGCGTTAGGCATATAAGTTAAATAAACTAAACACACATGTATTATACATAAAAACCTTACTCTTGAATCACTCTATATATTAAAAAAACCGCATCAATATCCGTTGCGTAGTTCTACAAATCTAAGCATACACATGTACAGATGGAAGCGACTTTGTTTTATACTATGTATATTTACATTACAACCGAATATAAACAATTAAAATAAATAAAACACTTGTCCCAAATCGCTGTCACGCGGGAGGGTGCCAAGGAGGTTGGCAGCATTGCCCTGCTGTATGGCAATGCTGATCCTTTGCGCAAATATGTTGTATTGATGAATTAACATTTATCCAACAGACTACAGGCCCCGACGCAGTAGCGGCAGTGCAAGAGGAGTACGAATCTCTTAGAATGTGGCTGACGGAGAGAGTCACCATCATTTCGCTTGTTTTCGATTCGCGAACACTATCGCGAAACTACGACGACTACGTGCGCGCTGAAAACGACCGGCTCGCTCGAGAGCCGACCTACCAGAAACTAGAGAAACTCATGTACACCCAGAGCCTTGTCGCTATAGCACCCAAGTCCTGGAGGGAATTAGTCTCTCTCTGGATCGAACTAGAGAGGCTCCACCGCAAGTGGCTTTGGCTCTTAGACTCGGACTTGCCCGGCGATTTTAGAGTAGTGGGAGAATGGCTGGCGAGAGCCGAATACCTGCTGTATTTCGATGAAATCCCCGCTAGTTTCGACGAAAGGACCGCTGCCATTATCAGTGAAAAATTAGAAGAACACAGCGCTTTCTTTGCTGGTCTTCCAGAAGTGATTGACAGGTTTGAAGCTGCGTTGAGATCCCCCGACGCTTCCCGAATACCCCCGGAGAGGCTTCAGGATATGAAGGACCGCCTAGAGACGGTCAGTCGAAGAGCGCCTCAAAGAAAAGCTAGGTTAAAGTACTTAGAACATAAGTGCTGTATCGTTGCCTTTACTGAACTAACGAAGGCTAAGCTAGCCACATGGACCAACAAATACGGTCGCATCGAACACGTCCGTGCCTTATTAGAAGACTACGATAATTTTGTGACTAAGAATAAGATTTTCCAAGAATTTGATAGAGCGTATGTTGATATTAAACAAGTAGCTGAAGAGTATAAGAGAGTGTGCGACGTTGATAGGGCGGAGGCTAGAGAGATTGATACCTTTTTGAAGGATGTCGCTGAAACGTGGAGAAGAGTTGCATCAGATGTGAGATGCGCCAGAAGTGTTCTCGAAGAAGTTATAGCTCATTGGGAGCGTTGGAACACACTGGCTGACGATTTTACAGTATGGCTGGATAGAGCTCAGCACATGCTTCGAGTGTCTGAAGAGGAGAGACTAGAATTCTTCCAAGATTTGACCGTTTGGAAGGAGAGGCACCAGATCTTAGGCGAAGCGGCTGGGTTCCTAGCCGCGACGTGCTCTGAAGACATCAGTTCAGAAGTGAAGAGAAAATACGTGGAGATTACTGAGAGATGGGAGCGTGTCTGGGAAGAAGCAGAACGGTGAGTAACGATTATTTGACCTTATTCTTTATTCAAAGCCAATTTGAATAAAATAAAGTTTTATAAAATTATCATATACATAAGAGATGACAGCTGGCCGAGTGGCTTATAGCTCTTTATACACAAACACACAAACAGATTATTTGGAATATTTAAGCTATGTTCTTTTCAAGATCTTCGGTAGAACACGAATAAAAATCTCGAATTTTTTTAAACATTAAATTGCGTGCCCTTTTTCAATTGATTGGATAAAAACTTATGTAATTGATTACACTATTTCCAAAACCCAGATGTATATTTTTCTTTTTCCTTTAGTTACGTCCGCGGCGGCGACGCACTTCGTCACCGTCGCGAGCTGACCTCCGGAGTGAGGGCCTTGGACTCTTGGCTGGCAACAGCTGACAACCTGCTCGGTAGGCAGCCCCGAGCCACCACCGCTGACATACAGACATACATAGAACAGCTGTTGCACCTCAACTCTGAGATCGAACAACACGAGGAATTGTTCAAAACTATTAGCAGGTTAGTGGAGTAAAAAAAACAAATATAAAATAAAAAAGCGGCTTATTATGAATGCCTTTAAGAATAGCTAAACATACCTGGTAAGATTTGCAAGACTTGTTAGAATTGCGAGACTTACCTTTTAAGATTTGCAAGACTTGTAAGAATTGCAAGACCTTCCGCGTAAACATTTCCATGTTTCAAATGAAACGCTTGGTGGTATTATTTATAAAATAAAATTCCGAATCCGATGGTAGATTATGACAATTTGAAAGTGCGTCATCGTAAAGTCTCATTAAATAGAGATGGATTAATTTGAATTCAAATTGCAGATACCATTATCCCGGAATAACCTCTTTAAAGGTGCGAGACTTACCTAAATTTTTTTATACCACTAAGGTGGCACACAAGCATACGGCCCACCTGATGGTAAGCAGTCACCGAAGCCTACAGCCGCTAGCAATACCAGGGGTATCACTAACGAGTTGTCAACACTGGTAACCTTACTTACCGCAGAAACACAACACTACATCAAAGTAGTTTTATTCGACTACGATCCTCTGTAAGGTCTAGATACAGTCCCCAGCCGGGCGGCTCCATTGAGAAAATTCCTGAAAGATCCCAATTCTTCCTACCTCTCTTAAACTAAACTAACTGACATCCCCATTCTAGAACTTTCCAAAATGCGATAGCTGAGCTGCCGCGCGACGAAGTGGAATCAAACATGACGAAGCTGAAACAACAGAAGGAAGCGTTAGTAAGAGTGAGGGCTACAGTTCCCGTGAAGCTGCATCAGTACAGACAGTTGCTGGTACAGCATGAGTCACTGGAAAGCGGGCAGAAGGAGATAGGAAGCTGGCTGGATAGAGCTGAGGACGCCTTGAGAACTAGCGGAGAGACTAGACGGTGAGTTGTACGAATATTTATTATGTTAATAAGTAAATAATAATAATGTATCTTTATTACAGACCAAAGATCAATGTTGTGAGTAAAATATAACCTAATGTGTTAGGTTAACCGAATCTGCTTTTGTATCATTCGGTGTCGAGACCCTTGGTCCGTGGGGTCCTAGCGCTATAAGGCTTTTTAAGGAAATAGCAAAAAGGTTAGTCGACATCACAGGAGACCGAAGAGCTGGCAGCTACCTCGGACAAAGATTAAGTCTTGCTATTCAGAGGGGGAACGCTGCCAGTATCTTCGGAACCTTGCCCACAGGGACTCCGTTTAATAATATGTTTTAATATTTATATTATAATTAGAGTTGATAATATAAAAGAGGTATTTGTAATAATTTTACAAAAAAAAACTTTGAGCAGCTCTGCTGAACACATGTGTTTGAAAATCTTTATATTTATATGGATTGTCTAGGCACTAGCGGACCAGATACGTCCCAACATTTGCGTGAAGTCCTATCCAATGCGCCAGAACCGGGCAGTTACATCTGTCTCTCAAAACATCAGCAATAAAGTTCCTTATCTCCCCAGCGAAATCATCGAGGAGCGCTACGAAATCCATCGTTCATTCTTCTCGCGAACCACTTACTACCGGTCCATGCTGGAGAGCAAGAACAAGGTGTTCCAGAACATTGTGAAGGCTGCGGACACCGACCGCAGTGCTGACGTCACTGACCAAGTCAACCTCATGAGGGACCTCAATGAAAGGTAATATTCTATTCTTTCTTGGACCAAGCAATTATGAGGTAAGAGTACCTGTGCCGGTAGCATGACCATTGTCGACAACGTTTTCGTATCGCCTTCGACTATTTTTGTATTGAATAATGAATAGCGCTGCGGCGGTGAAAAGTGGAACTAAAAATTAATATGACAATTTTGACATTTCGCGAGTTACGTTTTCGAATACGTTGTCGACAATGTTCCTGCCACCGGCACTGACACGATATTACTTACAACCTCTGCCCCGAGATCTCTTTCAGGAAGGCGTGAAGATACGATTTCATTTTGGTATAATATAATTATCTTACTTCTATATCTATACTAGTATTATAAAGAACAAGATTGGTATTTTGGTGTGTATGTTTGTATTGAATAGGCTCCGAAACTACTGGACCGATATCAAAAATTCTTTCACCGTTATAAAGCTACATTATCACTGAGTAACATAGGTTATATAATTATTATACTAGCTGCCCGCCCCGGCTTCTCATAGGTACACAAAATATTTCATAAATTTTACCCGTGCAAGGCCGGGGCGGGCTAGTATATTATAAATGTGAAAGTTTGTGTGTCTGTTTGTTGTTGAATGAATTTGTATGATATTTGGAATGAAGGTAGCTTAAAAGCTACATATGGAATACTTTTTAGCCCGGAAAATTGTGTGGTTCCCATGGTAAAAGCTAGTCCATCCATATTTTAAAAGTCTTTCTAACTTTACCTTACTTTTCCAACCTAGATTTGCCCACGTGTCGTCGGAAGCTACTCGTCGCGAGGCCGAGCTGCAACGCTTAGTGAGAGCTTGGGAGGAGTTTGAGAATAAAAAGAGAGCCGTAGAGGAATGGGCTTCAAGAGCCGAGGCTCTCCTGGCTGACAGTAGAGTGGACACCAAACAGGCTGTAGACTTCCACAAGAGGTTCTTCCAGGGCGCTGATGAGAGGGCCGTTGCTGATCTCGTTCGTTCCGGCCGAGAGCTTATCGAGGTAAGACCAATGAGATTAATATATTTTAAAACATAAGGCATAATAGCAATGCGCAAAATATATGATCGAAGTGAAAAGATGTTTTCGATACAAAGATATATATCACTCTTTTAGCTCATATAGCTCAGAGGGTTCACTGCTCAGTAAAAACTCTCGTTCACATTAAGATTTCATGCTTATTAAAGTCAGACTTGTCGCATGGAGCTACTGACACAATGTTACCATTTCTACTATCTATCTCTCTCTACCATGATACAAAGTGCCGAACGTCGCGTCCGTCGGTCGCAGTCACAGTTCGATACTGAGCTAAATGATCTAGTAATATTTGGTCATAGTGTTGACTTGGTGATATATTGTGAAGGTAACATTGATATGTTTCTATAATATTTTTGGCTCATGATAATATATATTTTTCGTTCACATTTACTAAAAATCCTTCCGTCATTTTGTCGTGATAGAGCTCCAAGCATCCACAATACTTATTGTAGTCATACTAAAATGAATCTTATTTTCAGCTGGTGAAGGAAGAAGACCGGCCTCCTATAGTAGGGACGGTGGAAGAGCTTCAGCGCCGTTGGCGAGGCCTCCTGAACCGCGCGCCGCCGCACCTCATGCGCCTTGAGTTCCGACTGGACGAAGCTGTCTTCCACCACTGCATCAAAGACATAGAGAAAGAGATCGTCTATGAAGAACAGGTACCTGTAGCCGTATTCACTATCACCGTTTTTGAATTGGGATCTCCCGTGGGTGCTCCCATTAAAATTGGAGCCCGGCTAGGGACTGTACTACCACCTTACAGGAGACGGCAGTCAAATAACACTACTTCGATGTATTGTTGTGTTTCTGCGGTAGGTAAGGTTGCCAGTACTCCACGGAAATACGCTGCGCTAGCGCAGCGTAGTAGTAGTAGTAGCACAGTGAGTCCTCATCAACAACATGGTTGGTAACACGTTAGTGATATCCCTGGTATTGCTAGCGGCTATAGGCTACGGTGACTGATTACCGTCAGGAGGGCCGTATGCTTGTGTGCCATTTGTGCCAACTTAGTGGTATAAAAGTACTTAAAAACGTAGATAGGTAAAATTATCACTTCTCAACATAATATCTATTACTAATTATGTAGGTAGTTAATAATATTTTTATCTTGTCGCTTTAAGTATTGTAAACTTTCATAAGTGCCTTATTAGGGCCTATACTGAATAAATGTTATTTTTAAAATTTTGTATAAAGAGGAATTACGAAGTTAATTTGCTTCACAGGCTTACAACCAAAGTGACGACGCCGACGGTATCCTGATAAGAAACGAGGAATACTTCCGCAACCAAGGCAAGGTGATGCAAGTAGAGCATTGTCTGCAGAACCTAAAGAAAATATCCACCAGTTACACCCACCAAACCGAAGACACCACCTTAGAGGAGGCTTTAAGAAGGTGCGAACAACAGTGGGAGAGCACTGTCCACAGAGTGGAGCATTTCCGACAGCAGCTACAAAGGATTCCAGCGAAGTGGGATGCTTATAAGGAGAAATTCAGGGAGATGGAGCGGTGGATGGACCATGTTGATACGACTATGGATAGTATTGTGAGAGAAGTTGATTCGGCTGAGGCATTTGAGAGAGAGAAGACTATCTTCCAGGTGAGTGCATTACGAAAAAACATTTTGATGGGTTAAAAAGGTGGCATAGTATCGATCAAATTTTCATCAAACTTTGAAAATCGTTAACCCAGCTTAAAAGCTAAGGTATGGTGTCTGTTTGTTTTCCATTAAATTGTACGTGAGGACTATTTGAACTTTTTATGTCTATGCAAAATATGTTTAGTTTAGTGTTCAAAAAAATAATTTTGAATTATTTTAAGCAATGTCAATCTACGAACTTGACCCTTAAGACAAAGAGCCTTTTTAATCGCGGCAATGAAATAATCAGATGAGTTAAAAGTAATGTTGCCTCTCATTGACTCTATTAATACATTTCGTGTGTTAATGCTGCAGTTGAAGGAGCTGATGGTAATGAACCAGATATTTTATGCACTTAGCTAATATAAGAAACAATGTAGTTCAATTATACTTACCTTATTTGAAAACTTGCTGTCATTTACATAATTCTGAACTTTATTATTGTTCCCTAAAATTTTATCAATTTTAGAACATATGCCGTGAAGCTGACAAGAAACGGGAAGATATGAAGTGGCTGGTACAAACCCTAGACATGCTCACGAACCACTGCTCGGAAGGGGAAGCACAGGAAGAACAAATCCGACTCGAGAGCCTAATAGCAAGATACAAGAACTTAATCCCCACCATTGAAATTACTATGATCAAAACAGAAACTTATACTAGATGTTATACTTACCGTCGAGAAGTACACGAGGTCATTTGTATCCTAGAGAGTGCTAAAGAACAGGCTAAGGTTGAACCAGAACCTCAGTCTTTACAGCACGTTGAGCAATTAGTCCTCGAACAACAAGCCGCGGTTCAAAAGCTCGATCGTCACAGACCGTCAGTTATGTCTATGTTGCAACGTGGCAAAGACCTCATCAAGGATGCCAATGCTCCAGCGTTTGTCAGAGAAGATGTCAGGAATCTTGAGACCGGCTGGAACTCTGCTTATGAGACGTCTACTGACCGTCTCCACAAATTGCGTGACACTCAAAAGGTGTGGTCAAACTTTGAATACCAGAAGGAAGAACTACTGTCAGATCTAGACAAAATTGAACACTACGTAGCTCATCCAGGCTTGGAACTCGGTGTTACTAATATCAGCCGTGAACTTCAAGAAACAAAGACTCTTAACCAAGATTTAGAAAAAGCCAAGGACGAAAGACTTCCTCAACTACAACATGCTTATGCAGAATTACGTTCTCTAACAGCAGACAAACCTAAACCAGTTATTGAAAAGGATTTGGAGAATATTGAGCGTAAATTAGGCAGAGTTCAGGATGAAGTCCAAACTAAAGTCGAACATCTGGAGAAGTTTAATGAAGAATGGATGAAGATAGAACAACAGTTAGAACACGTACGAGAATGGATCAAGAAAGAAAGTCCAGCTTTAATTTCTCAAATTAGATCTGAAAATATTACTCCAGAAGAAAGAGTTGAAAAGTCTCAATCACTGCAGAAGGTGATTTCCAGTAAATTGGACATTATAAGAGGTGTCGCAGATCAAGGCACCAAGTTGGCTGTTGAGCACCGCGTCCAAGATGCTACGAGATTGAAAGGCGAAGTTACCTTGTTAGAAAAAATGATGGCAGACCTTCAACGCTCGACTGAACATCAAACTAAAGTAGTAGAACATGATCTAGCCAGCTGGCAAAAATACCAGAAAGGTGTTGCAGAAATTAAGCCTTGGATCGAAGAGGCTGAAATTAAACTAGGAAATGTACCCAAGCCGACTACACTTCCTGAAGCACAACAGTTGCAACAACAATCTAGAGCATTGGTCACCGATTGTGATAAACAATTAACAAATCTGCAGATACTGTCTAGCGTCAGTCACCAGCTCTCAGGAAAAACTAGTGCACCCGACGAGGTAGATGCAATCCATTCTAGATGGGCAGTTGTGCATGACTTAGCTGACCAATGGAATAACAAACTAGACAAACTGGTCAATAATTGGGAAAATTTCGAGCGGGAAGCAGAAAAGCTAGAAAGCTGGATCGAGAACGGAGAAAAAATACTCAGCAGCCGTAGCGTCTCCATTGATTCACCGCAAGTAGAAAAGTTAGATAGAGAACTTAATAAACTAAAGTCATTTGGCAACGAAATTTCCCAACAGCAAGCTAAAATAATCAGCTTGTCTCAGACTTGTGATAACATCTGCCATAACATTCAACCAGAAGGAGCTACTTTGTTGAAAAATAAAGTATCTGATATCAAACAGCGTACTAACGACCTTGCTGAAACTGTTAGGACGAGGGTTAATGAATTATCTGACAAAATCATCGTTAGACAAGAATTCTTGACTAAACTGCACAGTTTTGATAACTGGATAACTGATTTTAGAAGAAAGACTGAAAGTTACGACCAGATTGGTGCAGATAGAGTAGAACCTACTCTGCAATCTATGCATGTCCTTCTTCAAGAACACGCTGCAAAGGAGCCCGAATTCACAGATATTTACAATGAAATTAAGAACATGACACTTGCATCTCATCCAGATGAATCACGTTCGTTGAGTGAAACTTATTCGAATATCGCGCAGCATTACCAAATTATTGAGAGCAATATTCAGCAGAACAAAGGAGTTTTACAGAAATGGTCGGACTTACTAAACTGGTATGAAGACTCAAAGCAACAACTCGGTCACATTCAGTATCAGATAGAAGGACAGAAACTCACCCCTGAGAGCTATGAAGCCTTGCGTCAGGAACTGGTTAACATCATCACTAAAGTACCCGAATGGAAGAGTAATGTGGCTTTACTTGATGGCCCTTCAAAAGTTAAGGTTACAGATCAGAACACTGGTCGTATCATGTCCCCTACAAGTTTAGTTAAAGAGATTGAGGCGAAAGCTGAAGCACTGCTCAACCAAGTAACTACTAAAAGAGATCTGGTTCAGAAGGTGGGTGCTCGATGGGACAAATTCAACAAACAACACAACAACTTAGCTCAAGTCTTGCAAGACGCCCAATCTGTATTAAATGACATGGCATTGAAGCCTGTACCGCTAACAGAAGCTACAATCCAAGATATGATTGAACAGTTAGATAAGTTAGATGCGGACCTAAAAGAAAAGCAGTCGATAAGGAAAGAATTGAGAGAAGAAGGCCTACATTTAATGAGAGAAGATCAACCTAACATGGGAACAATTCAAAATGCTCTGTCAGCTGCAGACAATAGTTGGGAACAAATTGTTAACTGTGTGCGTGATGCAAAGAACAAGTACATTCTTTTATCGTCCACTTTGCAAGAACTGAAAAACTTCACGGTCGCTTTTGATAGAGAAATGAATAGAGCTGAACAGTTACACAATGAATGCAAAGACGCCCCTAATGATTACGTACAAACTGCGCAATTCTTAGACCGGGCAAAGAAATCATATGAAATATTGAAGAGATCAAAGGGTCTGCTAGACCAAATGGACGTCATAAAGCAATCGGTTCTCAACCAAGCTTCTACTTTAGGTGGCTTTGATACTAGCAACTTGGAAGCATCGTTCTTTGCTTCTCAGTCACACTGGGAGAAAGTAAATGACGCCATTATCAAGAGGATTCAGGATTTGGAGTCGCAACTCATCGTTTGGAGGCAGATTGATGACACAAAGAACCAAGTGGTAACATGGCTTAGTGAAACCGGCCAGAATTTAGCCAATGCCTGTGACAATTTAGAAATCAGATTCGGACAAAATCATCTCACAAAGTACAAGGAGGAACTACCTCTCTATTTGGGTTTGAAGAACAGTATCAAAGCTAAATGTGAGCAAATTACGAACTTAAACAAGAAAATTCCAACGGGTCAGGTATCGTCGATCATTAATTATTTGGAAAACGAGTTTGTTGCTTTGCAGACTTTGGCTGACAACTTGGAAAGTGCTGTGACTTCCTTGGGCTCTAAGGAAAGCAAGCTTAAAGACAACATAAAACGCCTTTCAGATAGCATTAGTAAGGTTCGTGATGATATTATCCAATGTGATGACATGACAGGTGATAATGCTAAGATCCTAGATCGCCTCAAGAAATGCCAAGCCTGCAAAGCTGAATTGCAGAATTTGAGTGATGAAATTGACAATCTAACTCAAAACGTTTCTGAAATGAACGATAACTACCCAGGCTTTTACGAGTCTCTGGTACCAAAAGAATTAAGTACGCTACAGAAGAGGTTTGAAAGTGTACTTGTACATGCTAATAAAACTGAAATAACTTTGCTCACATTCTTGCAGAAACTATTTACTGACAAATTGGGTATGTTCAATAGAAACTTAAAGATCTTAGATGACAAGACTAGATGGTGTATGCCAGATGTGACCAGTGACAAGTACAACTTAGAAGTTAAATGTGCCGCTTTAAGTGACGTTGAGAATGGCATCCTTGATTGCAGTAACAAAATCAAGGAATTAAAAGAAGCTAGAGACATTCTTAATGTTGTTGCTGAACCAGCATGCGCTCAAGAAGCAGCCACACAAACGGAAAAAGCTCAAAAAAATCTTGAAGTACTGACTGCCAACTTTGGAGAAATCAAGAACAGACTGAAAGAAAACATCGATGCCTGGCAAGAGTATGAGAACTTACTAGAAAACGTATCTGAGTGGCTCAAAGATAAAGAAAACAGAGTTAGACAAGAAGCTGCTAACTTAAGGAACCTTAATGACATTGATGATAAGATAGCAGAAATCGAGACCTTCAAAAAGGAGGTAGAGGATTACGGAAATGATATAACCAAACTAACAGAAGTTGGGGACAAGATTATTGCGCGCAATCCCGACTCACGGATTTCACAGTATATTAACCATTTAATGACTAGATATCAAACAGTTTCTAAGTTTTTGGATGGTCATCTGAACAGACTCAAGAACTTGAAAGATAATAAAGCGAAATATGATGAGTCTATAGGTGAATTCAAAAATTGGCTCCAGAATACGAATGCTCAAATAAAGGATTTATCAGTGATGAGCAAACATGCTAAGCCGTCAGCAGCTGATCTTGCCCAAGTCAAGAAACTGAATGAGAACAAAGAGATTGGGCAGAGACTACTTAACAACGCCATTGAATCAGGCGAAGCTCTATTTAGTGGAATCACTCCAGATGGACGGGAGCAAGTTAGAAATGAACTCCGTGCTCTACGAGATAGTTTTGAAGATTCAGTTGACTCTCTCAATAATGTGATCAAGGACATTGAGACAACAATCAATAAGAGGTCATCATTCGATGATACATTCAACCAGGTTCAGAAATGGATTAGTGACAAAGAAGCAGAATTAGGTGATTTTAAATTGTGCCCCACGTTGCCTGAAAAGAAAGCACAATTGCACGCAAATAAGATTCTTCACCAGGAAGTGGAGCTACACCAATCAATGTTGTCTCAGCTGACAGAGAAAATCAAATTGATGCCAGACGATGAGGCTGAAAAAAGTCTTTCAAAGACTATTGACAGATACAAGAATATGTCGAAAGAACTTGAAAAGAGAATCGCTACATGCGAATCCTATGTTGCAGAGCATGAGAAATATGTACAAATGTTTGAAGACGGTCGTGACCGTCTGAACCACATAGTTGCTGAAAATAGCATGCTTAATTATGGTGTAGTAACACAGAAAGACGACGTAGATTCAAAAATTACTGCTATAGAAAAAGTAACTTCTAAGGCAAAGGATATTGAAAATGTTCTTGTTGCGCTAAAATCACAGCTAAATAGTGTTTTGGAGACCACAAGCCCTAATGGACATCCAGTCCTAATTAATGAGTACGAACAGCTTAAGGGCTCATGGGACCAACTTGCTACACAATGCAAAGAACAAGATAAGAAACTTAAAGATACCCTGAAACAGTGGAATGAGAGTCAGAAGACATTAGATGAGCTGGAAGAATGGCTA